>BRZM01000044.1:4925181-5421533 GCA_033238685.1 Lates japonicus | reverse complement strand
GAGAATATGCTGTGGAGTCATGGGAGGGAGTGGTATGCCCACAGCATGGACATCAATAGGCTGTCACAGTGCACACCCCGCTTCTCTTATCCAGCCACACATCTGACAACTGCTTCCACACTCTGACCACAACACTTGCACACTTGAAAGGATTGTGTGGAAGCAGAGTACAACAAAAGGAGATATCATTCTGCTGCCTTTCCTCTGAAGAGTAGGCCAGGAAGTGTTTATTGTGGTTCCGGTTGCAGACCTGAAATGCATTATACTCTGACCAACAGTAAAAGAATTGGATGTATTACTCATATGTCTCTTTGTGAAAGAGAATTAAATGTATATAGTAAGGATGGGCATTTTGCTAACTTTTTGAAGTCGATTAATCAAGCCAATTTTAGTCGATTAATCGATTAGTCATGACATCATCGTTAAGACGTGCCCTCCACCCAAACCAAAATAATAATATGTTGTCACGTCATGTTTTTTGCAATGTAGTGTACAGATGCACTAACTTAACTGCCCAAGTCCCACTCATCAACAACACTCCTCAGACTACCGGTGATGTTCTCAGCAGTGTGTCTACTGTTGCATGTAGTAGAGGACAGACACACCTCAAAAGAAAACTGGATGAGGAAGCACCTTGGTGCATCAAAGCAAAAGGAAAGCAAAGCAAAGCAATGCCCATCTCCTAACTGCAAGCTCTGTTGCATATGACAAGTCATTAGAGAGTAAAAAAAAAAGTAAACATCTAGTAAGGGACAAACAGTAAAATATAATTACATAAATATAAAATAAAATCAAATAATATAAAATATAAAAGGACAATTAAATGTATTCTTAAGAAATCCAGTGATCCTTACCTTGCCCTATTATTCCTTCACAGCTCAACCCAAGATGTGCAGACAGAGAAAAACTGAGAACCACAGAGAGGAGATACAGACTTTCAGTCTGTAGAGACAAAACTATTATTACAGGCATCAAACACACAACATGCAACATCTGCAACCCGGAGGTCAAAGATGTGTATTAAAGAGGCACAGTATTGTCAAGAGCTGACACACCCAGGTCCTACATCACCAAGGGCACATTGTGTAGAAACAGATACCATCTCACGCCAACCCCTGGAGTGCCTGGACAACCTACTGACTTAAAGGAGACAGCACCTGAAACCACCGCTCCTGATCCAGTGAGCACGTCCTTCACACCTGAGGTCCAGTGGGATGGCAGCCAGCAGCACCTCCAGCATACCTGAAAGACTTTGTGTGTTGTTGTGTGTCTAGATTTAGGATCTGAGTGAGCTATGGGGCAGAATAATCCCCACACTTATGTAGAGGGCTGGGTAGTCCACCTCATTCCGAGGAGATGATCAACCTATTGCTGAAAAGACTGTTCAAAAGGACAATTCAGTTATTTTGCAATGTTATATTTGTTTATTGAAACATTACAGAATTAATGTTACTCAGCACTTACGCTGAAAAGATTCAAATGTTTACTTTGGCACATGCTGAAAATAGTCTTGTTGTTTGCACATTAAATGGTTTCACACTTAATATTGTAAAAGGGTAGGATAAGCCACAAGCATTCTTAATAATATTGATCCTGCTAATAACCGGAGTTAAAATACTGTTATATACATATACATATCTGAAAGAAAAAAGAGTAGCTCTCAGATGATATACCTGGGTAGGAACCTGTGTCATTGTCTGTTGTTGCATGGGGGTCGAATAATAAAGGAGCACAGGTCGAACTGAAAAAGAGTGTTTGTTGTGTCACTTGTGTGGCGCCTCCAGTTAATGCTTCAGGCATATAGGAGTACCACAACATGCAAGGCGATCCTCACTCTCAAAAAACCTGGCCAGGTTCAGTATACACTAAGGTACTTCAGTTTCAACATATTTCATAACAAAAATAAAGTATGCCTGGCTAAACACAAGCTAATTATTAATTTGAGCCGCGGCCTAAAAATAGCAGCATCATTCACCTCATCTTACTAACAAGGCCAGCTTAGCCAAGCGTATTGCATACAGCATAAACTCAGTTTGTACAAGGAAAAAAATGCAAGATATATATAGATATATAATATAGTTACTCATTTTTTAAAATGAGAGATTGATTCTGTATGTGACACACAACTACAACTTGGCAGGTAAAGTTATTACTAAGATTTTACAAATATTTTTTAAACTTTTTATATTAAAAGGCATCTTCATATGTGCAGTGCTAGTTAATAGTTAATTTCCCATGTTATTACTTACACTTCTGTCTATTGTTTCACTGTTCTCCACAGTTACATTCAGGATAAATAAATTAGATTACATATTATTCATGTATTTATTTTAAGTCGCTATTAAATAGATAATTGTATTTAATATCTGAAGGTAAAGCTCTTTAATTTGTGACAAACTGGACATGAACCACATGTAATTTGTAATAGGCAAGCTAACGAGCGTGCTCCTATAACATATATGTATACTGTAGTTAGTTACAGCAGCTTCACTGCCCGCTGATAGTGGGTTTAAGGATCTCAAATATACTTTTTTACTCAATTTATGTAACTGTCCTCCACTGGCACCTGTGGGCACCGGAGCAGAAGATGATCAGCACACCCGGGAACTTCAGGTTGAGGTACAGCAATGGTGGCCTATGGAGAAAATACTTTTTGGGCCACAGGGGAATTTACGTTGCAGTACCGCGAGAGGCCACTGGAAAAAACTGGCTGCAAGGCTGAGCAGCAACACCGCATCCAGTTCTCATAATACATCCATGGGTTTAACCTTTTGTTTATTTAGATTCATATTAACCTTGGTTACATCAACCATAACCAATTCATGCCCAAAACTTCACACCCTAACCATAACCAGGACCAGACATGATAATATTGCCTGATTATGTCCGGGCTTTGGCCCCCATGAGGACTACTGGTCCCAACAAGGTCTGTGCTTATCCCAGAAAATGTCCCAAAGGCCTAGTTTGTGGGAAAAAGCACAGACCCATATTTTATTTGCTATAGAACATAAACGACATATCAGATGTTGAAACTGAGACATTTTGCCATTTCGTGGAAAATATTAGCTCATTTTGAACTTGATGGAGGCAACACATCTCAAAAAAGTTGGAACAAGGGCAACAAAAGGCTGGGAAAGTAATTGGCACAAATCAAAAACAACTGGCGAAGCGTTTGACAACTAATTAGGTTAATTAGAAACAGGTCAGTAACAAGACTGGGTATAAAAGGAGCATTTTAGAGAGGCAGAACCTCTCAGATGTAAAAATGGGCAGAGGTTCACCAATCAATCAAACCAAGACTGCATCTAAAAATTGTGGAACAATTCAGAAAAATGTTCCTCAATGTAAAATTGCGAAGTCTTTGAAGATCCCACCCACTGGGCCAAAGCTCATTTAAAATGGTCTGAGGCAAAATGGAAAACTGTTCTGTGGTCAGATGAATCAAAATTTGAAATTCTTTTTGGAAACCATGGATGCCATGTCCTGCAGATTAAAGAGGAGAGGGACCATCCAGCTTGTTATCAGCGCTTAGTTCAAAAGCCTGCGTCTCAGATGGTATGGGGTTGCATTAGTGCCTATGGCATGGGCAGCTTATACATCTGGAAAGGCACCATCAATGCTGAAAAGTACATAGAGGTTTTAGAGCAACATATGCTCCCATCCAGACAACGTCTTTTTCAGGGAAGGCCTTGCATATTTCAGCAAGACAATGCTAAACCACATGCTGCATCCATCACAACAGCATGGCTTCGCAGGAGAAGAGTCTGAGTGCTGAACTGGCCTGCATGCAGTCAAGACCTTTCATCAATAGAAAACATTTGGCGCATCATGAAGCAAAAAATTCGGCAACGAAAGCCCAGGTCTGTTGAGCAGCTAGAATCCTGCATCAGACATCAAATGCAATTGCCTCCATCAAATTTAAAATGAGCTAATATTTTCCATGAAATGGCAAAATGTCTCAGTTTCAACATCTGATATATTGTTTATGCTCTATTGCGAATAAAATATGGGTTTATGAGATTTACATGTCGTTGCATTCTGCTTTTTATTTACATTTTACACAGCGTCCCAATTTTTTTGGAATTGGGGTTGTAGGCTGATTACAGACAAGTGACCACAGAGGAAGAAAACTCAGTGACAGTGCCTTAGTGGGCAGGTAAGGTATGACAGGCTACAGAAAATAACACAAAACATGCAGGTGTCAGTCCAGCCTTGAGGATTCAGCTATGTGTGTATCCACTGGAGGTCCACAAGGGACTTAATGAGGCAATTTGTTATGCTTTTTGCTCCTGTGTGTTACTGCGCACATTTAACTAATATCTATACCCCAAACCATGTGCAATATTAGATGGCAGTATTACAGAGGGAATAAGAACAAAAAACAACCATCCATAGATATTTAGGCACATAGCAGTTTATTACAAGTTAAAGGGACATTTCATTGTTAAGCGACATCTAGTGGTCATGTGAAATAGCATCAGTGTTTTCAGCAAATGCCCCAAAATGGCATGTTTATGTTCAAGTCACAAAGCCCTCTAGTGGCTATAGGTGTTATATCGGAAGCAAACAAAGAAGTCAGATGGCATTGTAATATTGTCTGCATTAGGAGGCAGTTAAGGTGGACTGATCGTTTGACAAAACATTGGACTTTACTTTTTTTTTTCCCTGTTGCAAACCGTGTGTCAGTGTTGTGTCTTTTAACCACGACTACAGTGTTTCTGTAACCTTGAGCATGCATTTATTTTTGTAACCATGATAGCAAAGGTCATCTTACCTTAATGTAGTGTCTGAGCTTTCCTTAAACTTAACTATATACCATAGCAATATTACATAAGAAATGGGTTAGTTATCTATTTTGCAACAGTGATTTGTAACTGTGGCATATCTTATGCTTCTGTAGGGGTGCTAATTCAGGAATTGCTACTATGAGCTGTATTAAACGATAAACACTAGCAAACTATTTGGTAATTTAGGTTGAAAGACTTGTCTGCTACAAGTCTACCAAAGTGCCAGCTTGGAGGAAGACCACCATGGATGGGGTCACACTTACTAACAAGACAGAAAGATTCAGCAGCTGATGAGACAGAAGGGAGCGATGTCTTCTAGTTTGATTTTGCCTAATTAAGATGTATGAGAAAGTATGAAATTAAGATTTATGCCAGCCTGAATATGTTTGTAGAGTCTGTTGCAACTAAAAAAGGTTAGTTTAATTGACTTTAATTTCCTCCTCTGTAACACTCTGCAGATATTAGTAAGTAAATATGGAAAATGTATGGGGTTATTTTTTCAATGTTACTTTGGATTATTAGATGTCAAAAGAAAACTAAAAACTATATACAGTCTCTCAAATCTTTTCAAAGCATATTTGAGATGAAAACTGTAAAAGACAAGTATTTAGTCTCTTATCTGTGAGTCATGCTGCCAGGTAGTACACTGGAGAGTAGTAATGAAATATATTTTGTGTGTTTGATTTTTGTGTGTGTTTGTGTGTGTGATCTGAGCAGGATTAGAAGATTTGTGTTGAGATCTATCTATTGAGAATTTACTGAGCCACTGAGCTGCAGCATAACATAAACATGAAGGACATTTTGAAATGAAAATCAATCACACAAACAATAATCAACTGAAGCTTTCCACTGCTTTCCATTGGCATTTGCAGTTTTCCACTGCTGCAAGGTGTTTGTGTTGTTCAAAATAATCTATAATGTGGCTCAGCTCCCTGCTAACAGCCCTCTCCTTCATTCATCACTCACTGACTGTTTTGCACGGGACTGTGCTGTGATTTATTGTGTTTATGTTTTGAGCCTGCTCTGCAACTGATGAAGTGAAATGTAAGTGTACCGTTCTGTGGACATATGTTGTGTTCACTCTATGCATGTGGCTCTCCTCCACTGCACACAGAATGAGCTGCACAAGGCCACAGTTTGTTCAGCCTAAATCACAAAAAACAGGCTAAATGTGAAAAGTCATTTTACAGCCTTTTCAACTGGGCTCTTACAACTATTACAGGTAAATTAACACCTACAGTAACCTAATCATTAAATATTCATTCCAGGTTTATAATTGTAACTACCTTGTGTACTTGTGGATCATTTAATCTATAGTAATGCATAATCATTTATCAGTTGATACATGTTTATCTAAAGCATCAATCTGCAAATGTGTGCTCACAAGAGTGAAAGAAATGTTTTTGTATTGTCATTCATATTCTCTGAAAAATGGCCAAGAAATCACAAATTCTGCCAGGGTATGTAAACTTATGAGCACAACTGTAAAGTAGCATTACAAAGGAAATATTCAAGTAAAGAACTAGTACTTCACTACTAAATAAATGTAGTTACTTTTGGTTTGGCTAGGGTAATTAAATTAATTATATTTCTTCTGTTTCAGAGGGACACATTGTACTTGCTATTCTACATTCTACCCCTCTCTAACTGCAACCTAACAGGCAAGTCACCATTGTGCTCTCTGTGGTAATACTGTTTTAATACAGCCGAATTTCTGGCTTACTGTAGTTGTTTTCATTTAAATATTTATTCTTTTTCAGTAACAAAGACATTAGAATGGTGCTGGCCAAAACTGCAAATGCCAATCTTGAGGCAGCTACTAACAATAGTCCAACATTACTGTACAGTAAAGGCAGAATATACAATGCAAAATATATAACAATAGATATATATTACCTTATCAATCACTGATTGTGTTGCAAGGAATGACTTGAAGTTTGGGCTGACAGACTGGCTCATTTACCACCAAGAAGTCACTTATTGAGCTATCTATCACCTGAACCATCCTGCCTCAGAACCAACAGGACTGGGGATTTGGGAAACAGATGAGCTGGGCTCAATATTGCTGTTGGCAGGGCTGGGAAGAGGCTTCTTTTGCTGTGCGGGCTGGTATGTCAGTTTGGAGATGGAGAACACCTCTAAGAATGCTTCTCTTCTTCGTCTTTGTGGTGTGGTTTCATAAGAAAAATAAGCTAAAGGTTCTGTTTCTCCATGAGGATTTACTTGACTGTTAGCTAGCTTAATCATCATTAGTTTTCTTGTGCAAGTTTGACTTAATGAGACCTGTTGTTGCCCACTGAATGAGTACACTCACTGAGCCTCTAATTGATTTGATTAATTGGCCTACATTTTATTAATTTATCCATTTATTTCAAACAGGTTGCACTAGAACAAAACTGGGTGTAAGAGGCCCACCCACTTGTATAGTACAAATGACTGTTGCTTTCTTGTGATGTCAATCAAATCACCATATAAATATTGCAAAACCACCTCACCAGAAAATCTGGTTAATATCATATGATGGTTATATTGACATCACAAGAGTGATCACAGAGAAGGTTGAGGCAGGCACATGAAACAAAGTAGCTTGGCATCTGAAAGCAAGTGTTGTTGTCAGTTTTTCTCAACGGCCATACTTGAGGGTGGGCTAAAAACTGCTGCTGTGAAGTGAGAGAAGATTTAAAGGGATAAAAGGAAACATTTTTGAACTGTTCTGTCCAAATGTGTTTCTGTCCTGATATTCATGGTAGTGCAATTGACAGCTTAGTATGCTCTGGTTCACCCAGACAGACCAGGTTGGTAAACATGAGCATGGTTAATGCAACTGAGATTATACATATTTTAAAATGGTTATGTCTTGTTGCCATTCAGGGCCACAAACATGCAAAGTGTTATAAGGCAACTTTAATGTGGTCAAATGTGGACAAGCAATCTTGCAGACCGCTTGTGACTAAAACAGACAGTATGTAATTTCACATTCAAACTGTGCAGTGGAAGTTGACTGAAAAAAGGAAGTTTTAGTACAAGTCAGAGTATTGGTATAAATATTGGGATTCAGTATTGTCTCAGGTATTGTACAGTGCAAGCTTTATATGAAATATTCAATCTTGAGCTCAGTATTTCACCACACAGATATATGAAGGCAGGATGTGATTAATTTTGTCTCTAATATTAAAAATTTTATCATTAAAAAAGTTCATAAAATCATTGCTGCTGAGTGTTATAGGGATGTGTGGATCTATAGAGCTGTGACTCTCTGTCAGCCTGGCTACAGTGCTGAAAAGAAACCTGGGGTTGTTCTTATTATCTTCTATTAATGACGAGTAATAGGCACCTCTTGCATTACAGAGGGCCTTTTTATATCTTTTGACACTATCTTGCCAGGCTAAGTGGGATTCTTCCAGTTTGGTGGAACGCCACACTCTTTCAAGCCTACGTGCTGTTTGTTTCAGTGTACAGGTTTGGGAGTTGAACCATGGAGCTTGCCTCTTTATTGTTTTCATTTTTAGGGGGGCGATGGAATCTAGAGTTCTACGTAGTGAGTCTGCAACACTATCTACAAGATGATCAAGCTGGGAGGGAGTAGCTTCTGCTAAATTAAGATGAGGCACTGGACCTAAGTTGTTGGGAATCATTTCCTTGAATTTAACTACTGCATTATCTGAAATATTTCTAGTCAGGATGTTTTTTGCTAATAATACATAATCCAGCAATATGAATTCGAAAGTGATTAAAAAGTGGTCTGATAGAACGGGATTCTGTGGGAAAACTGTTACATGTTCAATATCAATACCATAAGATAAAACAAGATCGAGAGTGTGACTGAAACAGTGAGTGGGTTTATTTACGCACTGAGAGAAGCCAATACAGTCTAGTAATGAGGAAAAAGCAGAGCTAAGGCTGTCATTGTTGACATCAACGTGAATATTGAAGTCGCCTACAATAATAACTTTGTTATCTGTTTTAAGTACCAAACTCGACAGGAACTCTGAAAATTCAGATAAGAAATCAGAGTATGGACCAGGAGGACGGTACACTACAACAAATAGAATAGGCTTTAATGTTTTCCACTTTGGGTGGGACAGACTGAGAACAAGGCTTTCAAATGAATTATAATTAAGTTTAGGTTTAGGGTTAATTAGTAAGAAAATGGAATGGAATTGAAAATGGCTGCGACTCCACCTCCACGGCCGGTGTCTCGGGGAATGTGAGTATTGATATGACTGGGGGGGGGGGGTGGATTCATTCAGGCTAACATAATCATCCTGACACAGCCAGGTTTCAGTGAGGCAGAATAGATCAAGATGGTAATCTGATATCAAATCATTGACTAGTACAGCTTTGGATGGGAGAGATCTGATATTGAGCAATCCACATTTAATTATTTTATTTTGCTGAACATTTAAGGTGGCTGTGTTGATTTTTATGAGATTATTGTGACTAACTCCTCTTTTGTTGACCTTCGATGTAGTTAATTTAAATGGTCGGGGGGCAGACACAGTCTCTATGGGGTAATGGGGGGGTGACTGCTCTAAAGGAGGCACAGAGAAGCGTGTAAGACTGCAGCTCTGTCTCCTGGCCTGAACTCTGGATTGTCAGGGCTTTGGCTTCCTAATAAACTCTGTCAGATTTCTAGATATGAGAGACGCTCCATCAAAAGTGGGATGAATGCCATCTCTCCTAACCAGACCAGGTCTCCCCCAGAAACTCTTCCAATGATCTACAAAGCCCACATCGTTTTCTGGACACCACCTCGACAGCCAGCGGTTGAGTGAAGACATGCGGCTATACATGTCATCACTGGTCAGATTGAGCAGGGGACCAGAGAAAACTACGGTGTCCGACATGGTCTTTGCAAATGTACACACCGAATCAATATTAACTTTTGTGACCTCCGACTGGCGTAGTCGGGTGTCATTAGTGCCGACGTGAATAACAATTTTATTATATCTACGCTTATCCTTAGTCAGCAGCTTTAAATAAGATCCAATGTCGCCCGCTCTGGCCCCCCGGGAATACATTTAACTATGGTCGATGGAGTCGCTATCTTCACGTTCCGCAAAATGGAGTCGCCAATCACCAGAGTTGGCTCCTTAGCGGGTGTGTCGCTGAGCGGAGAGTATCTGTTAGAAACGTGAACTGGGTGGTGGTCGGCAGTGGGCTTTTGCTTACGACTATGCCTGTCCTTACGAACAGTCACCCAGCCAGCCTGCTTTCCCGGCTGCTCGGGAACTGCCGGGGGAATGCTAACAGGAGCTACGCTAGGCTGCTACGCTAGGCTGCTCCGCACCGGCTACAGGGGGCTGTTTAGCACTAGCTGCTGAATTAGATTCCATGGTGCGGAGCCGGGTCTCTAATTCGCTAAGCCTCGCCTTGAGTACAGTAAACAGACTACATTTATTACACATACCATTATCATTAAACGAGGCAGAGGAGTAACTGAACATCTGACACGCAGAGCAGGAGAAGGCAGGAGAGGGAGAAGGAGAACGAGAGGCCATGGCTGAGAGTTCAGCTAAATCAGTAGCAGAAGATAGCTGTGAATGGATAAAGTAGCACACAGAAAGTGGAGAGTTGAGGGTGATTTAGCAACTACTGTTACTGTGAATGTGCAGATTAAATTGGTGATAGAGTCAGAGATGTAATGTCGGTAAAGAGAAAGTTTCTAGTCTGAGACAGGTAGGCAAGAAACGATGAACACCAAACACCGGTAACCGGAAGTGACGGAATACGCTTACCGCAGCACGTCTTGGTGAGGAAGGGTTGCACACAGAGCAAATGTCAGTGTGTAATGCTGCTCAACTAACAGCAAACCCAAAGTAATTATGTGACCACATTTAATTACTGTATACTTGTATTGTCACATTAAATAAACAGCTGACCATTGACTCGGACTATGACTCTTAAGTTGATGCAAACTTCGGGGTCAGCCCCCTTCATTTTACCAGCAATTGGAAGGCAACTCACAGGAGCTCCACTTTGCTCTTGAGATGCTACAGATTTATTTAAATGGCGACTATTTCACTGTACATTTATAGATCAACACTAACTGTGGACTGCTAGCAGCTATCCTATTCTCTTGACTCTTCCTGTCCACAGCCTTTTCCGTCAGTGTTCTGGTTTTCCTGCTTGCCCTCCCTTGCTCTAGCACTCACTCACCGGTGTGTGGCACCAGTGACTGCCATGGCACGGGCTTTCAACAAGGACTCGCAGTCTTACTTGACTTATCATGTTCTCAATGCTTGTCTGACCACATTTGACGTGGATGTGATCCACCCACTGGGAAAGCATATCAGTATGACACTTCTTCTTTCCAGTAGGTGGCACTAATACTATGACTGAAAACTGGTTTGCAGATGTGTTCAGGCCATGACACACAGATATTTTAAGTTTGGGGCAGATTGGACAGTGCATATAGGAGTTACAACAACTTCCTGTTTAATGGCGAAGCATAGAAATTCGCCATGGTGACACAGCAAGGGCGCCCCATGAAACCTCACAGTCACCATTATGATCTTAATGCCTGTGTAACCACATTTTAGGTGAATCAGATCACCCCACTTGGATGAAACACGTCATTTCCTGTTGCCAATAGGTGGCGCTATGACTATACCTGAATATTGGCATGTAGATGTGTTCAAGCCATGACAGTTAGCAAACGTGAAGTTTGGGGTAGATCAGACAATATATGCTTATAACTTCTTGGTTAATGGTGAAACATCGAAATTCGCCACAGCGCCACAGACATGCCCTTCAACGGAACATCAAAATTTTCACAATAAGGCATCATGAAGACCTTAAGGCTTTCCTGACCAAGTCTGAAGTGGATCAGGTCAACCTGGTAGTAACAGGACGTCAAAGTCTAAAACGTCATTTCCTGTTGCCAGTAGGTGGCGCTATAACATTTTGTGAATATTGACATATGGGTGTGTTCATGTCAGGAGCCTTATCAAAACTGTGAAATTTGGGGCTGATTGAACAAAGTATGGCTGAGTTACAGCAACTTAAACGCAACTTCCTGTTTCATGGTGAGTCATGGAAATTTGCGGTGCCGCCACGGCCACATCCTTTGACGTCAACAAAATCTTTTAATAACTTTTAAGCACAAAGGCCTTAAGAGTATGCTGACCAAGTTTGAGGTCGATATGATAAAATCTATAGGAGGAGTTCGATCAAATACAATGTCCACAAATGGCGAAATATAAGCAAAATCTGTGTAATAAAATCAAAATGGCTGACTTCCTGTTGGTTTTAGGTCATGATGTCAAGAGACTTTTTTGTACACCTGGGCATGTTACATAATGCCTCAGAATTTCGTTCACCTCAGACAAACTAAGCCCAATAGCAAGGGGATTTTGAAAATTGCTGGGGGGGGCACTATTGAGCCATTTTGCAGCGCCCATGCACGAGATCCCTATCAGATGAAAAATTTTGCCAGGTCTGATGCATGTGCAAAGTAGTAGCAGTTTTGTGAGTTTTTGAGTATGTTTAGGCCCCCAAAAATGCCTTCTCATGCTATTGCTCAGGCCCTAATTAAAGCTGCAAACAGCGTTGAATGGGCCCTCGCACCCCGCACCTGTCGGGGGACCTGCAGATGAGTCAGAAGTCCCTTACTGCGCCCATCAGTTGCACATTTCATTCATGGACAAAGGCAGCCACCTGCACAGATAGACCCTACGAGGGGCTTAAACCTTTGTCCAATTGTGTTCAGGCCATGACACTTATCAGATATTTTAAGTTTGAGGCAGATTGGATGGTGCATGTGGGAGTTACAACAACTTCCTATTTGATGACGAAGCATCTAACCTCACCACCCATGAAGACTCACAGTCTTCACAAAGAGCACCACTATGATCTTAATGCTTGTCTGGCCCTTATAAATCATGTCAAATTTGGGGCAGTGTCTCAGGTGCGTATGAATGAAATATATTTTTTCATTTTATAATGTAAGAAACAGTGCAATACATACTGTGATCAATATGCATTTATCCATCCATCATTTGTACTGTATATCCTTGAAGGTTGCAGGAGGGCTAGAGCCAATAACATATGTGTATGTATCCTTATATAAAGAAGACAAACAGGTGAAGGAAAAGATAGGTATTTTGATTCTGTTATAGTACCATCAGGTATACATTCCACATTAATTTAAGGGAAGGATTAACAAGTAGATGGCAAATGCACCATACTGGTTTTCAGTTTTTTAGTAAAAACATGACATACAGTGCATTTAGAAAGTATTTAGACCCCTTCAGTTACTGCATTTTATGCCACAATCAGGTAAATTATTTTTGTCCTTCTTCAGTGTACAGTCATAATGAATATGGGAGTCAGCTGTGTGAAATGGCGAGTGTTACAGGAAATGTGACTTATTACTGTTTAATAAATGTGCAAGAAATTGTATTTGGCTTTGCCATTATGGAGTATTATGGAGTAAGTGTACTAAGATTGATGAATTTGCAAAAACTTTATAAAACTCTGTTTTTGATTTGTCATTGTAGGGTATTAATTGTAGATTGATTAAGGATTTTTAAATTTCAGCTGCAACATATCAAAATGTCAAAAAAGAGAAGGGATTTGGATACTTTCTCAGTGCACTGTATATATATACCATCAATTTGCACGGCTGTCAGACAATCAATAACCACAACAAATGAATTATTAAATGCAAACAAACTCTTTATTTTTTAAAGCAGCCTTGGGGTGAACAGCAGGGTCACTCCTCTGTCTAGGTGCATGCGTCTTTCATTTCTGCACAAATCTAGACAAAAATACAAGCACATTAATTGGGACATTTCATGCTAATTCATTGCTAATGCAATCAAGAACAATAATGTATTGATACTATTAATATAACCATCTCAATATGCTAACTTGTGTCCATATTGTAACAGGGGATAGTCAGTTGTGACTGCAATGTGATTTCCTGGATATTAAATGTCCATCTGCAAATTTCTGTTTCTAGTCTTAGTAATATTTGTTCTTTAACTGCAATAAAGTAGCATATCACAAGACACTGTGAAGCTATATATGACTTAAATAACTGAGGACCTCTCTAATTTTATATCCCATTCGTGTTTAAGGAGTAGCAGCCAGTAGGGAAACTGCAACCAGCCAATGTTGTGACTTCTGATTCACTTAGTTACTTACTCAGTGTGTCACAGAATTTTGTGTTTATAGGGCTTTGCTGTGGCACAGCCAAGAAACAAACAAATAATTTTAACACATTTGCTATTATTGCACAACCATACTATGGCATCATATCTTTTACAACATGCAAACCACAACTAAATCAAAACACTAAACACACATTTTGTAACTGGCAGAGGCCTGGGCCACCTCCAGGTCCATTAGGGCCTTCTCAAGTCTCCCCTTGTAAAAGGCTGCCTGCTGCTCTGCGGCATGCCTGAGGCGGACCTGGCACACCAGCAGGTCCATGGCCCTGCTATTCACCCTAAGGTTCTGCTGATAAACCTATTATATTAGACTGAAGTATCCCCTTCTAAACACTGTCCACAGAGGGGGGTTCATTCGTTCAGTCACTAAAATGGATAAAACATGTTTTTTTAATGATTATAAAGAGCCTGTCTCATCAAAAGCAACACCTAATAATTATTCATATGACAGCAAGAGGATTTGTCAAAAATTCATACATGTTCCATAGGCTTCAAAAGTATTGTCAACACTGTCACACATTCATGAACATGTAATAAAATCAGGCAATATCAGAGGCACTTGTCACTCACTCCTTGCCAAATTTCACCTCTGTACAATGCATCAGTGTCAGACAAATTATATGGGAAAATGTAATTTGTCTCATGTCTCTGACATGTTTTGGAATCTTACAAACATACTGATTGTTGTTAAAGGTAAAGTTAAAATTTGAATACAGTGTCCAATTAAATAACAGAAATTAAAAAACTGTGGAATCAGCAGTGATATTGATTTTTTTCCTTTTCCCTAAAATGATGTCTATTTTAACAAGACAAAAGAGTACACATAAGACATCAAATGTATTATTTATAATACATAAATAATCCTGTCCCTAAAATAGTTAATTTCAGGTTGTTATAGGGATTAATGTGAACTCTGGACACATTTTGGATTAAAAAAGTAAATAGCCCCAAAATGTCCAAGAAAAAAAGTTAATGCAGAGGGAAGGCAGTTTAATGAGAGATGGGGAAGTGAATATGTGTGTGCTTAATGGAGACAAGCAGGTATGTCTTCTTTGCTACGAGGCAGTGGCTGTGCCCAAGGAAAATAATTTACGTCAGCACTTCGACACCAAGAGCTAAGTATGCTAACCTCAGCCACCAAAAAAAAGCAAGAGAAGGTCCAAGATTTAAAAAGCAGCCTACATTCTCAGCAGAATATGTCTGCGAATGTTAGAGCAAAAAATGATGCGGCAGTGAAAGCCGGCTTTATTGTGGCTGAAGAAATTGCCCGAGCTTAAAAGTGTTTGTGCCACATACCCCTGATAAGTTACCTTTCAATGCTAGTTATTAATTAATTGTCTTGACTAGAAATATTTCCGATAATACAGTAGCTACATTCAAGGAAATGATTCCCACTAACTTAGGTCCAGTGCCTCATCTTAATTTAGCAGAAGCTACTCCCTCCCAGCTTGATCATCTTGTAGACAGTGTTGCAGACTCACTGTGTACTACTCTAGACTCCGTCGCCCCCCTAAAAATGAGAACAATAAAGAGAAAGAGGCAAGCTCCACGATTCAGTTCTCAAACCCGTACACTGAAACAAATAGCACGTAGGCTCAAAAGAGTGTGGCGTTCCACCAAACTGGAAGAATCCCGCTTAGCCTGGCAGGATAGTGTCAAAAGATATAAAAGGGCTCTCTGTAATGCAAAAGGAACCTATTGCTCATCATTAATAGAGGATAATAAGAACAACCCCAGGTTTCTTTTCAGCACTGTAGCCAGGCTGACAGAGTCACAGCTCTATAGATCCACGCATCCCTATAACCCTCAGCAGTGATGATTTTATGAACTTTTTTAATGATAAAATTTCTACCATTAGAAATAAAATTAATCACATCCTGCCTTCAACCAGCACTGATTTATGTCAAAACACAGGATCCATAGACTCAACTGCAAAACCTAACCTTGACTCCTTTTCTCCCATCGACCTCCCCCAGCTCACATCAATTATTTCGGCATCTAAACCTTCAACATGTCTCTTAGACCCCATCCCAACTAGGCTGCTTAACAAAGCTCTGCCCTTAATTTGCAGTCCTGTACTAGATATGTTAAATCTGTCCTTGTTAACAGGTTATGTGCCGCAGTCGTATAGAGCTGTAATCAAACCTCTTCTAAAAAAGCCCACTCTAGATCCAGACATATTAGCCAATTACAGACCTATATCTAACCTCCCCTTTCTTTCCAAAATCCTAGAGAAAGCAGTTGCAAAACAGTTGTGCGACTTTCTACAGGATAATAGTTTATTTGAGGTTTTTCAGTCAGGACTTAGGTTGTATCATAGCACAGAGACAGCACTTGTAAAAGTTACGAACGACCTCCTAATTGCATTAGATCTCAGTGCTGCTTTTGATACAACTGACCATCACATCCTTTTACAGAGATTGGAGGACTTTATTGGCATTAAAGGATCTGCACTAAACTGATTTAAATCCTATCTATCTGATAGGCTTCAGTTTGTACATGTTAACAACTACTCCTCCATGTACACAAAAGTTAGACATGGAGTTCCACAAGTGTCAGTGCTTGGACCAGTCCTCTTCACTTTGTATATGCTTCCCTTGGGCAATATTATCAGGAAACACTCCATAAATTTCCATTGTTACGCAGATGATACACAGCTTTATCTATCAATGAAGCCTAATGAAACCAATCATCTAGCCAAACTCCAGGCTTATCTTAGGGACATTAAAACTTGGATGACAATCAATTTTTTACTATTGAACTCAGATAAAACTGAAGTCATTATAATTGGTACTGAACACGTCAGAAATAAATTTTCTAATGATGTAGTTACATTAGACGACATTGCCCTGGCTCCCAGCTCCACTGTAAAGAATCTGGGAGTCATCTTTGACCAGGATATGTCCTTTAACTCATACATAAAACAAACTTCTAGGACTGCCTTCTTTCACCTGTGTAATATCACCAAAATTAGACATTTTCTGTCTCAAAAGGATGCAGAAAAACTAGTCCATGCATTTGTAACTTCTGGGCTGGACTATTGTAATTCACTATTATCAGGCTGCCCCAACAAGTCTCTAAAGACTCTGCAGCTGATTCAAAATGCTGCAGCATGATTACTGACAGGAACTAGGAAAAGAGATCATATTTCTCCTGTGCTAGCCTCTCTACATTGGCTCCCAGTCAAATCCAGAATAGAATTCAAAATCCTTCTCCTCACCTACAAAGCCCTTAATGGTCAGGCTCCATTTTACCTTAAAGATCTCATAGTCCCCTACAATCCCACTAGGACACTGTGCTCCCAGAATGCCGGTTTACTGGTGGTTCCCAGAGTTTCCAAGAGTAGAATGGGAGGCAGAGCCTTCGGCTATCAGGCTCCTCTACTGTGGAACCTTCTCCCAGTTTCGGTCCGGGAGGCAGACACCCCCTGTACCTTTAAGAGTAGGCTTAAAACTTTCCTCTCTGATAAAGCTTATAGTTAGGGTTGGCCCAGGCTTGAACCATCCCTTAGTTATGCTGCTATAGGCCTAGACTGCCGGGAGATCTCCCATGATGCACTGAGCTTCTCTCTCTCTCTCTCTCTCTCTCCATCAGTATGGATACATATCCCATAAATACATGTTACTAACTCAGTATCTTCCCTTTCCCGTAGTATTGTGCTCTTCCGTCTCGCTCTCCTGTCTCTTTCTGCAGGTATTTCTGCCTCTGGAGCTGTAGAGTCTGATCTGTGATGACAAGCCTCCTGCTGCTCCTACAACTCCACTCAACACCTGCTGCTAAAATTTGAAATTACTTATACTGCTATTAGTTTTAGTGCTACGTTAGCAGTTAATACTTTAATTATCACTACTGTCGTTACTACTACTGTATTATTGGCATCACCTTACATTGTATATGGAACCCGTGTTATGCTATGTTCTTCTCTCACTATTATCTACCCCCTGTCCCCCTCTCTCTCTCCTTCTTAACCCAACCGGTCGAGGCAGATGGAGTCCAGTTCTGCTCGAGATTTCTGCCTCTTAAAAGGACGTTTTTCCTTGCCACTGTCGCCTAGTGCTTGCCCATGGTGGGATTTGTTGGGTCTCTCTCTGTAAATACCTATTTTAAAGAGTATGGTCTAGACCTGCTCTATATGAAAAGTGCCTTGAGATTACTTTTGTTGTGATATGGCGCTATATAAATAAAATTGAATTTAATTGAATTGAATTAATTAACATTAAAAGTAATAATAATTGATTGCAGGGGCACTTATGTAATATGAGAGAGTAGATACATTTATATAATCTTACAGTTACAACTGGCCCTTTGAGGTCAACCACAATCCTGATGTGGCCCAGGATGAAATTGAGTTTGACACTCCTGATCTAAGGTAAAAAGCTGATTTTCATTATTTAAAAAAAAAAAAAAAAAAATACTTACAGTTGCCAGTTGAAACACCTGGTGTTGTGCCTCACTTCAGGCTCATTTACTGAGGCAAACTTAACGGGAGATGCCATTTCAAAGTCAAAAATTTCATTCATTTCTTAAAGCAAAGGGCAAGATGACAGAGAAGACGCTCCTTACCTCTGCCGTGCAAATTCCGTTGTGCTTTGACCATGGACTGTATTGACCCAGTCAATCCAGCAGGAAGGTGACATTTGAACTTGGTTCTGTCTAGGAGTGTCAAATTAAAATTAAGATTAAAATTAAATCCAGAATTGAATTGGAATTTGAATTGTAATTGAAGTGTGTAAATAAATAAAGTAATTCTATTTTGAAAAAAAATTCTGCATGTTCATTGGTGTTACTAGTTAGTTACTAGTTTAAAACAAGCGGCAACCTCCGGATCTGAAAAATGAAGCCAACACCAAAGTGCCAAAAACTGCAATTCCCTGGATGGCCGCTTGAGGCTCCAAAAGTGAGTCAATCCCCATAGACTCCCATGTTAAAATGGCTAAATTTACAGCATAAATAAACATGTTTAAAGCCCGGTACAAAAAACGGTTTTGGTCTCTATAGCTAATTTCCCCCATTGTGACAACTGTACGGGGGTGAATTTTTTTATAACTCATCCGTTTAAATTGTATTAATGCTTAAAATTATGAATAAATGGGGGCGTGGCCGCTTTTAGTGACAGCTGGGTGTCGCCACAGTTGGCTAGCTGCTCGGAGCTAGCTAACTGCTAGCTGTCTGCTTGGCAGCACCTCAGTTAATCTGAGTCATTGACCATGACTTCTTGGCTGTGTGCCTGGTGGTGTGGGTACCTTTTGGGGATTTTATCATCCAAGTATCAGACAAATACTTTGGCTTCCTGTGTGGTTAACAGACCATCACAGAGCCTGTGCTCCAATTTTTTCGGTGAGTGAAATTCTGGTATTGTTTTATATAAATGTTAGCAGTTATTAGTAGGTATCAGTGTCAGCCTTAACGATATCTAGCTTGTAAATTTAGCTCATTCACTAGCAGATTAGCCAGAGTTATTAAACTATGCTGATATGCTCCAAAGTCAAAAGAGTAATAGAGAAGTGTTATTTTAGGTGATACGGCATCTGAGTGAGGTTAGAAAATAAAGGTCCACCACATTACTTAGCTAACATACGATATTAACGTTAAACATCATCATGTTGAATAATATTATTACCAAGCAGACATTTCAAGGTTAGGGCCCAGCTTGCTCTGTGCTGTCACTGTTTAGGTAAAATTATTGAAATTATTGTCTTGGTAGTACATTGCCATAATGAAAACCACATTCTAACACAAAGCTAAATATCTACAGAACTTTAACACACAAACCTCTTTTATGAATAACAACTCTGCAATAATGTGATATTTTGTGTGCACTGTTTGCAGTAGCCATGTGGGCAATTATAATCTTTAACGTAACCCGAAAATTGAGCTACAGATTTTCTAATGTCTGGTTTAATTCCTTAATAAGCTTAGGGGGGATCAGCAATAATAATTATGGCTATAAAAGCAGGTATTAGCAAAAGAAGTTGTGAAAATCTGAACTCAAGTTCATTCACATGCTTCAAATTGTTTGTTAAGTTACATTTTTACATTTTTTGCATTGAAATTATAACTTACAGATGAATCATTATATCAAGTTTTGTTGTTAAGTCTCAGGTTGACTTACCTCAAGTAACATACACAGGGACAACACAGGGAATCCCAGAACAGCAAGACTATAGCCGGCTAGCACCGCAGAGTAGCATGTAACCTAGCTCCTTAGCCTTAGCTAACTTTAGCTTCAAAACCGCTCTTCAGAATCCTATGGGTGACGTCACCGAGGCTAGGTCCATGTTTATATACAGTGGCTGTGTTCAAAACCGCATACTAATGTACTACCTACTACATACTCAAACAGTATATAATGTATACTGCCTACTAAATGAGCGTTTAAGTAGGTGGTCGTTCACACTGAAGTATACTACCAGTATCCCAGAATGCATTTCACACCACCGGCGGCAACAGTGACAACTGGCGGCGATTTAAAGCCAAGATTTTTCACGTTTATTGATCGTTTCTCTGTCCTTTTAGTACAATGATTTTTTTTTTTAGGCGACAATATTGCCATATAGATTTTTAATTTGTAGTTAGTTTCTGTTATAAACACCTGCTCAAAGATCTGCTCCGAAGTTTTCGGAGATGTGAGGAGAGCCACTGGCCGGCCTACCTTGTTTACTGGCGTTATCCTGGGTCCGAGGCTTCAGTTTTGCCTCTTTCCAGCCACCTGCTGTCACTCACAGCAGGGAGACGATGGAGGAGATCGGCTCGTTGTCTGTGGTACGTTATCCAGATGTACATCAATTCTGGATTTCCCTCAGAAGTAATCGAGTTTCAATCAGATCAAAGGCTCTTGTCATGATTAAAGAAAATTATACACGTTTCATCGTCATGATAAGTATGAATAAATAAGTAATCTGTAAGGACAGTAAATAATAATTGAAGTTCATTTAATAGACAAACAAATAAATAGTAGCAATGAATAAATAATTAAATACATACATAGCTAATAAATAATTAAATATCTCATATATATTCAGTAAATAGTAAAATAAATAAAAATAGCAAAACATTCATTAATATCATTTACAGGTTGGTGCATGAGGGCCATACTGCAGGGTAAACCCCAATGTTCCCCTGCTGGGCCTCTATTTCGGGGAAGGTGACCTCAGGAAGGATTTTCGCCTGTCGGGGCCATGGAAACGACCATGGATGGGGAAAGGCATTTGAGGTCCTTGTGTTTGTCTGTGGCACATCCTACTGGGTTGTGGCAGAGGCTTTTGATATTCCTCGCACCACATGTCATGGTATGGTCCACCGGGTCAGCAAGGCCATCCAAGGGGTGTTTAGGAGGGTCATCCACTTCATCCGCTTCCCCAACAGGAATGAGCTGGAGGAAATTTGTGCTGGATTCCAGCAACTGTCTGGTTCCCCAGCTTTTTGTAAGGTGGCAGGGAGCATTGATGGGTGCCATGTCCGGATTGTGCCACCTGGGCGGTTTGCAGCAGACTATTTCACCCGGAAACTGTTCCATTCTGTCCAGTTTCAGGCCATCTGTGACCACAAGGGGCGCTTTCTGGATGTCACCGTGGGATTCCCTGGCTGTGTGCATGATGCCAGGGTCCTCAGGTGCAGCCCATTCTATGTACACCAGCTGTACCCACCTCCAGGATGGTGCCTCATAGGTGATGGAGGGTATCCCTGTTTGGCTGAACCCATCTGCCTGATGACCCCATTCCGTGAGCCTGTCTGGAATGCTGTTGACAACTCGAGACTGTCCAGAGCAAGGTGTGTGGTGGAGAGAGCATTTGGGGTGGAGTTTGTGTCTGAGGTGATTATTTTGGAGGCTGATGAAGATGGTGAAGGTGGTGATGGTGATGACTGTGGTGATGCCATTGAAGTGTCAGCTCCAACTGATGGATCCCTGTACTGCAGGAACATGATTATTGTTAGATATTTTGTTTTTTTGACCTTTACCCAGGGAGCTGTTTAATTAGAGCCTGAGCACTAGCGTGCGAAGGAACGCATCAGACCTGGTGAAAATTGACATCTGATAGGAGTCTCATTCATTGGCACCATAAATTGGCTCCATAGTGCCCCCTTGGACATACTTAAAAACTTTGTCTGAGGTGAACGAAATTCGGAGGCATGATGTAACATGCTGAGATGCACCAAAAAGTCTCTTGACAGCATGGCCTCAAACCTAGAGGAAGTTGGCCATTTTAATTTGAAAATTTTGCTCATTTTTGGACATTTTTTGGCATTTGGGGATGTTGTATTTGATCAAACTCCTCCCACAGTTTTTATCATATCAACCTCAAACGTGGTCAGGATACTCTCAAGGCCTTTGTGAATAAAAGTTATTAAAAGATTTTTGCGTCAAAGGGTGTGGCCGTGGCGGCACCTCAAATTTAGATGCCTCGCCATGAAACAGGAAGCTGCGTTTAAGATGCTGTAACTCCTAGCCAAGACTGAGGCACTCTCAGATGGTTTGGTTTCTACCATGAAAGGGACTAATAACCATTGGAAGAAGAGTAAGTATTTACTTAATATCTCATTCACGTTTTATGTCACAGTAATAGTTAGAGTTCGTAAATGTGACGATCCTGGCGAACGTTGTGTTGTAATAATTATTGTGTTTTACTATCTGGCTAAAAAAAAACATTGTAATGCAAATTTTTCATTTGTGCTCATCCTGTGAAGTTTGATGTGTAATGTAAAGTCATTATTCAGTGCCATTTATCTCAGAGTAAAGGTATATTTTCACAAAATATTTCCTTTGTTTTTCCTTTCTAAAACTAGGAAAGAAAATAAGCCATACCCCTAACTTTTGTGTGCGCTGTTGACTGAAGCACATGCCCATACGCAGTCTCAGTGCTCCTTAGGTGGCTAAACTTCAGCCACTTCGCAGCACTGACAGAGGCCATATATATTTTGTGGCCTATACATATTATATTACATTTTATGTATATTTATTTTGTGAGCTTTTATTTTGCAAGCTTTTATTTTGCTAATGTTTTTTTCTCTCACTTCCGGTAGATTCCCGGGAGACTGGTCTCTTCCCTCAGCGTTGGGCTCTGCTGAGGAGAGGTAAGACTGTACAAATTTGCCTGGCAGTAGTGTAAAAGCATGGGAAAAACAGTAATTATGGGAGGAAATTTACTTTGTGCGGGTTGTAACTGCTGTTTATTGCTGTTGTGATATGTAATTCAAGGTGTATATGTATTTGTCATTGATCCCAAATACAGTGTATGGGGAGGGCATCCCCCTGAGGAAGTAACTGCCCCCACAATATGAAGCTATTGCTGACATCGCCCTTTGAGGCGAACTCCTCCAAAGGGTAACTTCAGTGACGCTGGGTCCATCACTTATACCAGCAACTATGTTTTTTTTCTGACTGACAAGAGGCCAGTGCTGCCTCCTTCCACACAGTCACCATCACTCTGGTGTTGTCCTTCAACCAAAAGAAAGTAAGAATTTTATACTCCTTTAGTCTCTCATGGCTACATTATTGTAATTGAGTCTTGGGGAGGGCATCCCCCTGAGGAAGTAACTGACACAGATATGTACAGGTGGGGGCCAAAAAAAAGGAGAATCTGGTTTTGTGTACCTAATCTGTTTTTAGAGCCATTCTGAAACAAAACACATACACTGTGGCTCAGGAGGTAGAGCAGTAGCCCACCAATCAGAAGGGTCGGTGGTTCGATTCCCGGCTCCTCCAGTCTGCATGCCGAAGTATCCTTGGGCAAGATACTGAACCCCAAATTGCCTCCGATGTGTGTCATCGGTGTGCGAATGTGTGTGTCTGTGCTAAAAAGCACTATTGTATAGACAAGTGCTGTATGAATGTGTGTGTGAATGGGGTGAATGTGATCTGTAGTGTGAAGCGCTTTGAGTGGTCGAAAAGACTAGAAAAGCGCTATATAAGTACAGTCCATTTACCATTTACACACACACTCAGGTTAGTTTGGGATATTAGACCGTGTTTACCGACCGTTACAGATTTATCAGCTAAGAGCTAGCCCATTAATTTTTCCAGAAATGTCATGTTACCTATTGAACTTAGTCAAAGGGCACCAGTCTTATGATGCGCCAGGCAGCCTTTACACCAATCAGCATTATATAAGTATGTTATAGGCCTATTCTGTTATAAATTTGTATACAGCCTATGGAAGCTCATTTCCACCGGTACAAGAAAAAAACTGCTCACATTAAGTCAAAGAGATAGTAAGTCATAATCATGAAATGATACGTTGAAATTGAGATAATAATTTGGAAAAGTCTGCATGCACTCCAGTGGTGCACCAAGTTGTCTTCACCATGCCAACAATATGTTATCCTAAATAAGGTAACCATGACACTGACCAGATGTTTCCAGTTGCTGTTCAATGAAGATTGCCACTTCAGCCACATCATTTTTATTCTGTCTACACGAGGGTGTGTTTGCTCCATATAATCCAGTGTGAATCAGCAAGCAAATTAAGTATTTCATCTGTTGTAAAGCCCTGTTTAAAATTGTCTTCAATGTGCTCACAATCCATTTCATTGTCAAGTTGTCTAGTAATTTTGACATTATCTCATCATTTTGATTTACTATCTCGTAATTTTGATTATCTCAGAATTTTGATGTTATCTCATAATTATGATTTTTTCATCTCATAATTTCGACATTATCTCATAATTCGGACTTATCTCACAATTATGACTTTATCTCATCATTTTGACATTATCTCATAATTTCAATTTATGTCATAATTTCGACTTATTATCTCATAGTTATGACTTCTTATCTCATAATTACATCTTATTTCATAATTTTGACATTATCTCATGATTTCAATTTATCTCATAATTTTGACATCATCCCATAATTATAATTTTTTAATCTCGCAATTTCGACATTATCTCCTAATTTCAATTTATTATCTAGTAATTTTGACATTATCTCATAATTTTGATGTTATCTCATAATTTCGACATTGTCTCATCATTTTGACGTATCTCATAATTTCGGCTTATCTCATAGTTATGACTTCTTATCTCATAATTCCATCTTATTTCATAATTTTGACATTATCTCATGATTTCAATTTATCTCACAATTTCAACATTATCTCCTAATTTTGATTTATTATCTAGTAATTTTGATTTATTATCTCAGAATTTTGATGTTAGCTCATAATTATGACTTTTTATCTCATAATTTCGACATTATCTCATCATTTTGACTTATCTCATAAATCAGACTTATTATCTCACAATTATGACTTTTTATCACAGTTTTTTTTTTTTCTTATACTGGCGGAAATGGGCTTCCATATCAGCCTGAGGTGCTCTGCTATGGTGAGAAAGCTGCCAGTCAGAGGCAGTTTTAATAGTGCCCGTTGTCTTTCGGTGTTCTGCGTAGAAAAGGTAACAGTGTCATCAGAGTTTTTACCTCCTATCTTCTTGTCCTCCTCTGAAGAAACTGTGGGCCATGTCCTTCTTCGATAGGTCCTCTGTGACGTCTTCTGCTTCACAAATGGACTTTTGGTTACAGGACGGTCAGGTTTTTGTGGGCTGCTTTCATGTGCTGCCTCTGATGGAGTATAGTCCTCACCAGTGCTTTCAATACAGCTTGTACAGGCCTCTGATCCCTCAGATACTTTGGAGAGCCATTCAAAAATATTTCTGGTAAGCTGAAAATGAAACATACAAGAGGCTTACAGTTAAAAGAAGAAGAGACATGAACCCAGTGTGAAAATCTTAAATATATGTATGTATGTATGTATACAATGTATGTATACAGAGAGAGAGATACAGATATAGATAAACAGATAGATAGATAGGCAGTAGAGACAGACATGGGGGAAGGAGCAATCTCACTGTAGCTGCAGCAGATTCTAATCACCTGGGAGGACACCTGCATTGCAACTGGCCAGTAACAATAACAGGATAGAATATTCTATTAAATTATTGCCATATGAAATGAGCTAAAAACAAATGACTACTGAACATGTAAATTGTACCCTTGTCTTTGCTGATGTAAGTTGCAACATTATCTTCTTCCATCATTGTTGCTGCAGGCAAAAGCCTCTTGCAGCATCTGAGTCTGGGGTTTGTTTTGAGCACTTTACTTTTGTGGAACTAATCTATGGATTCTCTCCATACTGTTTGACTGACTGATACTATTTGACTATTACTTAGGTGGTAAAAAAGGCTAATAGTGTACTGTACAAGAATAGTGTAATGTGATTATGGTATCACAACTGAAAATCAGATGGCCAAATAATGAGCCAGCATTATTACCTGTGTTTGGTATTTTTTGTATTCCATGTGCCTGGACAAGCAATTAAAATAACGCCCACCTCGGTCGACGTAAATTTGATGAAGAGCCACACAACAGTTAACCTTGTCATAGACTAGCAAATAAGATATTTGTCTGTTAAAAGATTGTGACAATGATGAATAGCTGTCTTAAATCAAATTCATGACATTCTCAACAAGGCCTAACAATAAGATTGGGAAGAGTAATTAATTGTTCCTTACTTAAGACATTTACATTCACTTCAACTATTACAGTAACTGAACATTAGAAAAACCGCAGAGAGAGCTTTAGCAGGTTTAAACGCCCTCCTGATGCTAGCACTCCTTTCACAACCCTGAATATTAGCATAGCTTTCAGCCTTCTGCCTGAGTCCAGCCCAATACATGTGAGTGGCAGGTAAATCAAGCAAATATATGTCAAAAAGGCAGTCTACTGCCTAAAAATGCTGTAATGGCATCTAAAAATTGAAGTTTGCTAACAATATTGTTCAACACTCCACAGTGACAAGCTAGGGGATGTTAACATTAACGAACCACGCAGTGCTGATAACCATGTCATGTCGAATCATGAAAAAACGACTGAGGTGGCTGCAAAAATATAACACACGGTGGCTAACATCGTTATTAATTAAAAACAGTTGTATGTACTTAGTTTCCATCGCTTTCTCCTCCGACGGTCACGCTCACTCATCCAGCTCCGGTAGTCTTCTTCTTCTTCTGCTGTTGCTAAAGACCGCGAGGCAGCGTGGCTAACTGAACGACGTCACAGAGTCAGGGGGAATGGTAGTCCTGGGGACCGCTGGAGTCTGGAAAGGTGCAACTATTATTATTGTTAACATCAGTGTGCTGCTTCAAGAGCATTATTTAATTTGTGGGAGGTTGTTACTTTTACTTGTTACTGCACATATACTTTCAAACACTCTGTCAGGTTGCCATTTTGTCCCCTTCATAGTGACCTAAGTAAACCAAGAGAGTGTTAGAATGACATCAGATCATTTTCTCACACACAAGGAGTTGTGATGAATACTGGTCCCTGGACTTCTTACACCTGACTTATGACAGGGAGTACAGAGAACTGATGCAGGACTTTGTGGACTGGTGCCTGCAGAACTGCCTCCAGATCAATGCGGGGAAAACCAAACTAGTGGTGGATTTCTGCAGGAGCAAGCTGATCAAGAAGACCAGCTCTGTCCTGGGGTGCCCCCTCGACCCGGTGGACAACTAGCTCCATCCCATGCAGGACAGTCTGACAGCACTGAGCAGCTCCTTCAGCGACAGGCTGCTTCACCCAAAGTGTGTGAAGGAGAGGTATTGCAGGTCCTTCCTTCCTGCTGCTGCTGCTGTCAGACTCTACAACCAGCACTGCTCCTAGTACACCACATACTCACATGGACCATTTCACTAGGTTCTGCACTTTAATCCATCCTGATCCAAAAGAGCTGCTACCAGTCATTCATTGTGTGCAATACCATTTTCAAAATGTGCAATATCTGTATTTAGTCCAATCTGTCTATATAGTCCTGTGTATATTGCTCCTTGGTTCATATTTTTACTACATTGTTCTGTTTATACTGTTCTTATGTTTATATTTTTTTATAATATTTTTTGCTTATGTCTTGTCTTTTTACAATCCCTGATGCTGCAGCAACAATGTCAATTTCCCCGCAGGGGGACTAATAAAGATTATCTTATTTTATCTTATCTTATGGAATGCTGCAATAGATTTCTCAAATATGCGTTACAGCCAACCAACAAATTGTTGCACTATGCTCACTTTCATCGTCAGCTTTTGGCAGGCTATGGACATCACTCAGAATGTATAGACTGCTGTTAGCTACATGATGTGTTACTTTATTTTGGTTTCTCCTGTTCACCATGTCTACTGTAACTTATATTTGTTACTAAAATTGTGCTGCATTGAGGATTGAAGTACCTCGTCTCATTATGCAAACTTACCATGTGACAGCAGAGTTTACCTTTACCTTGATCCACAACAAAGTTTATGTCTTTGATTTATTACTTTTTTTTATTTTTACATCTTTCTGGTGCTGATTGATAATAACAATGTTAAAATTAATAGTTTTAAATGTGCAGTAAAACTACTTACAAAACTCCTGCCCTAGATTTGCTAATGGTTTTTATGATATGATTTTTGAAAATAGCAACATGGTACAGTATTGTACACATACAAGGGCACATTGATGGAGGTTTTGTCAGAATCCATTATTAAATACAAGGTTATTTCTAAACTAACGTTAATCAACAGCATATATAATAAAATGTAATTAAATGTTACTGACCTTGAGCATAGACAATAAGGCATCTGCTGACAGATACAACAGTGTGCCCTATGTGTCTCTTGTGTACACTGAAAACACTTGAGTGTCCTGTTAGACTCATTTTAAGGCACAAGGTCAATTTGACAAAAAAGAGTGTTCAGTAGTAATATGAAAATACACTAGGGAAATACTTGTAAATATTATTTTTCTTATAATATTTTTCTTTTAAAATTTTACTATACCACCTATCTAAGAACAGCATGAATGAAGTCAAAGGCAATAAAATGAGCCAGTGAATAGTGAGGACCAAAAATAATGTAATTCCAAAAAGTTAGTGTGTCAATTTGTCAGATGAAGCTGAACTGAAGTGGTATTTTGGTATAATAAAAGTCCATTTGAGAACTGTTGTCCATGAAGTCCCCTTGTCTCTACAGCTACATAGATGTCATCAAATATGCTGCTCCATGAGGGCTTCCTTCTCTTTGCGCCAGTCACTCAGATTTCACAGTGTGGATACCTACAATAAAAGAGCCATGGTGGATCACAACAAATCATATGCCAGCTGTCAGGAGAGCAGTATGAATGTATACTTCAGATGATGACTACTGAGTATGAACCTTCAGTATTAAACTCCTACATGAGAAAGGCTTTTCTATATTGTGCATGGTATATACATACTTCTAGCTCTTTTGTTATATGATCACTTTCTCAATGAACAGCATTTCTAAATTGGAATTCTAACGTTTATGACTCATAACAGTCATTTGTGCTGACATAAAGTCTGGATTAGTTGAGTTGATTCTTTAACAATTATTTTAAGTCCTCCAAACATTTGCATGTTTGGTATATTAACAGCATAAAATAATGTAGTTTACAAAAATCTAAATACATATCTTATACAGTCATGCGCCATCATGGAGCCTTGATGTTCCATACAGGATATCTGACTGCAGGACAAGATATGAAAACACAGGTGTAATGATAAGAGCAAAGGCACAACATCTCACTTCCTGAAAAACACGTTACAAACATTTATTTGCAGCCTGTCTTAGTTTAAAGCCCACTCACCATGTCAAGGTGCAGGCCAAGAGTGGGAACACAGGACAAAAAAGGTAAAATAAAAAATAATATTAACGCCACATCAAGTAAAATAACACCAAACATACACACACAGTAAACATTGCACAACACATAGCATTACATATACCAAATATAAATAAAATAATCAAATGTATATCATAAATACATACATACATAAAGCAAACACATACATAAATCTACACATAACATTTAAGCAGAAACTCACACAGCAGACCACATTAATATGCAAAACACAGCACATAAACATCCATCTATTCTCTGGAGCCTATCCTGGCTGACACTGGGTGAGGGGCGTACACCCTGGACAGGTCACCAGTCTATTATAGGGCCAACACATATACAAACAACCATTCACACTCACATTTACACCCACGGGCAATTTAGAGTCACCAATTAACCTGCATGTGTTTGGACTGTGGGAGGAAGCTGGAGAACCCAGAGAAAACCTACACAGGAACAGGGAAAACACGTAAACCCCAATCTTCTTGCTGTGAGGTGACAATGCAAACTACTGCACCACCATGCCGCCCTAACTACAATGGGAAAAAATAAAGCAAAACATCTTAGAACTGATCAATAACAATATAAAGCCTATCCCGGCAGCGAGAAGACATCTTCGGGATCTTTTCCATGTGTAGTACAAGCCATCAACACTGGCTTATTGTCATTCCATTTTGTGATCGCCAACTCAGGAGTTTTCCTGACTAATATCACTGACGCTCCTCTTCCTTCTCTTTTCAGTTGTAACCAACACAGCTTAGCTTTGGGACACGGTTTTTTGTTATGGTCCCAGTTGCTGGAAGGCCCTTGGCCAGCAATTCATCCATGAGGTTAAGTAAGTAGCGGTTGAAATACAGGTGACTTCCTGGGAGAACAGTTTCAACCATGCGTAGGACTGCTGCTGCCCCAATTCCCATCCTTTGACCAGCAAATGTATCCTTTCCTTGATATACTTCAAAGTCCAGCATCAGATCTTCTGGAGAAGCAAGTTCAAATACTTTTAAGCCTGTAGGGTACGGCTTGCCTGGAACAAACTCCCTGATGGGACAGCAGCCCGTAAAAGGGATCATCTGCTCATCGATGCAGACTTTTCCTGGTTTTGGAAGGCTAAGGCAGCCTTGCCTTACTCTGTCCAGAAGTGGTCTGACTCTCCAAAGAATGTTTCTCAACTTGAAGAACCTGTTCCTTGTCATTTTCTGGCTTATTATTGGTGTTTTGGTTTTGCTGGCTCAAAACATTTTAATTCTGGGAAAGCCAAGGCAGGCCATGTGGATTGACATGCCAAAGAAGATCCTCATTTCTTTAGCGGTGGTGTTAAGAGAGATGCCCCTCATCTGTAGCTCTCTCTGATTTGTGAATGTTGCCAAGTCTTCAAACACTTTGTTATCAATGTACTGTGAAAAGTACTGAATAGAACTCCAGTTTCTACAAATGGCGGGGTCCTCTTGACATTAGGAGGACTGGGTAGCACAGGTTTGAATCTATAATGGGGAAAAAAAAAAATCAATCAATAAGATAATAAACACAGTATCTTATCTATCTATTTATCTATCTATTGATCTATCATACATGCTGGTCTTGGCCCTCAAAGGATGACTGTTTTCCTGCTCATCTGTGTCTGTCAGATAATCTGATGAGCCTCCTGCCTCCTCTTCTGAGCTTTCCCTCTCTACACCAGCAGGAACCTCTTCATTCTTTGCATTTTCCTCATCTGATAATTCCAGATCTGAATCTCCCTCAATTATACGGTACAAAATTCTCTCTGCCTTGGTTCTGCCTCCTACATTAGTGTAAAAATGAAAGAGGTTGAATGAAACATAGTTACAAGCAACAATTTATTTATTACATTAATTAGTTTACACAGAAAATACATTCAACTTGTTTAGTACCCCACAAAGAAATGTGTTTTGGGGCAGAACTTTGAATGTAAACAAAGAACTAGCAAGCTAGTTAGCAATTAGCTAACCATTAAATCGTCCTAATGTCGATTATAGTTGAAATTCAAAAAAGGGCTATTATTTTTCCTAACAAAAAGTTAAACTGAACTCTGACTCAAATTTATAATTCCTATAATGTTCATAAACAAGAGAACATATGATTACCATGGGTAAAAAATCTTAACAATATTTGACTGACCTTTTCTCTTTTCCTCAAACGTGTGTTTTGCTGGAGTCTCCATTTTGTCTCAGCGTGAAACTAAAGTTCCCCTCATCCCACCCAAACACATGAGATGTCTTTGGAAAGGCCAGGATGTCCTCTATTGAGCACTTAGTAGGGTAGCTCAAATTAATCAAAAGATACACACCAAAAACTAATGTCCACTACAGAGGACATAAATGAATAGGCTGGGTCTCAGGAGGATATATTAACACATACCACAGACAAATGCATTTTTGTAACAAACTGTCCCATTGAAATATTAATGTAACAGTAACATTTTACCCTGCCATAATGAAGACAGCAATCAGAACAAAAAAATAACTACTAGAATTAAAAATGGATTCAAAGCCTTTTTTTGTTTCAATTCAGATTAACTAGAACTTAATCAATAACACTAAATAACAGAATTACCATAACACACTCAATAATAACTTAAGAATATGTAATATAAAATCACTCTAACAATAAATGTTAACTTTTTGATTGGTGCTTGTAATTTGATCGGGAGAATCAGAACAATACTTTTCTATGCTTTACATCAAGGATAAGACAAATATAAAGACTAGCTTTTTCTGTATTTTTTTGACCATGCAGTGAACTATTCCTGAACTTAGAGGCACAATTCCAGAAACTATCTAAATAAATTGACTAGGGAGGTTGGATATGTATTTCAAATTGACACACACTTGACAAATCAGTATCACCTTAGGCCCCGTTTATGCAGACTCTAAGAGATATTGAACAGTCTTCAATGCAAGTCTCCAAATGTAAAGGCTCTATGGTTATAAGACCATGGCATGACTTTCCTGGACAGTTGGGCCCCGTTCATGCAGACTCCAACTGGGGTTGTCTCTATATAAGTGCTTCCTCAGTATGTACTTAGGCCCCACTTATGTACACAAGTTAATCTGAGACAACACATGTACTTGCTTGACAGCGGACCATGAAAGTTACTTATGCCCCGTTCATGCAGGCTCTAAGTAACATTTACTCAGCCATCTGCCAATTCCATGTTCTGAAAAACACAAAAAGGCATTAATTGGCCACATACTGTATACAGAAAAACACTGCACACAAAGTCCAACTACATACAAGCACACAGTGACAGACAGAAATGACCAACCACTTTTTGCTCAATCTCCATAAAAATGGATTCATTTTGTGAGTTTTTCGCAAAGTATCTTACCGTCTTTTATTTTTTCTGTCTCCCAATTTGCTATGTGATTCAATCTAATTTTGCAGTACCAAGCAGAAGCCATCTTCACCAGAACATGGATATGATTAGCTTCAGCACACATGTCAAACATGTGGCTATGCATTTGTGGGAAGATATTCTTCTCAGAACAATCAGAAAGAACCTGGGTGACAATGGCTGCTGTTGTTCCTCTTCCCTGTGGAGGCTTACTCTCGTTGTTTTTTAGAAGCTGCTGGAAGCATCTCTCTGTAGCTTGGCAAATTGCAGTGATGCCCAGTGATGGCTTCTGTAGGCCACCTCTGTCCTTCAAAGTCAGGAATCGATGCACTGAGTCATCTGAGGTCAGTGCTCTGTTTAATCTTTTTTACAATGAAGCCTGTGATGTAAGAGATTGCTGCTTCCTTGTACTCAGACAGACTGTCAACGTCTGGAAGGTAAGATGTGAGGGTGATGTGAGGGTGTCATCCTCAGGCATAAGCACTTCCACGGGCTCCACACCAACCCTGCGTGAGATGTTCACAGTCACAGGTGTCAAGGATAGTTGTGTTGTCAAGAAGGAGACAGTTTCCTGTGCCCCTCTGCATCTGGTGCCTTATAAGGAGGTGCTTGTATGTCCCTCTGAACTGCCTTACATTGGGGTTGTTGTTACAACCTCCACGCAACTGCAGAGAAGAGCAGCTCCTGACTGAGCTTGTAGGTCAGTAGGTATCGGCATGGAGCAGCTGGTTGCTCTACCAGGTCTTCATAGATGCCAATCACACTTCTGCAACATGCAATAAAAGCATGTGTCTTTTTCTGTGTGAAATGCACATGTACAAGTCTGTTGTCTCTTTCTTTAACTTTGAGCCCACTGATAAGTGACTCTGTTTGTTCTAAAATACTTTTAGCAAGTGGGTTTCGGCTGTTTAGGAAGTCAAAGGCCGCATCAATTGTGCGCAGGAAGTGAACTGTGGCTGCACATTCACTGAACTGAGGATACTTAAGCTCCTGCTCACAATACTCAAGGGCATCAGCCACACTGGTGCTAAAGAGCTGGGCTGCAAGATGGACTTTTATTTTCTAATTTTGCCACTGAATGTGTGCCATTTTTTATTTGTTGCCAAGACGCAAGCCCTCCGTCTGCTGAAGCTTGTGGAGCTCATCAATGTACTGTCACCTTATTTCCTGGCCATCTTCTCTCACCAGAACTTAAACAGATGAGAACACATTCCTAAGAAATTTAAGCATGTGACATGGATCCAAGAGGACATGGACTTTTTGTGTGTTATCCTCAGGATGGAGAAAAAAAGATCTCATGTCAGTGATGTCCAGTTTGGCACCAAGCTCCTTGATCATTGTGAAGTTTTGGGAGGGTCCATCACATGTCAAGGAGACACCCCGAGCTCCAATTGCATGAAGCCTAATAAGGCTCTCTTGGATGAGGTTCGCTCTCTCTGCTCCCGTCATGCTGTTGATAAGAAAGTAAGCAATGGGGATCGTCCAAGATTAATAGATTGCAACAACCATGAGGACCAATGCTTGGGTTGCCACAACATTTTCTATCTCACCAATGTCCACACAGGCATGACTTTTGTTCTCCACCAAACTCAGTTTTCTTATCAATGTACATTTCATCCATCATTAATGAGCAAACTGTGTCTTTTCCTGCTTTCTTCTGCTCAGCAACATGACTTTTTAAAGCAATGATTGAAGCAACAGTAAATCCAGGATCAGCAGAGATGCTACTTTACCATTTTTGTATTGTCTGAGGCAAAGCCAAGTGAAGCTTCTCTTGAACATAGTCATAGGCCTTGGGAGAGTAGAAGTGCTGTGTAGTGGCAAATTGCTTCAAGTTTTCAGGAAACACTGACTTACTCTTTTGTATTTTCTGAAAGATCTCTATTGGAACATCATCAAGGCCATCAAGAAGAGAGGCACATTCAGTTGAAATAGAAGTTTCTTCTGAAGCACTTTTAATACACTTCTCAATGAAGAAACTTTCACCTTCAGTCTCCTTGTCTGCTGCCTTTTCAACTTCAGCTTTTTGCAAACTGCACTTAGCTTTTCCTCTACTGAAGAGGCATTCCTTCTAAGTGTTCTTGGAGACTCAGAGATCATGTAGCAGTGATCACTCAGAGTGACTGTGCTACGCGCCACTGTTGACTGGCAGGTGTCAAGCCTTTTGTTCCAGGTCCCAGATAGGGTCCTATGGGTCCAACCCTATCTGGGTTTGTGGGCCATTAAATTACCATACAGTTCCAATCACCAAATCCAGCTCAATCAATAATTTATTGCAAGATAGTTATGTCTGGGAGCATGCTGCTATGAAATGTGAGTACTTTAAAGTGACATTCACCTACACTGACTAAATGACATGTCTAATGCTAACACTGCATAATTTTGGATAACCTGCTTAGTGGACCCTTATTTATTTTCACACACAGTCGCTTTCTGTTCAAAAGTACTATCTCTCTAGATGCTAACACCTCTCACTTACGATTTGACGCTGATAAATGTCAAGTTTACATAGTTATATAGCTCATATAGCAAATCGATCCACTAGCATATGAGCGTCTTGCTGAATGCCGCTAACCTAAAGCTAATTAGCTTGTTAACTCGCTAAGCTAACAAGCCGAGTACAGTGAGGGCAGCCAGTTATACCCGCGAATTAGTCCTAACGTAAAAATACAATAATAGAATTTTACTCACTGAAAAAACTGGAGCACAGAATCCTTGGATGGTTTGTTAGTACAATTAACCGCACAGCAAGCCATGTTATGTCTAGATAATATCCAAGGACACAGACACAATGAACAGGGGCCACATGCACAGACTGAATGAGGTCAAGTGCAGTGACTTGAATCTCAAAGCTAGCTAGCGGCCACAGTCTGTACTAGCAGCTAGTGACAACTGTGATGCCTGATGACAGCTGTGACTCAAGGAGACCACGCCCCTAATTATGCAGAACTTTAAGCCTATATAATATATTTTAAACCGATGAGTTAGAAAAAAATTCACCCCCCGTACAGTTGTCACGACGGGGGAAATTAGCTATAGAGACCAAAACCGTTTTTTGTACCAGGCTGTAAACGTGTTTATTTCTGCTGTAAAGCTGGCCATTTTAACATGGAAGTCTATGGGGATTGACTCGCTTTTGGAGCCAGCCTCAACCGGCCATCCAAGAAATTGCAGTTTTTTGCACTTCCGTGTTGGCTTAATTTTTCAGACCCGCAGGTTGCCGCTTGGTTAAAACCCGGCACATTTCGAAGCATGTCATTGGACAATAACTACAACTACATCATGCATGTAGGACCCTGAGCATAGCTGCCCACTCGGTTTGCCGGAACCGGTAACTCCGACAAAGTTACCGATAATTTAAAAATGTGCAAGAGGTAAGCGTGCCAACAATTTTTGTTTCATTTGTTGAAAAATAAAGATGTTGTTAACAAAAAATGAGCTCCTCCCTCGTTGGGGATCGTCTAAATACACAAAATCACTTGGCCCACCGCCTATTTTGATGTTAATATAATTTTGCAATGAACAGCTATTGTTTTGTTGTCCATTGTGTAGCAGCTCGTCTTGGTATGTTTAAAAAAAGAATACAGTTTTAAATAGGTTTATGATGGGTTATGTTTTCCCAGGCAAATGGACAAAGAACATAATATTTACATTGTATCCATTATGGTTTTGTAATAAGAAAAGTAGACGTTGAATGTATATATTTATATTTCAATAATACATGTTTTTGTTTGTTTGTTTGTTTTTTAAAGGTGTCAAGTTTTGGCCCATGGCTGACCACTTCCCCCTGGACCGTTGTGAGCTGTGGTGCCCTGATGGTGTATTTAGAAAATGTTGTTTTGATATGATAAATGGAAAAGTACATAACATGGCATATTTGACAGTAAAATGTGTGTTTTGTAAATTGATATATATATTTTTGGTTGTTTTTTCAGGTCCACCTTAGTGATGACTTGGGGATGCCGATCTTTGTGCAGTTGCTGTGGTGTGCCACCTATCAGCAACTGGAGACACCAGCACCTAAGCCACAGTCAGGGTGTCTCCTACGCCATCTGTTCCACGGATCGCTCCTCGGGTGGTTGTGAAGGGGGAGGCTGCCGTGCCATGTCCATCCCCTTCTGAATGGACACTTGTGGGACCAGGCAGGAAGGTAAGAGGCTGGACACTGTAAATTGTGTTTTATGAAAAAAGCAGTTGTTTTGTTAAGCAATTGATCTTAATAATGGTTTAACAATGCTCCTGTTTTCATGTGCTATTTGTCATTATAGAGGAACCATTCTGGGGAACCTGAGCTCGCCTGTGGTGCACCCAAGAGGAGAATGGCTCAGCAGCAGGTTTGTTATGTTTTGTATTGTCATGTAACAAATACAGTGGTGTGACATTGATAGTTAATATGTGTAGAATTTGTGTTTGGAAAAGACAAATTGTCAGAAATAATCTTTCTGCCTTTATTTTACAGGTGGATGGCACCCCAGTGGCTTTGAGGGAGTGTTTCATCCCACTGAATCCTGTCGGATTTGTACGAGTTGATTGAGCAGCATAGTGTGTTTGGTAGGAAGTGGAAGGTAGATATTGGTCAGGCAGTTTATGGAGATTTTGGTGTTTGGAGTTTGATGAGGAGACTGAGATGTGTGAAAAGCTGCAGGAGTATTTGTTTAGGGATGGAATGTGTTTCTTGGATGTCCATCGTGCAGTTAGTATTGTTATTCAGCACAAAGAGTACTTTGTAGTTGTTAATTGTGGCAAACGTAATGCGCACAGGTTGGCATCAGAAATTAGTACATCAGGTTGTTTATAACACGTGCCTGAATGATCTGATGCTTCACATTATGAACCCGAAGAAGTCGTTAGATGCACCATGGCATGCTATTAGTAGTATTTCTGTGGAGGAATGTAAAGTTGACTTGCATGTGTGCAGTGCTGCAGTGACTGCAGACAGAGAGGTTGCAGATGACTTTGAGGATAGTATTTCTGTCAGTCATGTAAGATCAGTTAGGGGAACATTTCATCAGGGCGATCCTCAGTTTAAATACGGCGGACTTCAGTGTGTGGCTGTAAGTTTGGTAGCTTTGGCAAAACACACATGGCACATGGTGTTTTCATGGCAGTCGGACAACCTGGATAAGGTTGTAGTTTTAGGTGATGAGCTGTACACTTATTTTAGGGACAGTAATTTGATCAGTGGTGGGGCTAAAGCGCTTTGTGTTCCAGACTTGCCCAAACAGGCTGTCACTGATGGACACAGATTTGAGTTTGAGTATGTGACTATGTAGCTGGAGATGTTGATGTGGTTGAGGGACAGTTTATTGATGCAGGTGTGCACACGACTCTTAGAGACAGAATGGAAAAGGTGTGCAAGAAATATGACACCTGTTTTCTGATGCTGAGTGGCAGTACATGTGCCATCATTTGTCAAAATGGACATTATGCAGTGGTTGACTCCCATGTACGCAGTGCAGATGGGATGATAGATGAGACAGGGAAGAGTGTAGTTATCTATTTTAGTTGTCTTGAGCATGCGTATGATTACATACGCAAGTTTGCAGGAGTACTGACAGTAACTCCTAAGCTGTTTGAGATCAGCATCAAAGGTTCCTCCAAAGAATAAGTACATACAAGGGAAAGGTAGGGAATTTAGCAAAAGAAGATATAAAGAAAATGTTTTGCATAAGGAAAAGAAAAAAGAAATTAGTAAAATGAAATATAAAGAAAATGTGCTGCATAGGGAAAATGTGAAGGAAATGAGCAAAAGGAAATATCAGATCGATGAGTTGCACATGCAGAATGTAAAAGCCATGAGTACAAGGAAGTATCATGGAAATTCTGAGTATAAGAAGCGTGTTTTAGCAGATAATAAATTGAAGAAGCAGAATAAAGAAAAGGCATAGCAGTTTGATTTTGTTATGCAGCAGTTTTTGGGTAAAGGACGAGATGGGCCAGATTTTGTATGTTGTGTTTGTCATAGGTTGTTGTTTAAATATCAGGTTTTAAGTTGTAAAAGAGAAGGCTGTAGTAAGAGGGAAGCAATAAGTGCAATTGCAGAGAAATGCATTAGTGAAGACTATCTCCATCGATGTGATGAGAATTGTGTGGTGCCGTGTCAGTGGCTGGATACAGCTAGAGGTCAGCTGTGGATTTCTTATACGTGTCATCGTAAGATTATTAAAGGTGAGATGCCACCAGAGTTTGCAGGGAATAATTTGACTGTTCCTCCTATTCCGGCAGAATTGGCATGTTTGAATAGTTTAGAGCAGCATTTGATCGCATTACATATGCCTTTCATGAAAATGTTGGCGTTACCTCAAGGTGGGCAAAATGGCATGCATGGGCCGGTGATGTGTGTTCTAGCCAATATTGTACAGACAAACAATTTGTTGCCCCATTCCAGCATGGAAGAGTAAATTGACATATAAAGGACATTACAAATTTTTACAAAAATTAAAGAGGCACTTTCAGAAGAAAACTGTAGTTTTGATAGTGTGGAACAGTTGTTTGAAAGTGTAGGTATATATCAAGCAGTGTTTGAGGCTGTGTATAAACGTTGTGGTGGTGGTAGGAATACACGTCAAGTTTTGAAAAGGCAGGTAAATGAGGTGTGGATAAATCAGTATAGTAAACCATTCTTGAAATGCTGGAATGCTAATTTAGACATCCAGTATGTTGTAGATGCATATGCCTGTGTAGTTTATACAATATCATATTTCTGAAGCAGAAAGGGAAATGGGAATTGGGAAATGCCCAGAGAGAAGCTTTGAAAGAAGGTAATGTTAATGCAAAAGAGGCGTTGAAAAATCTAGGCAGTGTTTATTTACACAACAGAGATGTTAGTGCTTAAGAGGCAGTGTACAGGCTTAGTAATATGCATTTAAACTTAAAGAGTGTTCTAGGAAGGTAGTGTTTGTACCGACAAGTGATAATGTAGTAAAGATGAGTTTGCCACTCATTGTTTTGTGGCAGAAGGCGTCATCATGTGATCTTACCACAATAGACATGTGGATGACTAGTTTAGTTGATCCATATAAGAATGATGATGTGTTTAGTGACACGTATCTAGCTAAATTTGCATCATAATATCGTGTTCTCAGTAAAAGTGAGAACCTGATACAGTTAGAGAATGGTTGTGGATTTGTAGCTAAAAGAACACAAACACAACCAGCAGTTGTTCGTTATGCGCGGTTTTCAGAAACAAAAGATTATAATGTATAGTATAATGAAGTTGTTTCTGCTATATAGGTTTGACAGACAGTTTAAACCCTCAAACTGCAAAACATTTGAGGAGTTTCATAAGAGTGGTTTCGTGAGGTTTAGGGATGGGTCAAGGCATTCAGTGAAGTCGATTGTGGGTTTAAATAGAAGTGTGTTTGAAATAGAAGCAGATGAGTTAGAGAATATTCAGAATACAATAGATAGTGATGGAATAATGGAAGATGCATGGTGTGAGCTATGTCCAGAGCAGGAGTTAGAGCGTCTAGAGTGTGTAGAAGAATTGAAAGAGAATGAAAAAGCGCTGGAGGGTGAGGAGGAAAATATTCAAAATTTAGGGGTAGGTACTAAACATGTTACAAATTTAGAGAGAAAAAATAACAATGTGTAGGAGTGATGGTTTGGCTTTGGTTAGGTCTCTGAATGAGACACAGTTGTCTGTATTTTATCAGGTTAGGCAGTGGTGTTTAGATAGGATCAATGGCAAAAATCCTGAACCGTTGCATTTATTACAGGCGGTGCAGGTACCGGAAAAAGTCATTTGATAAAGACGATTCAATAAATCGATCCGGCTGTTGTCAGTGGAATGTCGTGATCCTGACAACATATGCATATTGTTGACTGCTCCTACGGGGATTGCAGCGTACAATTTGCAAGTGACGACAATTCACACAACGTTTATATTGGGAAGGATGTATGCTTACCATACACTCCTTTGGGTGAAGAGAGGCTAAATTTGTTGCATGCAAAATATAGTGATCTGCAGCTTTTGATAATTGATGAAATATCGATGGTGGATCACAGCCTGTTGTCATATATTCATGGTAGATTGAGTCAGATAAAACAAACTGGTGACTTTTCACTGTTTGGAAATGTGTAATGTGTAGTGGCTATTGGAGATTTTTTCCAGTTGCCTCCAGTGAAAGGGAAACTGCTGTATGTAGATGATGTAGGTAATAGCTTGTGGTCTAGTTTGTTTAAGGTTGTGGAGTTAATGGAAATAGTTAGGCAAAAAGATCATGTGTTTGCAGAATTGCTGAATAGAGTTCGAACTCGTTCTAAAGGGACCCTAATGTTAGACAGTGATGTTGACATATTAAAACATTGTGAAACTGGTGAAGGTCAGCTCAGCCTTGCATATTTTTGCGACTAATCGACAAGTAAATGAGCATAACGATAAACAGTTATTTAAGAGTTGTCCCAAATATGTTGTAGTAGAGGCACAGAATTTTGTTAATGATAAGAAAACAGGGAAGCTGAAGTTGTTGTTGTTGGCGAGGGGGTTTTGAAAAATTGTGTGTGTGTGTGTGTGTGTTGGGGGGGGGGGGGGGGGGGGGTTATAGAGCCATATTGCCACACCCTTGAGCAAGACCCATGTAGATGTCCTCAAGGTGGGACTCTGATCAAACATGTCAAGTCTGGGCCAGATTGGACATTGTATATCTGAGTTACCACTCCACGGAGAAGCATTGAATCTGCCGTGCTGCTACAGATATGCCCTTCAAGGAAACCTCACAATTTTCACATTGAGGCATCATGAAGGTGTTAAGGCTTTCCTGACCAAATTTGAAGTGGATGGAGTCAACCTGCTAGTAACAGTAGGTCAAAGTATAAAAAGTCATTTCCTGTTGCTATAACTTCTTGACGTGGTGTGTTCAGGCTGGAACCATTATCAAACCTCTGAAAATTGGGCAGATTGGACAAAGTATGGCTAAATTACAGCAGCTTAAATGCAAGTTCCTGTTTCATGGCGAGACATTGAAAATTGAGGTGCCGCCATGGCCACGCCCTTCAACATCAAAACAATCTTTTGATAACATATCCTGTTGCTAGTAGGTGGCACTATAACTTAATATGAATATTGGCATGTAGTGTGTTCAGGCCAGGACCATCATCAAACCTCTGCACGAGACCCCTATCAAATGAGCAAAGTTTCGTGAGTTTTTGAGCACGTTTAGGCCCTCAAACAGCCCAATGGCAAGGGGATTTTGAAAATTTCCAGGGGGCACTATGTGAGTTTTTGAGCATGTCTACACCCTCAAAAAGGCGTGTAACAATAATAATAATAATAATTCCAGCGATTACAATGGGGCAAGCAGCATTGAACAGGCCCTCGGACCCTGTGTTGGGGGACCTGTGGCCGCAGGGTCCCCGCAGGTCGTACGGCGCAGTTCTGCAGCTGCGTGACTGCCGGACACGGAACAAATGTGTCAGAAGTCCCTTGCTGTGCCTATCAGTTGCACATTTCCATCATGGACCTCCACCTGCACAGACAGACTCTAAGAGGGGTGCCTTTGTCCTTTGTCTTCAGGCTGGACAATTACCTGCTTTGCTTTCTGACCAAATCTGAAATGGATCTGTGTCAAGCTACTGGGAAGAGTACATTAATGACTAACACATGTCATTTCCTGTCTCCAGTAGGTGGCGCTATGACAGTGGCTGAATATTGGTATGTAGATGTGTTCAGGCCATGACACTAATCAAATGTGTGAAGTTTGGGGCAGATTGGACAGTGCATATGGGAGTTACAACAACTTCCTGTTTCCCATAAAGACGCACAGTCTTCACAATTAAGCACCATTATGATCTTAATGCTTGTGTGACCACATTTGAGGTGAATCAAGCCACTTGGATGAAACACATAATTTCCTGTTGCCAATAGGTGGCACTGTGACTTTACCTGAATATGATTATATCTGTATACTTAGATGTGTTCAGGACAGGCCTCTTGTCCAACCTGTGAAATTTGGGGCAGATTAGACAAAGTATGTTTGAGTTACATCAACTTCCTGCTTCATGGTGACTGATCAAAATTTGAGGTGCCGCCGCGGCCATGCATGATGAGGTCAAAACAATCTTTTAGTAACTTTTAATCACAAAGGACTTAAAAGTATCCTGGCCAAGTTTGAGATTGATATGACAAAATCTCTTGGAGGAGTTCGTTCAAATACAACGTGTGTAAATGTTTTAAAATGAGCAAAATTTGCATATTGAAAACAAAATGGCTGACTTCTTGTAGGTTTTTAGGCTATGACGTCAAAATACTTTTTTTGTGCATCTCCGCATATTACATATGTGTACCTAATTTTACCCACCTAGGACAAAATAAGCCCAATGGCAAGGGGTTTTTGAAAAATTCAGGGGCGCTCTAGAGCCATTTTGCCACACCCTTGAGCAAGACCCATGTAGATGTCCTCAGGGTGGAACTCTGATCAGTGGGTGGCACTATGTTTCTAATCGAATATTGGCATACAGATGTCATCAGGCCAGGGCACTTATCAAATGTGCGAAGTTTGGGGCAGATCAGACAATGTATGCATGAGTTACATCAACATCTAAATTCGCCACAGTGCCACAGGCATAACCTTGACCAGATCGCAACAATTTTCACAATTAGCCATAATGAAGGCCTTAAGGCTTTCCTGGCTAAATCTGAAGTGGACCGGGTCAACCTGCTAGCAACAGCACATCAAAGTACAAAATATATAATTTCCTGATGCCAGTAGGTGGTGCTACAACATTTGATGAATGTTGACATATGGGTGTGTGCAGGCCAAGACCATTATCAAACTTGTGAAATTTGAGGAAGATTGGACAAAGTATGGCTGAATTACAGCAAGTTACATGCAACTTCCTGTTTCATGGCAAGGCACTGAAACTTGAGAGGCCGCCATGGCCACACCCCTCAATATTCTATAAAGTTTTTAATAACTTTTAATCACAAACTTAGGAGGATAATTAAGAGTATCCTGACCGAGTTTGAGGTCAATATGATAAAATTTCTAGGAGTTTGATCAAATATAACGTCCCCAAATGGCCAAAAATGAGCACAATTTTCACATTAAAATCAAAATGGCCGACTTCCTGTGCGTTTGAGGCCATGGTGTCAAAAGACTTTTTAGTACATCTTGGCATAGTACACGTGTGCCAAATTTTGTCCACCTAGGCCAAACTAAGCCCAATGGATAATTCAATTCAATTCAATTCAATTTTATTTATATAGCGCCATATCACAACAAAAGTCATCTCAAGGCACTTTTCATATAGAGCAGGTCTAGACCATACTCTTTAAAATAGGTATTTACAGAGAGAGACCCAACAAATCCCACCATGAGCAAGCACTAGGCGACAGTGGCAAGGAAAAACTTCCTTTTAAGAGGCAGAAACCTCGAGCAGAACCGGACTCAGGGTGGGCAGCCATCTGCCTCGACCGGTTGGGTTAAGAAGGAGAGGGGGGGGGGGGAGGGGGGGGGGGGGGGGGGGGGGGGGGAGAGAATAGCGAGAGAAGAACATAGCATAACACGGGTTCCAATAAAATGTAAGGTGATGCCAGTAATACAGCAGTAGTAATGATAGTAGTGATAATTAAAGTATTAACTGCTAACATAGCAATACAACTAATAGCAGTATAAGTAATTTCTAATTATAGCAGCAGGTGTTGAGTGGAGTTGTAGGAGCAGCAGGAGACTTGTCATCACAGATCAGACTCTACAGCTCCAGAGGCAGAAATACCTGCAGAAAGAGACAGAAGAGGAGAGAGAGACAGAAGAGCACAATACTACAGGAAAGGGAAGATATTTAGTTAGTAACATGTATTTATGGGATATGAATCCATACAGTGGAGAGAGAGAGAGAGAGAAGCTCAGCGCATCATGGGAGATCTCCCGGCAGTCTAGGCCTATAGCAGCATAACTAAGGGATGGTTCAAGCCTGAGCCAACCCTAACTATAAGCTTTGTCAAAGAGGAAAGTTTTAAGCCGACTCTTAAAGGTACAGAGGGTGTCTGCCTCCCGGACCGAAACTGGGAGAAGGTTCCACAGTAGAGGAGCCTGATAACTGAAGGCTCTGCCTCCCATTCGACTCTTAGAAACTCTGGGAACCATCGGTAAACCAGCATTCTGGGAGCGCAGAGTCCTAGTGGGATTGTAGGGGACTATGAGATCTTTAAGGTAAGATGGAGTCTGACCATTAAGGGCTTTGTACGTGAGGAGGAGGATTTTGAATTCAATTCTGGATTTGACTGGGAGCCAATGTAGAGAGGCTAACACAGGAGAAATATGGTCTCTTTTCCTAGTTCCTGTCAGTAATCGTGCTGCAGCATTTTGAATCAGCTGCAGAGTCTTTAGAGACTTGTTGGGGCAGCCTGATAATAATGAATTACAGTAGTACAGCCTAGAAGTAACAAATGCATGGACTAGTTTTTCTGCATCCTTTTGAGACAGAAAATGTCTAATTTTGGTGATATTACACAGGTGAAAGAAGGCAGTCCTAGAAGTTTGTTTTATATGTGAGTTAAAGGACATATCCTGATCAAAGATGACTCCCAGATTCTTTACAGTGGAGCTGGGAGCCAGGGCAATGCCATCTAATGTAACTACATCATTAGAAAATTTATTTCTGATGTGTTCAGGACCAAGTACAATGACTTCAGTTTTGTCTGAGTTCAGTAATAAAAATTGCTTGTCATCCAGGTTTTAATGTCCCTAAGACAAGCCTGGAGTTTGGCTAGATGATAGGTTTCATTAGGCTTCATTGACAGATAAAGCTGTGTATCATCTGCATAACAATGGAAATTTATGGAGTGTTTCCTGATAATATTGCCCAAGGGAAGCATATACAAAGTGAAAAGGACTGGTCCAAGCACTGACACTTGTGGAACTCCATGTCTAACTTTTGTGTACATGGAGGAGTAGTTGTTAACATGTACAAACTGAAGCCTATCAGATAGATAGGACTTAAACCAGTTTAGTGCAGTTCCTTTAATACCAATAAAGTGCTCCAGTCTCTGTAAAAGGATGTGATGGTCAATCGTATCAAAAGCAGCACTGAGATCTAACAAGACAAGTACAGAAACAAGTCCGTTGTCTGATGCTATCAGGAGGTCGTTCGTAACTTTTACAAGTGCTGTCTCTGTGCTGTGATACAACCTAAATCCTGACTGAAAATCCTCAAATAAACTATTATCCTGTAGAAAGTCGCACAACTGTTTTGCAACTGCTTTCTCTAGGATTTTGGAAAGAAAGGGGAGGTTAGATATAGGTCTGTAATTGGCTAATACGTCTGGATCTAGAGTGGGCTTTTTTAGGAGAGGTTTGATTACAGCTGTTTTATATGACTGTGGCACATAACCTGTTACCAAGGACAGATTTAACATATCTAATACAGGACTGCAAATTAAGGGCAGAGCTTCCTTAAGCAGCCTAGTTGGGATGGGGTCTAGGAGACAAGTTGAAGGTTTAGATGCTGAAATAATTGATGTGAGCTGGGGGAGGTCGATGGGAGAAAAGGAGTCAAGGTTAGGTTTTGCAGTTGAGTCTATGGATCCTGTGTTTTGACACAAATCAGTGCTGGTTGAAGGCAGGATGTGATTAATTTTGTCTCTAATAGAAATTTTATCATTAAAAAAGTTCATAAAATCATTGCTGCTGAGGGTTATAGGGATGTGTGGATCTATAGAGCTGTGACTCTCTGTCAGCCTGGCTACAGTGCTGAAAAGAAACCTGGGGTTGTTCTTATTATCCTCTATTTATGACGAGTAATAGGTGCCTCTTGCATTATAGAGGGCCTTTTTATATCTTTTGACACTATCTTGCCAGGCTAAGTGGGATTCTTCCAGTTTGGTGGAACGCCACACTCTTTCAAGCCTACATGCTGTTTGTTTCAGTGTACGGGTTTGGGAGTTGAACCATGGAGCTTGCCTCTTTCTCTTTATTGTTTTCATTTTTAGGGGGGCGATGGAATCTAGAGTTCTACGTAATGAGTCTGCAACACTATCTACAAGATGATCAAGCTGGGAGGGAGTAGCTTCTGCTAAATTAAGATGAGGCACTGGACCTAAGTTATTGGGAATCATTTCCTTGAATTTAACTACTGTATTTTCTGAAATATTTCTAGTCAGGGTGTTTTTGGCTAATAATACATAATCCAGCAATATGAATTCGAAAGTGATTAAAAAGTGGTCTGATAGAACAGGATTCTGTGGGAAAACTGTTACATGTTCAATATCAAAACCATAAGCTAAAGCAAGATCGAGAGTGTGACTGAAACAGTGAGTGGGTTTATTTACACACTGAGAGAAGCCAATACAGTCTAGTAATGAGGAAAAAGCAGAGCTAAGGCTGTCATTGTTGACATCAACGTGAATATTGAAGTCGCCTACATTAATAACTTTATCTGTTTTAAGTACCAAACTCGACAGGAACTCTGAAAATTCAGATAAGAAATCAGAGTATGGACCAGGAGGACGGTACACTACAACAAATAGAATAGGCTTTAATGTTTTCCACTTTGGGTGGGACAGACTGAGAACAAGGCTTTCAAATGAATTATAATTAAGTTTAGGTTTAGGGTTAATTAGTAAGAACATGGAATGGAATTGAAAATGGCTGCGACTCCACCTCCACGGCCGGTGTCTCGGGGAATGTGAGTATTGATATGACTGGGGGGGGTGGATTCATTCAGGCTAACATAATCATCCTGACACAGCCAGGTTTCAGTGAGGCAGAATAGATCAAGATGGTAATCTGATATCAAATCATTGACTAGTACAGCTTTGGATGAGAGAGATCTGATATTGAGCGATCCACATTTAATTATTTTATTTTGCTGAACATTTAAGGTGGCTGTGTTGATTTTTATGAGATGATTGTGACTAACTCCTCTTTTGTTGACCTTCGATTTAGTTAATTTAAATGGTCGGGGGACAGATAAGGGGTTTTGAACAATTTCCAGGGGGTGCTATAGAGCCATTTTGCTGCGCCCATGCATGAGACCCATTAAATACGTAAATTTCCACCAGGCGTAACGTGTGTGCAAAGTTTCGTGAATTTTTGAGCATGCTTAGGCCCTCAAAAAGGCGATTTATTGCAGAATATAATAATAATAATAATCTTTACAATTACAATAGGGTCTTCGCACGCTTCATGCTTGGGCCCTAATAATAATAATAATAATAATAATAATAATCTTAACAATTACAATAGGGCCTTCGCACGCTTCGTGCTTGGACTCTTCCCCTCTAGAGTGGAAATTGAAAGGAATTGTGTCAGGGTGTCAGCTCTGAGCCAGGGCTTTTTATTTTGTAGTTCAGTTGTGTTTGTATTATTTCCTGTTTTATTTTGAAATCACTGACCTCCCTCTTGTTTCAGGTGTCTTGTCTTCCCCTTCCTTCTGTGCTCCCTCCTCCTGGTGATTACCTACCCCGCCCTAATGTGGTTCACCTGTGTCTCATTGTCTGCCCTGCTCCTGTGTATTTAGTGTCTGTGTCTCCCTGCACTCCCTGCCAGTTCGTCTTGTCCTTTTGCCAGACCTACCAGCCTTCGCGTAAGCTACCTATTCTCCAGCAGCCATAGTTTTTGACCATTGCCTGTGTTTTTGACCTTGCCTTAGCTCTAGTCCTTTTGTACGTCAGTCTTGATCCTTTCGTGATTGACCTCAGCCTGTTTGACTGTGCCTTAGCTCTAGCCTTTTGTACCGTTGCCTTATCAGACTGCCTACCTGTGTACTGACCCTGCTGGAAATAAAGGACCTTGTCTCTGCCTCCTGTCTGCGCCTGTGTCCACACTGCAACTCTTGACAAATTGATTTTGTGTGCTCATTTTGATTTTTTCCAATTAGTCTTATTTTGGTGTTTTCTTTTGTTCCATCATTAAAGCAATTAAATGAACTCTTTCATTGCGCATGGCATAAACTAAACCATTACTGACAATGACTGAAATATCACTGCTGTTGTTGGCAAAGGTATGATGAAGTAATAACACTGGTGCTATAAATAACCACAGCTGTTTCTAATGGCCATGCATGAGATTGGCTGTTGTGGTGATATTGAGGAACTTTTTGACATGACATTCAGTGAAAATGTGGCTTTCATCATGGACAGACAGCTGATTTGGTTGGTTGATTAGTCCATTAGTCCATATCTTTTATCTTTACTTTGCTGGAAGCATTTTCCAAGACAAGATTTTATATAAATGTGTCTACAGCATCTCTGACAAATTGTAAATAGCCTTGAAACCTTATAAATTCTCCCAAATCTTTCTTGAGGAGTTTAAGGTTCATAAATCCATGCTGTTTCTCTGGAACAGAGGATAAAATAACAGCTTTAAAATCTTGGTGGATACCAAATTTGAACTAGCCACTTGAGGTCAGAAAAATTTATGAGGTCATAAAAACTTCTGAACTCCATCATTAGAGACATAAAACACTGCCCCTTTTCTGGCAGCAACTTTGTTGTTTTAGCGAGAGATGGAAACTGAAACTCCACTGAGGTTTTGTAAGAAGGCCATCACTACATCTGATACCACGAAGAAAGATAGCATCTCAGAGCATTCAAATAGAAACACAAGCTGTGAGCTAGCAAGAATTACAGGTACTCCCCACTTGTGTTTTCTAATTCATCATTTGGCCCAGGTTTTGCTTTATCGGTGTCTGCAGTGTAGTGTGACATGAACCACTTCAGCCATTTCAGTCTGTCGTTCTTTCATCTTGGGTGACATATGGGATCTAGCATTACAGCTGGTGCTGTCACTGTTACTGTAGCAGCCTTTGATACATTGGCCTTTTGTGAGGTGACTCTCGCATTCTCACATAAAGCTGAAGATTTAACATAATCTAAAACATTAGAAAAAGCTCCTTGGATCAGCACCGGAAAACTATATGTGCATTTCATTGTGGCTGCACAGCACTGCTGCAAAACAGAGCTATTTCATCAGAAGGAAAAATAATACATTGAGAGTCTAAATATAACCTCTGAAAAAGAGGGAAAAAATTCCCTTTTCTGCAATTCACTCTGCCTTTTCTCTCCTCCATGCTTTGAAGATTTCTAGAAGAAAAGGATCACAGAATCTTTTCCATGAATTATGCACATTATCATTCCCCACTTTCTCATCAGAAATGTGGTGCAATGCATCAAAGTGTTTGGCAGGTGATGGCAGAGAGGATTTAGCCTGCTGTATTACGTCAGTAGACAATGTGAGCAAGCCTCCTCTTCCCTTTAGCTGTTAGAGTTACCAGACAAGACTAGATTAATTCTGTGCCTTATGATGACATTTTATTGCTTGAAATCCTTTACTGCTCAGGTACTGAGCTAGGAAATGGATTCAGAGTTGTCAAACATCACTAGTCCTGTCACTGATGACTGTGTATGTCCTGAACATGGCAAACCACTAGAGGGCAATCACAGTGTGAAAGAACCATCCAGCAACTAAAGCATGTGATTGTCAGGGATAATGACGGGCTTCATATGTGGTCTCCTCTCTGTGGTCTGGTTGTTTTGTTTTTCTATATGAAAATACAGTGTGCAAAGAAAAAAGAAAAACAAAGACCTTTTAGTTAGGCTACTCTTTTTATGCTACTGTCAATAATGTCACTGTCCATAAGACAAAACAATCCAAAATATGTGATGTAGTGGCAGTGTCTATTCACTTTGAGTCAGAGGATTCCTAGGTTATATCTACTAGTACATACAATTTTGCAAGGGAGAAAAGAAAGAGAAAAAGAAAAGGATAGTCTCAAGAATTATCTCAACAGACTACAGATTGCTTGTGATGCTCCATGATGTAACCTATGAAATATGTAGATTACAATGTAAGGGATATGTCAGAATAACCCTGGGTCATCTGCACATTTTAAAGAAAATCACATTTTCTCTGCTCCTTTATTTATCTGGGATATGTGTAGATATTATTTCACACACTGAGGACAGACAATGAAGCTGCAAGATTTCAACCATGATGAGATGAATACAGTACAGAATAGTACATGTGTGGGGTGTCTTAGTGGCCCTGAGACAATGTTGACTATGTAGTTGCAATGTTCCCAGCTGAAAATGGACTAGAGATTTTTTTGCATACAATCCCAACACACAAAAAAAGTATGGTTTGGCTCTTTGCTCAAAGAGGTTTTTGGTATAACCATACACCCTCGAAGGTCATTTTAGTCATTTCATTCAGTCCTAATGAGCTGCACTACACACCAACTGCATTAATTTGTCAGGATTTATTACAATGGGTGTGTTTAATTTATTTGTGGTTTGATTTGTGTGTATTCAGGCTGTGGTCAGTAAACTCTGACATGACTAGTGGGGTTTGGCAACTGACTATAAACATAAAACCGTATGTGACACAAAGATATTACGTTAACCTCTCCATTATTTCTAAAATAAAGATTAGAGAGAAAAAGGATATGATTTAAAAAAAGCCTGAAACAGTTAGAAATCATATTTAAGATGTTGTCCAAGTGATAGTGGTTCAGTGGATTCTGTTACAATGAAGTAAAACAGAGCAGGTCTATCATTATATGACTGCTCTTTAATATTCTTAAATGGTAATGCTGTCATAGAGGATTGACTGAGTGGTCCACACTGGTGGAGTATGCAACAGCACTCAAACTAGCAATTTACCAACCAAAGGTCAGGTGTGAAGGTTATTAGCACAGAGCAATGGTTAGGAAAAAATGCACAGACAGCTGTTAAATATGCATATAATCAGTTGTAGGCTGAGGAGAAAGGGCTTTATATGTGACAAAGGCCATTGTTTTGGTTTCTGTGGCACAGCAGTTACACTATGAACATGTTGCACACATTTTAGCCCAGTGAGCCACTGATACATACAACCTTTCCCCATGCATTCCCTCCATGCCTGGAAAGGGGCAATGGTTCAGTCATTTTAAAACATCTTAATGATTTTATAGATTCCAGATTTTTAAATGAGTTCTCTTGCTGTAATACTTGTGCTCCCCCTGGAAGAGTTTTTTAAAGGAATATTCTGATGCTGCTGCCAGTTTAATGTGCAGGTTGAAGGCTTAATAAAGTCTAATATGGCATTAAACAGTAGTGCAGCTGTGCACACTTAAAATCCTAGTTTAAGCTCTTAACCTTGATTATATCAGCCAGTATTAAAGTCCTACACATTGCACTAATCAATATTTTTATATCAAAACTGGGCCAGATTACTATGAGTGATATGGAAGGGGTTGCTAATAATTAAAATCACACAATTATTCCAAAACTCAAATCCATAAAGCTATGGGGAACTTTCCACACCTTGTTTCCAGCTGGCAGATGCTTTCAGAGAAAAAGCTCTGATGCACTTACTGCACCTGTCCAGCACCAAATGGCCGACAGACAAACTTAGTGACTAGCTGATGAACACAGATAACTACAAATGAATGCTAATTGGTTCCATCTCTGCTGAATGTGTAAATAGGCAACTGTTTTATACGCAGACATATTCAATTATGAAGCTTTTGAGGGGTAGCCAATTTCAATGTTTCATCATGACACAGGGAGTTGCTGCAACTCACTGATACATTGTCCAATCTACCCCAAACTTCACGTGGATTAAGTCTCAGCCTGAAGTCAGTTTTTGCCTAAAGTCATAGTGCCACCTGCTGGCAACAGGAAGTAAGTCTTGTGTGACAGTCATTGTTTAATTTATGTGAAAGATTCATAGTCTGGTTCTCAGTTGATACAGTGCAAAATACTGCGTGCTTGGTGAGTTTTCTAGGGCTGCATGGCGGACACATATGGAAAGCCTTTTGGGCATTTATTACATATCCTTGATATCAGGCGTCATTTTCCTTTACTAGTTCGACAAAGTTGCGCACTAGTTGGACTACTGCATGCACTAGTTTAACGACCATGGGTTCGGCTAACTCACTGGCGGCATTGCTAGTAATGCACTTTTGTGGTTAGCATCTAAGCCTTACTAGTAAGGCCTTATGCATATAGTAGCACCAAAAATCAACATTAAGACTTTTGGCGCTTTGATTGACGACTAAACCAGACCAGGCCGAGGTCTTACTAGTTAGCAATTACAAACGGTGGCCTTTTCGCCTTACTAGTTGTTAGTAATGCACAATTCCGCGCACTAGTTAACTGGTAAAGGGCCAAAAGCAACACTAGTGCTAGTAGACCATTTGGACCTACTGGTTAACTAGTTGAAGCCTCTTTGGCCATACTGATTAGCAAGTATGAAATATTTACTAGTACAACTAGTAAGGTCCAAGTGGTCCACTAAATGCCTTTAAATGGGGGCATTTTGACCCACTAGTGACACTAGTAAAAGGTTGCAAAAAGCGTCACTAGTAACACTGATAAGGCAAAAATGTCCACTAGTTACACTGGTAGGGCTAATTTGTCACACCTGGTGCCGCTAATAAGACTAAAGTCTCTACTAGTTGAACCGTGGCCTCAGGCGCTCGTGCACTGGATTAACACTAAATACGAAATTAGGAGCGGGGACTTGAACTTGACATTGCTATACTTTTTGGCCAACTAGTTGCTTCATGCAGTAGGCCTTATGCACACTAGTAGCAAAATCAATAAGACTTTTGGCGCGCGCACTAGTTGGCGACTGAACCGAACTAGTAAGGCCCGAGGTCTTACTAGTTATACATGCAAACTAGTGGCGCACTTCGCCTTACTAGTTGACTAGTAATGCACAATTCCCGCACTAGATTCTTCATTGAGAGCCAACACTAGTGCTACTAGTAGATTCATTTGGATGTGTTAACTGGTTATAAATCTTGGCCTTACTAGTTATGGGTGAGGCCTGAAATGTTACTAGTACAACTAGTAGATTCGTGGTCCACTAATTGGCACTAGTGAGGCTGACCTTACTGGTAAGCCTGGCGGGTGCAAAAAGCGTCACTAGTAACACTAGTAAGAGCAAAAATGTCACTAGTTACACTAGTAGGGCTATTTGTCAACTACCTGAATTAGCAACTAATAGGCTAAAAGTCTCTACTAGAAGTTGGAACTAAGTAAGCCTCAAAATGCTTACTAGTACTCAGTTTATTACTCATCTGAAATTAGAGCGGGGACTTGAACCCTCCTGTTGTCTCAACTAGAATCCCACACCCACCACAAAATTTAACTACTTTAAGGCCTGATAAGCTTTCACTCTTGCTAACGCAAAACCACAAACTCCACTGTCTTTTGCAAATAAAGCATATTGTCAGAGGAGAATTATATTTACTATGAATGAAGCAATACTGACAAAAGTTGTTGTTCCTATTATGCTGATTCCTGCTTGCTTTATTTCTCCTTTTGCCTTTGTAAAATAGAAACACAAGCAACTGTATATGGTAAACACTATTATTGTGAGCAATAGTGAGGTTAAAAAGCACTAGTATGAGGCTAAGTGTTTGCTAGTAATTTCAATGGTACTACTGATTCAATGGTCAAAATGCCTACTAATTAAACTTTGAGGATATTTTGTCCTTACTAATGTACTAAGTACCACTAAACTGGCTGCATGCAAATGAAGGGGCAGGACGAGGATGCCCGTTGGCTGGTGTTCCTGACATGTGAAGACTGGTGGCTACTGTTGTGTTATGAATTTTTGCAGCCTGCATTTATTATTTTCTCATATTTTTTATATTTCTGATGTAGGCTTGCTCTTTGTTTTATTATGGGGTTTTAAACAAGAGCAGTTGATGCCTGTTGTTACTGTTTGTTATTTTTAGATGAGTTTGCTACTGATCTTGCAATACTATAGTATATTATCAATGTAGTTTTCTTACAAACAAAGTTTGTATTTAAAGAGCTCCACTGTAACTATTGCAGTTTATTTTGAATTGAGTTGATCCTCCTCTCTTCCTCTCTGACCCTGCTGAGAGGAGGAAAGAAAGCGGCAGCAGACAGGAGGGCTGCTTTCTGTTCTTACTCACAATAGTAAATGACTACGCCACAGTTGCTTTGTGTTTCTATTTTACAAAGGCAAAAAGGAGAAATAAAGCAAACAGTGATAACAACTTAGAAGCTGTTAAATAACTTTTGTTTAGTGCTGTTCATAGTGATATAATTCCTCTGACAATAGGCATGCTTTACTCTGCAAGACAGTGAGCTAGGGTCAGCAGTTGTGGAGTGAAAGCTTGTCAGGCCTTGAGAGGTTGGTTTTGCAGGGTGGGATTACTGGTTGGAGGCTGACCGGGTGGGTTTAAGTCCCGTCTCTAATTTGCATTTAGTGCAACTAGTGTGACTAGTAAGCATTTTGAGCACAGTTCAACTATTAATATTAGAGACTTTGTATTACTAGTTACACTAAAGTAAAGACATTAAGCTTCTAACAACTAGTGGACATTTGCTCTCACTAGTGTTTACTGGTGGCGGCTTTTGTATACTAGTAATAGTAAGATTAAAAAATCTTCTAGTGCCACTAGTGGACACTTGGACCTTACTAGTTGTACTGGTAACATTTTAGCCACTAGTTAACTGTTAAGGCCAAAGAGCTAACTAATGGTTAACTAACAGTAAGACCCTCAGACCCTTACTAGTTCGGTCTAGTGATACCTGCAAATTAGCTAGTGCGCGAGTCTTACTATGGATTGGGATTTGGTACTAGTGCGGCATAGGCCTTACTAGTGGAAGCGATCTCGCGAACTAGTTGGCCCAAGGTTTTACTAGTTAATATCAAATGCTTACTAATGTAAGAGTGATGCGTCGAACTAGTTGGACGCATTGAGAACTAGTAATCGTCCAGCAGTAACTTTAATAAAACTGTAAAGGAAAATAGCATACAATATCGGATATGACAAATACTCGAACCCATGGGCAGAGGTGACTAACATGTACAGCATCGCCGCCCCACGCATTCCACGCGCGGAAGTGCAGCCCTACCGTTCGCATGACCTTTGCGGCTCTGCGTCGATTGGTACGTCAAGCACCGGCGTGTCCTGCAGTTCAAAGGGGCCCCGAATCAATGTAGTTTGCGGCTTTATTATTATTAATAATATGATGATGATTATCAATATGACTATTATTATTATTTTACTTGATTAAATAGGTATTCCAGGCTGACAGTATAATCGACGGCTGTTTGCATGCTGGTGGAGGGAATGTGGTACGTTTGCCTAGATAAACCCAGAGATAGAGAAACATGCATGAATGAAAAATGTCAGTAACATGCCTGTCTGCCCTGTGGAGCAGACACATGCAATACTAAACTCGCTGTGTATTCTTTAGACCTAAATTTAGAGCAAGTGGCTGAGCATAGTGGGCCTTTGAACCTCAGCTCTGAAAAGTTAAACAGTTTTTTCCCATGTACGGAGCAGCTGGCAGGTTAGTTAGATTACTGCTGCAGAGCTTGTGGACAGCGGCGCCCGGCCTGCTCGACCGGCGTGAGACAGCTGTCAGCTGCTACTACTACGACACATCAGGAATGTCGGGCGAATGAGCATCTCTGGTTGACAACGCTCAATTATACTGGGGTGTGTGAGGAGGGCTGCTTTCCTGCGTGTGTGGATATTGTCTTCATATGGGACAACAGGGCTTTTACGAGATGGAGAGCCCGGCAGGGGCACAGTAAGGCGACGGGTATCTAAAGGAGCTTAACGAGATCGTAAAACCCAGCAGGGGCTGCTGGAAAGAGCCGAATTGAGCTGGAACTCCAGGTGACGGATCTTTGTAAGGAAAACGCCATCTGCAGATTAACAGCGGCACTGTACCTACTGAACTCAGCGGGAACTACTCGCCCTGGAGCCATCGAGGAGATATCGCCCAGGAAAGTAAGTTTAATAACCAATCGCTGCATGGTGGCTGGACAGGGCGCTGCCAAAGTTTATATTCCTCCACATGCCACCCAGAATTATATGGCGACTGGCGGAATCTCTGTTATGGTGGCTGTGTTTATCATCCCCGTCAGGTGTGAAACCACGCAACCAAACCAAATGGCCCATACCTCTGCCAGCATGGATCTGTGTAATAGTCCGTGTTATTTGTACATTGTCAGGGTTAACCAGGCTCACAGGCTACACTTACACGCGTATTGCGTAACATGGATCCCGATCTGCACTGTGCAGTCGCTTTCGTATTCAGGATCGCACAAACTGTATCAGACAGACGTAAAAGTCTGGATCAATGGGTGTGACTTTATTTTACCCTGGAAGGGTTGGAAATCCTGAGTTGTCTGTTGCAGCGTTGTCAGAAAACAACATGCATACGAGGTGTATTAATGAGACTGCACGCTTATGAGGGGATAAAACTAAGTGGTTCCCACAGTCACACAAGTGTTGCTGCAATAACTGCTGATTTGGGTATTCACGCACCACAACTGCTGCTGTAAAGTTTCAAATAAGTATCTTTGGACACTGCTGCAGCAGCACAGTTAGTGCACGTATATGAACTTTGCTAGTAGAAAATGATTAAAATTAGGGCAACGCCGCATTAACCAATTTGGTGAGGTGAACAAAACAGCAGCCTTTTCCTGCATTGTAGGGAACACTGCGTGCGTGTTTGAATAGCATTAAAAGTTTGTGAAGGCAGAGAGATGCCAAGACGATTAACATTCTGAACTGCCCTTGCACCAACCCTGAACAAATCGTTCGAAATGATCAGCAGCTCAGTGTGGATGATAGCAGAGTTGTCTCATTGATGAAAAGACAGTTCAATGGTGTCAAAATTTTGAACTTTGAAATAAATCAAAGGAAGGCCTTTTCTGGCTGAAAACAGTGCGGTGGCGATGCTTCTATTCACCTGATCTATGCTTTCTTGTTTTCTTTCTGAATTAAATCTGTGCTCAGACATGTTTGAATCGTGAAGTGAAGAACAATGAGGTTCTGAGACAACTGTCAAAGAAGAGCTAAAACCGCTCATCAGTGAAGACGGTGCGCAGTGTTTTGATGCAGGGGGATATGTTGAAAAGAAGGAACCCTGCTTGGTTGAATTCTACTGTAGATAAATTAGTCTTCTGTGACCTAAAATTTTCTGAAGATAATACCCGGGGAATAATGATGGGATCTACAGTCAATGTTACAGTGCTGCTGACTTTGACTTATTACACCTGCACTTAGGACTTCATTTGAAACAGTGTAGTTGGTTTGGAGAGGCTGTCAGTGCCTTATCCAGGAGCTAGGTTAGTATTCACAATGAAATTTTAATTTGTTGTGCCATGGTGTATATGTCCGTGGTTGGTGCTGGCAGTATAGTTTTGTAAATGCACTCAAGGAGCTTTGCGAGGTTTGATGGTTTGCCCATAACTTTCTGTTCAGACTGCTTTAAAACTTCAAACTCTCTGAATGCCGCCACTGTACAGCTGCAGTAACTTATATTTTATCGCTTATATTACTGTTTCTGAGGCACTGTAAATTCATGTAATGTATTTATTTTTCAAAACTAAAATTGTTAATTAATGGTGGTATAGATGAAAATCATATTATCTTATTTTAATTATCAATTTTTATATAAAGAATATTGATTAAGCTGATCCGGGACTGTTTTTAGATCCGTTTCATACACTCTCTCTGGTTCCAGTTTCTTTCATTTAGAACTGGCTGTGAAACCAGGGTTAGTGGTTGGTTACATCTCTCCTGTTTTATACATCAAGTCAATTTGTTTTGAACTATGGACAAATTAAATTTTACCAAGCTGTGTTTTCAAGTATTTTCTGATATTTTTGAGTTAAGCCTGACGGCCTCTGATTGCGGCCCCAATTCCAGTAGATATCAGCCCTCACGCCGGTGGGAATTGTATACTGACCATCAGGTTGGTATAGTTGTAGCGATTATCAAACTTTCTAAGGGGACTGAAATGATCTACTCATAAAATGTCTTAAAAGGGTGGTTTGAAAATAGAGACTCACGGGAAAGAATAAGTCTGCTATCTTAAAAAAATGATGTGAGGCAGCTGAAACTGGGTTATCTTTTCATCAAAATTCAATATTTGAACTGTATTGATCTGTCAGGCAGTGAGACATCCTGGATCACAGTTTGATCATATTGTTTGTTACTGTTGAAATTCAATGCCCATCCAGTGTTGTATTGTCAAATTCTTCAGTGTTTTACTTAAATGTCTGAGTGATGGGTGATGGGAGATATCCAAGACGCATATTTTATGGTCCTGGATCTGAGCTAGATATTGACATACGATGTAGTGGGACTAGGGCTGCATTTAAAGGATCGCTGTGTAAGATTTAGTGGCATCTAGCAGCGACCAACACAAATTGCAACTGAGTGAATACTCATCCCTTCACCCCTCCCTTTCCAAGCATGTCAGGGAGTCTATGGTTGTCAGGTGACAAAATGGCATCAACTACGGCATTGAGTAGTCCAGGGGTGTCAAACTCAATTTCATCTTTCACCTCTTTCAGCAGTCCAACCAAGCCATTTCTCTCACCACACATGGCAGGCACGCCATTGATAATAAGCCCCACCAACTTCTAGGAGGGTAATTTCCTCTTACTTACGAACTACTCCACCTCACTGAAGATGTCCCTCTCTTTGTCGTCCTGTGCATGGCGGCCACATCCAAGAGCTCCACACTGACCGACAAGTCTGCTTTCACGCTTCTTAAAAACATGGCTAGATGCACTGTATCAGTATTGTGAGTGCTTTTGTCATTGGCTCATGGAAAAGCCAGAGAAGCTCAGTTTTACAAAAAAGCTGGCTTTCACCGCTGCATCATTTTTTGCTGTAACTTTTGCGAACGTATTCTGCTGAGAAAGCAGGCAGATTTTTATTCTTGGAACTTCTGTTTGCTTTGTGCTGCTACCTCGTAGCAAAGAAGACATACTGGCTTGTCTCCATTAAGCACAAACAAGCATTCGCTTTCCCATCTCTCATTAAACTGCCTGCCCTCTGCATTAACTTTTTTCCATGGGCATTTTTGGTACTATTTACTTTTTTAACCCAACTCCATCATGGACTAAAAAAACACTGTAGGAAATGGCAGATATTGAGACACTGCTAGAAGCCATTGGATGGCAGAAGTCCTGCTCATTGATTTTTAACATTGCCTGCAGTGGTCCAATATAACCAGAGATATTAGAGGGATAAACAATGATGTTTGACAAATTCATATTGTCCAACTTGTATACCCATGCAATGCTATTTCCATGATAGTTTCCCTTGCTCCCTGCCTCTCAGTGTGAAATTGCATCTCTGGTGATGAATGATTAGCTCTACAGTCTAACAGATATTTTGATGATCCCAGCACAAGTTCAGATGCCACCAGTTACGCTGCTGCTTCTGCTGAAAATACTGCATTCACGAAATGTACTTTTGCTTGCAAAAGCTGCATCTACAGCAAAAGCCTGTGCTGAGTACAATACTGTAAGGCCTTTGTAACCTATGACATCATTATCATATTTGCTCACTCATCATTTGTACAGGGCTATAAATAGTTATCAGTGCGGGGCAGAGGGTTTGAGCTTGTCTCTCTGGATTTTCCATCCTACTCTGGCCTTTTAACACCTGACTGGAAAAGGCACAAAGATTTGTTTGAATTCTCTTCACATATGGTCAAAATATTTTAGTGTAAAGCACTTGCTCTGCACACACACAGCTGAGAGGGAGTCCTGTCTCCTGTGTTCAGTCAGCAGTTAGGCCAAGTCAGCTGTTCTTTTTGTGCTGACCGCTGTCAGCACACAGTCCTGGCCTTGACTGGAGGGGCAATGGGGGAGCTCTGTTCCTCCCAGCCGCTCATGCATACATATGCATGCACACACACATACACTCACTCACAGTATAATATTGTGCAACAGAGGTCACCCTGTTATTCCAGGTAATCAGTGAAGTGAGTGAAAGAAGGCTACTCAGAGATTTAAGTAGATTTCAGGGTAGTATTTCTGTTGTTCCCACCACATTCAGCTTTATGAGCTAATCCACTTTGGTAGGGCTGCTGTTTTCTGTTTATTTTGTGCTTTATTCGGCTGTTTAAGTTCACAACTCACACAAAGTCACGCAGCTTTGATCAAAGTCAGACTGTATGTGTGTTGGTAGATCTATGACCAGGAACAATGTAGTACAAAAGATTCCTTAGACAGTTTGGTTTGCAAATATTTGCATCTTTACTGTACAAGTTTACTGAGTTGCAGGAAGTAGAAAGTTCAAGAGTTGAACGGTGCACGCATGTAACAAGAGCTGTTTAACTCATGTTCTACAACTTATCGAGCACAGCTCAGATCTGGGCAGTAGCTTTGCAGTAAGGGGGGGTAGAGTGTATGACACAAATTTTTGGTCAAGCTGGTGCAAATGTGAATCATTTTACATCCAGATGCCGTTCAGCCAGCAAGAGAATCAGAATTCTCATTTTGTTTCATGTCACCGATTCCACGAGACATTATCGTCTTGTCAGCAAATTTAAAATTAACTTATTTCTTGGAAAGGGGGTTATTTTGTTTTGCTGTTCCCAAGTCAGTAACCAGTGGTATATCTGTCCTGCTGATATCATATTCAGTGGACACAGTTAACATTTTTCACAATGATCAAAAAAATATTAAGTGTTGATATTTCTGAAAGGCCACTTACAGCAATTTTATAGCAAGCTGTGTTGAACTCTAATCGACACTTGACATATGCATTGCATTTCATAAATATTGTGTCTAGCTAGTTATATAGGAAGATGAGGTTCCCATTCTTAACTCTGCCTACTAAGCTCTGATTGGTTCACTGTTTCTCCAAACAAACCAGACCCCTTTGAATCACGTAAAAAAACCTGTTACATGGCCCACCTTCCTATCTTTGACAAGATACTGGAACTTACTCAGAAAAAGTCTGGTGGGGCAAGAAACATGAGCGATCAGACAATCAGAGTGGTTGTAAATCAATGCTCAGGTAAATCAGGCTTTTTTGGAAGAGTAAATGAAGGTAAAATGGTTCAACTTACTAGTTGTTCATGCGCACAGCTTTCCTCATCATTGAGGTATTATTACATTTTGGATGATTTCACTTTCAGTTTTTTACTTCCAAATAAAATTGCTATACAATCTAGCTAAACTGTTGTGTTATTTACAGCGTGTCTTATTGACACATAATTGACACATCTATTTAAATAGACTGGAGCATCTATTTAAATGATTGATTCATTCTTTCAATAAAAACACCAGCAACCCCTTGGATCCAGCTTTTCAAATGTGAGGCTTGGTTGCCTTTGCTGCTTTATGTCATGCATACCATGTGGGCCTCAGTGCCCTGAGCGGCTGGACCCTGGCTGGACCCTGGTTCGACTCGGATCCGATCGGATCTTTGCTGCATGTCATTCTCCTACTCTCTCTCCCTCTCTCAACAAGACATACCCCCCCCCAACACACACACACAGACCATCATAGACTATAATCCCCCCACCCCCACTACACGTTACATTAACGTACATCTATGCCTTACATTAATGCACATCTCCCCGGACGATCACTGCCACCTTCAAACATTTGCACTCTACACTTCACATTTTAATTTAATTATGTATATTTATATAGTTTTTGCTTTTTGCTCTTTTCTTTTTATTATAATTGTCCTTTAGCACCAGTATACCAAAACAAATCCCTTGTATGTGCAAACTTACTTGGCAATAAAGTCTGATTCTGATTCTGATTCAGATTCATTTCCTGCCTCTCTCCACTGTCCTGTCTAATAAAGGTGAAAAGCCCTGTAACGAAGGGCACTTCGTTACGAGTGACTGACGGCTTTGGCCTTGTAAATATTGTATAGCGGGGGAGATTATGACAATTATACTTGTAACAAATGACTACAAACATTACTAGCGACATTTTGCACTTTATTAGACACAAAGCTTGTGTACAGAACATGTGCATATTTGGTAGCAAATATGGATTGGTTACATGGCATATGTATTGAACATGTCACAGTACGGTTATTGGTTGACCGGCGCTGGGCTCTACCTGGAAGAGAGGGGAGTTCGGTTAGGCTCCGACAACACGATAATATGCGGTTGTCCATAATTGACGAACGAACATTTGATTAAGTTCTTTGGGGTGTATTGTACATTTAGCTGCTGTGGGTAAAAGCGTCTCAGTATAAATGAAATGTCTATTATAGTGCAGGAAGGTAGTCAATACAAGGGAATTGTTATGGAAACACTTACCGGTCCAGTCTTGTGTCTGCTCCCGGGTGTTCGGCCAAAAGAAGTACCCGGAGCACGATCAGGGTAAAGAATGTTCCGGGAGGGACCAAGTGGCTGGATAGGTAGAGGGGTTCTGGGCAATTTTGTACTTTAAATATATTGGTTGTAATTATGTTTTGGGGGTTTATGTTTGTTGGAGGTGAAGAGCAGGAAAACACAATTGTAAATATTTTGTTAAAATCAGGAATTACCTCCTGATGGAATAATTCCACCTGTAAACAGAAACTGAGCATACCTGTTAATGGTAGGGTGCAATGTAGTCCACCAGGAACACAGTATAAAAGGCACCAATTTCCATCTAACTGTGTTGCTGGTAAGGCTAACTACTTCCATTATTCTACTTGTGTCACTGAGATTTTGTAAATAAACTGCACGTTGAGTTCTTTGAATCCTTGCTTGTTCATCATTTATTACTGCAAATCCAGCTGCTAAAAGGCCATGTTAACAAGCCCAAAAACAATAATGAAAAAAAACAAAACAAGATATCAGAGGTAAGTTTTGGCTGTGGTAAAATGTGATAGAAATGTTTTCATTACTTTTTGACATTTTTGACAAAAGGCTAAATCAGTTAACTGAGAAAAAGATTGGCATTAATGAAAATACTGTAAGTTGTAGCCCCCAAATCTGAGAGCTTGTGCTTCCTGCCCCATCACACTTTGTTGTAGTGATGTCAGTAAATGGACTGTACTTATATAGTGCTTTTCTAGTCGGGTTGACTACTCAAAGCACTTCACAGTCGGGGATCGAACCACCGAGCCTCAGCCAGCACAGTGTGATCACACATTGCTGCAGGTACTTAAATGAGTGCAATCTTAACCAAGAGAAATAACCAGTTAATCCAGAACTGCCCCAATGATTCTGCCCTGTGACCAACAGGAGGCTCTAGTTTTTGTAGAAATGTTTGTTCTTAGTAGTCTTTTTTTGTCAACCTTTATTCATCTGTGTGAGGACAGAACGCTGTTTTCCTGCGATACCTTATAGATCATAAAATGACCTTTTTGGAGCATATACAGTAGCTGTTGTGAAGCATCAAAGCTATATTTAGTAAGATAACCTTTGCACTGCTTGCTCAGAATGCTCTCCATCACATAACATTCACATATAGACATACAGTAGAATGAAAACCCATGTATGTCCTTAACACATTCCAAGACCTGCTTTTCTGAGAATATTTATTTCAGATGTGGATTCATGGCTTCATCAGTTCATTGTGTAGATACATGTATGTGTTCAGCAGGACATAACAGTCAAAAAAGTGAATGCTGCCAGAGGACGTATGAAAATTGGTTAGGAATATAACAAAGTTTTGACATTGTGAGTAAGCACATACGCCACAGCAGCTGTTGGCAAGCTGTGAAATATATGCTGTTTTTGATGCATTTAAAGCCAAAGCAGAAATCCATTTCACACACACAACACTGTAGATTTTGAAGCCTGAGGGTGGTCATGATAGACTGCCATTTGAATATAGAAGATGAGAAGAATAAATAAAGGAGAATATGTTTTCAAATTAAATATTTATTAAGGAGATAAAAGATATCTGCTATTTTATATGATTCTGTCAATTTTTATACTCAATCTGTATCTTCCTGTACACTACACTATATGCTGTTTCTTGTTTCTGTATTTTTGAGATTTTATGTAGCTAACTTGCAAGGGAGTTTTATCACACAATCAGGACAGGTGGAGAAAGGCACATTCTAATGAGAAATTGATGTATTGCCAAATCCAAAGTGAAAAAAAATACACAATGAACACTAACAACAACTCCATCAACCCACTGTTGTATTAACCGAAAGCTGAATAAAACAATTTAATTGTTTAATTGTATCAAACCTTTTCTTATGAGGTTGCTTTGAGTTTGGCCCCTGGTGTAAGATCATGATGAGATTTAAAACTTAAGTCATTATGAATGAATAAATTATTTGGAGATTAATTAAGTGTTTTATTGCCAATCTGATATGATTTCCAATTAAAAGCATATTTTTGTTTCATAATGACAATAACAGCAGCATAATGTCATGTTTTCTTGCAGTGACTGTTATACCTCCACATCCACATGTCAGCAATTAGTTTGACCATTTGCTAACAGTGCGATATGGATGGTTTTGAGTTGCAAATGCATTGAAATTGTAGTATTCTATAGCTGTATATGTTACAAAGCATGACATGCACTGGGGCAGAGGGTTTGTCACAAGTGTGTTGATGTAGGGTTAGTAATTTATTTTCACTGTGTCATGTATGTACATGACACAGCTCAAGTGCTCATCTCACATGGACTTAAAAATACAGCTGCAGCGGTCAAATGCTTATGGGTCATGGACATAACATGAACGTTACATAAATCCTGCCACATAAAGTTCCCTTCCTAAAATGTAACTCATAATTTTTATAACCATCCAAATGCCTAAGAGATGATATAATGAACAATAAAACATGAAATAGATTTAGCCTTCAGTCTCAGCTAAATGTGTATACACAGAGATCTTTGATTTTTAGTTTCTATATTTCTAGTTAACCAGTGGTTCAACACCCATGGCAGCCTACTATTTGGCTGGTGTCAGTCCCAATAAGTAAGATTCCATAACATTTAATGACAATAAATGATTTGCATCTCAAACACAAATAAGTGGCACTCTAATAGACATGCTGATAAAAATGTTTTTCCAAAGGCAACATTAAGAACAACAGTATTTGCATTTAGCCATAAATGAAACGGGCCACTGTTTATTGAGTGCACGTACTCTATCAATTGCATTTCAGATTTTGTAGTGCCACACAAAGCAATTGCTTGAATGGAGCTGTGTTTATATTTGGGATTTGTAATATTTGTAACATTTGAAAACACTTAAGTGAAACTGCACTCTGGTTGAATTAATGAGGGCTTATGAACTTTTCCTGTCTTTATAAGAATTCATGATGATATGTAAATAAATTGTAACCTTTTCTTTGAAATATTATATCCAATTCCTCTGAGAATGGACATGCTTATCACTAACCTTGTGTTAGTGTTGGAGCATAGAATATTGTTCACTGGAGTAGAACACTACAAAATTAATACGAAATTATTGTTGAAATGCAGAACAAAAACTTAAAAGTTGAAAGTCAAAAGTAATTGCTGAAGCAATGCTTAAAATAGAAGAAAATAGCAGAAAAACAGTTAAATGCAGAGGAAAAATTTGGAACTGAAAGCATTCATTTGAATAGCAAAATTGTAGACAAAGTTGAACATTTTAAAAAACATAAAGAGTTGAAGAAAGTTGAATAAGCATACATGTAAATAGGTTAAACGTTTAAACCTTTTGATAGTTGAATTGTTTCTGTAGCAGAAAATATGGAGGAGTAGTTACAACCCAAACGGGTGGAAGCAGAAAGGAAAAACAGCTAAATGCAGAATCAAAAGTTGGAACTCAAAATGGATAACTGGAGATGGGAGCTTAAGTACCTTAGACTGAAAAGCAGAGAGCACAAACATGTTGTAAAATCAGCTCAAAGGCAAATAATAAACAGCCAAAGCTGGACGTTGAAATACAAAGCCTTAGAATACAGCGAAAGAAGAAAATCTTTGTATCGATGTCAGAGAGATGATCTGAAGAAGTTTGAACTTGCTAACAGTTAAAATTGAGAGAATTTGGTCTCAGTCGTGTGTGTGAGAGAGAGAGAGAGAGAGTGAGAGAGAGTGATATAGAGAAAGAGAAAGAGAGAGAGGGGAGGTGAGGGTACAGAGGAACAGTTAAAAGGAGAAAGCTGTGTAAGGGTAAATCACCAATCAAAATGACCAATGTGTTAATGTGCAGGTCTTAGTTGTGTGGGTGTGTATATGTGTGTGTTAAAACAGCTTAAAGTTGAAATCTGTGTAGGGCAAGTCCATCAATGAGAATTGATGTGTAAATGTGCAGGTCTCAGTTGTATGTGTGTGTGTGGCTGTGTGTGTAAACAGCACAGAGAGCAGAGGAGGTCTTAATGACCAAATGTTCATCACCTGTGTACAAGTGAAATATGACCGCAGTGTTGCAGTTTAAAAACTGGCCGTGTTTGTGTACTCAGTCAAGAGGAGCTGAGATGGTTTTACATTGCACTCTATGGAGTAGTTGAGGGCTCCTCTCAGTGGTGAAAGGGTGCTACTTGAAAAATTGTAAATCCAGTGGCTTAGGGAGTCACACTGTGTGACTCAAAAATGACCAATGTGTTAATGTACAGAGGCCTGTACTACGAAGGGAGTTTAACCTCCTCTGATTTAACTCAGGTTATCAAGGAAAGTCGGGGTTGAAAAACCCTGACTGCCTCGATCTGTGTTAAATGGTACGACGGTGGTTAAGATGTTGGTAACTTGAGTATAAAAACGGGCGTACACCGTATCTCTCAGATGAAGAGCACACGTTAATTCTGTCAGTTTACAGGGAATTTAAAGACTCAGACGACAAAATGTAAACCTGCGGCTGCCAACAAAGCCAGGGAGACTTGTCACATGTTCTCTGGATTCTTAATCTGTAATATGAGATGTAAGGACACGTAAAATATGTGATAATTTTTCAGATACTTGGGTTACAGTCAACAAGTGGGTCACATGTCTGAAAATGAGCTGTTATTGACTGTTAATGATGTTCTGCCTGGAACACTCTGGCTGTATATGTATGAATGTAATGCTGTTATGTTCAGTATGAACTTCATGTTAGCAGTATTTCAGCCTCAGTGGAAATCTGAACCTGGATGAAATATAAACATTCTATAAAGTGGTACACATTCATATTTCCCATCATTAATACTGCATATTTTGGTACGTAGTCTACAATTACAACAGCCTGTCACATTATATTGTCTTTCAGGACAATAACCTTTTTGACTGTGAGAAAAAAATACAAATTAAAATACCTGAAATTGAAAATGGAAAATGCGGAGCATAAAAACACCATCCTTTGGTCCACATATCTCTACCATCCACTACATACTTTTTTTTTGGCGGTGGGGTGGGGGAGGGGGACTGACCGTCTTTAGACAACCCCCATCCTACGGAGTCAGCCTCTCTCAGTCGTTGAGCCAGTATCGATTGGTTGTTCCACCTGTGGGGCGTAGCTTAGGTAGAAGTAACACCGGTAACACAGAGTTAATCACGAACATAAACTGCTCTGAGCAGTTTAGAGATGCAGCATAAATTACCATGGCAACAGACCTCAGGTAAAACCTATACACATTTCATAGTACACATTAATCAGGAAGTTACACCTGATGTCACTAAGTTACTCCTGAAGTTGAGGGCTCTTCTTGGTGATCAGACACTGCTACCACAAAAACCATAAATCCTTTGGCTTAGGGAGTCACACTATGTGACAGAGCAAAAAATAACCAAAATAATTATCTACAATTTGAGGTATAAGTTGTGTGTGGGAAGTGAAAGGTGTGGGCATGAGGAGAGTTGAAGCACAAAAATTTCAGAAAAAGTTGGAGGGCTGAAGGCTGCGTGACATCACCCACTCTAGCCAGCGCAGTACACACCCATTATAAACTCAGAAATTGCCAGAAATGAGCATGAAATATAAACTGCTGTCATTCAAAAACTGTTTCTAGGTGAAAGTATGCTGAAGTAGTAAAGGTTTAAAGAGGCTGAAGTTTTGGAGGATTTGAACATTCTGTCCATTCATTTGAATGAGAAGAATTTTGCAGAAAAAGCTAAATATTGCCAAAATTATAAATAGTACAAAAAAGTTGAATACAAGCAGAACTGTCCTGAATGAGCTGAACATGTGGGAGTAGTTAGATGCCAAAAAACGTACGGAAGAAAAGTGGCCAAAAGTTTATGGATGGAGAGGACCTAATGCTGAGTCAGCATTCACACTAAAAATAAAGATTAGAACTGTAGTGTGAATGCTAAAAACATGCCTATAATTTCCCAGAGTCCAGTGTGGTATTTTATCTGACAATCAGTCCAAAACCCAAGGATATTTAGTTATATCTGACACTGCACCACAAAGAAAAGTGGCTCCATTGAGAAACTGAAACTAGATAATAACACTAGATAACTGTTATAAGCTCTAGCAAGTAACATTACTTTTCTCTTGGTTTGTAGACTTGTGTAGTGTGTTATACAGAATGAGCAAAGCAGGTTTGACTGTGCAGAAAGGGCGATTAAAATGTTATGTCAGCAGTAATGCAACATACAGGTTTAATAAAACTGTACAGTTTCTTCCTGTTTAATGTGGCATTTGAATATAAAACTGCTGAAAATTATCTACTTACAACAACAGGGATGACAACATACATGTGTTAGTGTGTTGTGTGTTTCTTAATATAATAACCCATTTAGTCAATGCTTTATCTATGTTTTCTTATTCAGGGTCACTGGCGTTTATCACTGCAGTTGTTGTTCAGAACCAGTGTTAGAAATTGTTGTTGTGTATGCTGTCATGTTATCAAAACAGGGATTTCAAAAAACTGAATGGACAGATGGACAGAGGAGAAGAAATTGTGGAGAAGGAATGGTTTGAGAAGATTTTATGTGATCGTTCATACTTTTTTGCCATGAAATTAGAATCAGTTGGGAGCATAGTAAATATAAGCTGACTACAGCTGCCGTCCTCAGTGAGAAAATAAGCTACAAACCTTTCAGAGCCTACAGGCGGAGTGTTTAAGACTAAGACTTTTTACTTGAATATTCCATTACCCTCAGGTAATTTCTGTATTCTTGTTGAGGCCTAACAAGATTTTCTTGTCAGTAAATAATGTTGATCATTTAGGAACAATGTCTGTAAAGCTGTGCAGACACTGTACATATTAAGTTAGATTGACTGTGTAGGTTCTCAGTCATCCAGGTCGTGGTAGTTGAATTAATTTAATCGCTAGAGTTTAAAGCAACTGGACTTATTTTAGTTTTCTTGAAGGCATTTCACCTGTCTGAAAGGCTTCATCAGTGTCATGGGACTCATTAGTGGGTTGCTTACAACACCAACTATCAGCCACCTATAACGCCATCTTGAGATCCTTACCCAGGCGATTTAAGCACCATTCACACCTCAATTAATGTGATCCTAATATTTGCATGATGGGAAAACAACCCACTAACGAGTCTCACCACAGCCCATATGAAAAGATGTCCAGTTGCTATCAGCTGTATTTAAGATTAAGTTAGATTTTAACCCCAAATGGTCATCCTGGGCTAATATTTGAATTAGGCTGAATTTCTGTTGCACTTTTAGAGGGGTCAAAACGCCTGACTAATCACCTGAAAGATCAATGCTACGGCTCCATGTGAGTTGGATTTCTGGTAGGTCAGAAGGTCATTTTGTTCAGTTGTTTTGCAGTGTGTGAGCGGTTCCACAGTCCAAATTGCCAAATAATTTTAATGTTTTTGAAGTGGTACTCTATGTGTTGTGGGGCAAACTGTAGTCTTAACTTTCATGGATTTAAACTGAACTTGGCTACAGAACAGACAGATCATATTGTCTGTATCCATTAACTCATCTTCTTTTTTCTTCTTACTTTCAATTCATAATAGAGTTGCACAAAGTAATGCTGCCTTTCTCTTTTTTTAGTCAACATTACTGGTGATATTTAGGGGAGAACTTAGAGGACTAAACCAAGTGGGGGTTCGTACCAGGGTCACTTACGTAACCCGTGGTATGTGCTGCTAATTATGGATAACCATCCCAACAAGGTGGCAAAAGCCATCCATTCCTCCATGGCAACAGGCTGACCACAGCTGCCGTCCTCAGTGAGAAAATAAGCACAAACCTTTCAGAGCCTACAGGCGGAGTGTTTAAGACTAAGACTTTTACTTGAATATTCCATTACCCCCAAGTAATTTCTATTCTGTTGAGGCCTAACAAGATTTTCTTGTCAGTAAATAATGTTGATTCTAGGAAACAATGTCTGTAAAGCTGTGCAGACACTGTACATATTAAGTTAGATTGACTGTGTAGGTTCTCAGTCATCCAGGTCATGGTAGTTGAATTAATTTAATCGCTAGAGTTTAAAGCAACTGGACTTATTTTAGTTTTCTTGAAGGCATTTCACCTGTCTGAAAGGCTTCATCAGTGTCATGGGACTCATTAGTGGGTTGCTTACAACAACTATCAGCCACCATAACGCCATCTGAGATCTCACCTGTATGACGAAGCCCCATTCACACCTCAATTAATGTGATCCTAATATTTGCATGATGGGAAAACAACCCACTAACGAGTCTCACCACAGCCCATATGAAAAGATGTCCAGTTGCTTTCGGCTGTATTTAAGATTAAGTTAGATTTTAACCCCAAATGGTCATCCTGGGCTAATATTTGAATTAGGCTGAATTTCTGTTGCACTTTTAGAGGGGTCAAAACGCCTCACTAATCACCTGAAAGATCAATGCTACGGCTCCATGTGAGTTCGATTTCTGGTAGGTCAGAAGGTCATTTTGTTCAGTTGTTTTGCAGTGTAGCGGTTCCACAGTCCAAATTGCCAAATACCTCATGTTTTTGAAGTGGTACTCTTATGTAAAGTAGGGGCAACCTGTAGTCTTTTAAATCTTCATGGATTTAAAACTGAACTGGCTACAGAACAGACAGACTATGGGCTGTCTGTAATCCATTAACTCATCTTCTTTCTTCTTACTTAATTCATAATAGACTAAAAATAAAGTAATGCTGCCTTCTTTTTAGTCAACATTACTGGTGATATTTAGGGGAGAACTTAGAGGACTAAACCAAGTGGGGGTTCGTACCAGGGTCACTTACGTAACCCGTGGTATGTGCTGCTAATTATGGATAACCATCCCAACAAGGTGGCAAATACATCCATTCCTCCATGGCCACTTTCTTAAAAAAAACTGATATCTAAAGCTGTCTACTACAGCCATGTCAGAAATCCACAGCATATCTGGAAGTAACACTGAAATGCCAACTTTGGAACAAAAAGGGGGTGGTTTAGGCAAGAACATGCAATATCACAGACACAGACTGATAATGTGTGTGTATTTGTATCTATAGTATCTTATCTAATGTGTGCAAATAGCATACATTGCAGAATATAACATTATTGATATTCACCCAAACAGATGACATCATTTGAGCTCCCTTGGCATGGTCCATTTGAGAGCAGATGATAACATTTTTCTCTAGGATTTTATCAGGTGTATAAATGGAACAAAGTACATCTTTGTAGGAATTGTTTTTTAAAGTTGCAGGCCAAAATACACTGTAATGAAGATATTTAACCAAGTCTGACATGAAACCGTGACAGAGAGGAAGCAGAATGAAATATTATTATTATTATTATTTATAAAAATTTGTGCCACTGTCACAGAATTTTATTTATAGTAGAGGAACCAAATCTATAGATAATTTGTTCAATTCCTCTGTGTCATGAAGATTTCATCTTAAAATTTCAGTCATTACGTTTTGGAGGTTTGGCCAAAATCATTTGTCTTTTTCAAAAACAGTTATTATTTACCCACTTGAAGAAAGTCACCATATACCAAGGTCTGTGAGTCTTATAAATGGCATGTCTTAGGGCTGCATGATTCTGGGAAAAAATGAGAATTGTGATTTTTTTTGCTTAGAATTGAGCTCACGATTCTCTCACGGTTTTTTTAAAATATGTATTTTGCATTTATCTACCAGATACACAGGAAACAAACAGATAATATAATGGTGCCTGATATAGGACAGGCCATATAAGTGGTAGGTGATTGAGTCTGTAAGTTCCTGGTGCCTATGGGAACTTGACAGGTCTGGTGATAAACTACATAAGATTCTAAGGCTGCCCCTTAAATGTCAGCTATTCAATGCATCAGTCGGGAAGACCCTGATTCGTCACACAGAATGTCAATGGATTAGTGGTTATACTATTTTTTTAGCTGCCTCATAGTTCACACACAGAGCACTGCAGGAGCAACAGAGCGACAGGCTGTAAAACTTTACAACCAGATCCCATCTTAAAATGACCAAACCACAAAACTAACTGTAGCGTTAGATACTTGAAAACATGAATATTATTATTATATTATATTATTATTATTATTATTATCTATTATTATAAAGAGAAGACGCTAGAATGAGCTAGCTAATCTTATTTTGGCACGAGCCCAGTAGGGCGGTTCTTATCACCATCAGTGGGGGTTTTCTTCTGGACTGAACACAACTTCTGGTCATCAGCTGGAGTCACTCACTCTCTCGCTTGGTTTATTTCTGAATCAAGTGGTGTAAGGGTGCATTGTCATTTGCTGAGGGAGAAGATAGGAGCGCTTGTTTGATGCAGTGAGTGTCCCTGATAAAAATGCTGTAGCATCGTTGTTATTTAGAAATAAGATCACATAGAGCTCTGAATCGTGATTGTGATTTTAATACAATCCATCATGCTGCCCTAACATGTCTTGTACATTATTAAATATTTGTCCTTCAGTCTGTATAAACTGTGTGTCACTGTTATTGTCTTATTTTCCTTTCTACCTTAGTTTGTCCTGATTATCACAAATTTGTACTCCACTCATACATTTTTATAGATTAAGTTTGTTGTTTTACTGTTTTGGTCAGGGATGACTTCTGTAATCTTCATGAAACCCAACAACCCAGGAGTGCTGTTATCTTGTGAAGCCACATGGTGGGATTCGAAGAGAAATGAAAAAACTACAAATATTCTCACGCCTCTTTCTTTTTAAAGTGAAATGTTGACTATACATACACACACACACACATATATATATATATATATATATATATATATATATATATATATATGTATTCATTAGGGATCTGTTACCTGCTTATGAAGTAGAATGCTTTGCAAGTGTTGTTCATAGCTAAAATGTTCCAAATATTTGTGATATCTACACAGTTTGTGCTTAAGGCCAAAGCTACCCTTGAGGCCATGTAACCAGTATGGATGTATTGACAACACAGAGAGATGAGTTCCATTTCATTTCACACCATCCAGCAGACTGAAAACCAGGGCTGCACCAGAGGCAAAGATTTTCCACTCAGCTTGTATTGGCCCTATCAGAGGTTGAATATTTGGTAAAGGCAGGCTGAAATGACATTGGGTTCTTTAAGTCTCTGGGTATAAAATATAAATAAATAATTTTTAGATGTAGGACTAGATATTGATCTTCTATACTGACCAAGCTCTTTATACTAAAAAGTTAAATGTTTTGGTGAGATTCTTGTTGCTTACTTATTTTTTGTTATCAGATATGTCTTGATTTTAGTCCTCACTCCATATTAGAGACAGGCATATATTTCTGATTTCTAGGCATATATTATCATATTCTATTATGGGGCTCCTGTTTGAATTTGCTGTTGATGCCATTTGTTGTTAGGATAATGTACATTTCGTATATTTATTATGACATCAGAGTTATGTCACACACCACTCTGCTCCCCACTTCCACTCTATAGCAGTGATTCAACAGCAACTGAAAAGTAAATCGTGCAAGTAAAGACTGCTAGTGTCAATCCTTGATACTAGTATCAGTACCCAGAGCAGAGCACTGGTGGCATGTCCATAATGAGAAGGTAGTATTGGACATATGGTGCTGTGAGAGGGGTATTCCATCTGAGTGAAACTCTAGCTGACTGCTAGAACAGTCTTGCTTCATTATTGGTCTTTTATTGTGAGAATTGAGAATTTAAATGATGATGATGATTTTACGTTAATTGTTTCTTCTATGCATCTACCCTGGCAACAGCTGTGGGTGGAGGCAATATGTTTTTGGGTTGTTTGTCCATCAGTCCACACGTATGAATGTGATATATCAGTAATGCGTTGAAGAAATTTCTTGAAATTTGGTACAAACATTAACTTGAACTCAAGGATTAACTGATTTTATTTTTGGTGGGTAAAGGTCAATGGCCAAGGTCACTTTGAACTCACGTTCTTGTGAATGTGAGGGAATTTCACTAACAAACACCACACCTTTACGGATGTGGATTAGCATATCTTATTGCACAATATGGATGTGAGTGAGCCGAGATGATAGAGGGATGGATTGAGGGTCTGAAGTGACGGTCGAGGGATGAGGAAGAAGGGAGAAGGGAAAAAGATGGATAGATGAGGGTTGAGGAATGGAGGGACGAGGCTGAAGGGAAAGGGATGGAGGAATGAGGGGATGAAGGCAACAGTGTTGCAGAAGGATGGATGACATGGGATTTGATGGATCATGCAAGCTGTGGCCGGGACACTGTCGGGACTTCCTACCATCTTTTCGTGCTGTGCTGAATAGAGCCCCCAAAAGGAAACTTCTGGCAGAAAGATGTCCATGAGCATTTTTGATGTCATTCAGGTTGTTTCGGATAGTGAGATATGCTGGGGAAGACCACCGGCCAAGAATAATGTGGTCAGGAATTCCTTGCCTGGAAGCAGTGGAGGCAGCCCCGATATGAAAGGAATGCTCAAGGGCTGTTCCTGATCTGATTAAGGTGAAGGTGGAGGTAAAACCAGACGTGTGTGGCTACTTTACCTGTCTCAGAGATGAATAAAGGGTCTTGGGGGGAGGCTTGGCTGGCGAGTTTATGCAGTCAAGTATGGGATCATGTGGACTCAGCTAAGAGTTGAGTCGAAAGAGGTAAATGGACTGAGGAATACCACCCTGGTTGGTTTTGCTGTGTCTGAAATGGAAGATGAGAGTGTCAACAGAATGAATGGAGATGTCAGACATTGTTGAATGTCGGGATTGGGGACAATTGAGGGAGGAAGCAGTGAACTCAGAGCAGCAGAGGAAGCCAAAAGAAAGCCAGAAGGAACACTGATTCCAGAATGTTGTCTGTGAATGGATAACCTGTGCAGAGAGTTTTGATGCAGTGGGCAAGGAGGTCAGAAATGAGGGGCAGTCATTTTGGCATGGCACATGGTTCAGCCTTACAGAGGCTTTTGATTTAATCTTAAGGATGGAATGGGCAAATGTGATGAAGCTGGAAAGGGTCAGAACATCAAGTGAAGGGAATGAAGGCTGCGTGTTACATGGAAAGCTTTGAAACAATTCCATCCTGTCATATAAGATGAGAGAGTTCGGGGATGGGACGGAAGCAGCTATGGAACGGAGGTGAGACAAGAAGGACTGACCTTGAGGGATAATGTGGATGGCATAGTTGAGGTGGTCGAGCAGTGAGAGTAGTTGGAGTTTGGTGCATCTGTGGGTTATAAGAAAATTTGAGATGAATAAAGAAATCAAATGGGTTTTCTCAGTGGGCAGGGCTGCTTGGAATGAGATGAATTAATTGAGGATACCAAGAAATTCCAAAGAAGTACTGGAACCTTTGGTTTTCTCTGCGGAGAGGGGGGACTCAGAGTTCATGGAATGCAGAAGTCAAAATATTAAGACTGTATGATGGGGGTGAAGATGGTGGTGTGATGGTGACAAAGTCGTCTAGGAGATGGATAACATATGGAAGTTTTTAGTTGTTTGTCAGGATCCATCAAAGTGCTTCAGATAAGGAGTCAAATATTTTTGTATTGTACCCAAAAGTTTGCTCCTCTGCAAAGTAGTAGGTACCCTTCCACCGAAAAGGCATGAGTAGTCAGGATGAATGGGCATAACTCTGAAGGCACTGGTAATGTTTGCCTTGGACAACCAGTCTCCTGCAAGGTAGATGACATTCTCTTGGACGCAAGGATGAAGTAACTACATTTTGATGGTCAAGGTCCCTGTGACTTCAAAAAACACTTTTTTGGCCACAACTCAAGAATTCACATACTGACATGGGTCAGTATCTTCAAACAAGACTGTTCTGTGAGTCTGTACCCCCTTTAGTATGACTTGCTCAAGACAGAATATTGTACCTTTATTCTGCTTTGTTGTTCTGTATAAAAGGTATGGATGCAGAATTGGGGAAACATTGTTGTTCTGCCTTTAAGCAGGCAGCGGAGGTGGTCACAGAGCCAAATCAACCTGTGTTAAAGGGGTTACTGGCACGGTGGGACAGAAAAAAACGATGCAGACACTGTTTCACTTTAGGGCTGAACCATTTTGGGAAAATATCTAATTGTGATTTTTCTGACAGATATTGCAATTGCAATTTCATTTGTATATAATTTCTGAGTCAAGCTTCAGTCCAGGACCCACTGTATACATGTAAAACATGATGAAGCATTACCATCTAAGAGATCATTGAAATATTAACTGCTCTATGTACTAATCCAAGGATGAGAATGAAAATATACTACTCCAAAATGTATTTATTCTAATGAAAAATGGTATAGAACATACTCATAATGAATCATACAACAATTCTCACAAAACAAATGGTAGCACTACATTTGCTTGCCTTCTTTGCAGTAACTTTGCATTTGTCAGACTGTTGCCTGTGGTGATTTTTTAAATGCTGATACACTAAAGCGGAATGACAGGAGATTGACATGCACACAGGGAGCTGGTAGAGACAGACACAGCCATTAAAAACTCTATGGATTTGTCCCGGTAGAAAATACAAAATACAGAAACAAATCTGAGTTAATGTATTTTCTCCCATTTTCTCTTCTTTCTCTCTCCTTTTCGGCTCAAATAATCAATAATATTGCAGCGGTGGCAATAATTTTCCTGCAGTGGGCCCCCATTTCAAAATGTATATAGCAGAAACACTGCAGACATAAAGTTGGTGTCTTGGTCATAACTCAGTTATCTCTCTTGCTGGCCTGCTGACACTGTCAGGTGGTTTTTACTTGTTCAGCCCTATTACACATCATGCCTTTGATTCCAGAATGCCAGCATGCTATCTTAAAATCACACTAGTACAGCATCATGCCAGCTTTGTTTGGATCAGTGTAAATGAACAAGAGCAATGTAGTCAAATGTCTTCTTTTTGGCAGTATAGCACAATCTGAGTGTAAAAGAGGCTAGTAATTAAGAGCTAACGTCAGCATGCTAATATGCTCACATTACTCATATTAACATGTTTAGCAGGTAGAATTTCAGAATATGGTAATATGATTAAATTTGTTGGTTTTGGACATGAAGAGAAGAACAATTACAGAACAGTTTTTGGAAATTTATGAGAATTTATTCTGGGGAGACACGATTATTTGTACTATATTTTGTGCCAATCCATCTGATAGATGTTAAGATGTTCCTATGCTGGTGGTGTTAGATGAAAAGTCAGGGTATCAGCAAAGTTATTAGGATTCTGTAAGGGGCCTGTGTGGTTTTGAAAATGTGAGTGTTGTAACAGCAGAGTAATTATTTTAGATAAATACAGCAACAGAGGAAAGATGCTAGACTACAGTGACAAAATGGTTCATCATGGTACCCTGTTACATGAAAATACAGTGGTGTTTGTGACATATAATCAACTTATCAAATATGATTTTTTTTCTGACTACTGTAGTGCTGAAAGAATTATTTTATTGTTGTTGAGTTAGTTGAGTGACAGAATATTGATTAATCAGTTATTTGCCAAGATAAAGGCCAAAGAAATTAAGATAAAGAAATCATAAACTGTGCATTTTGGAGATGTGAAGTCTGTGCACCTCTAACAAATCCTCCTTAATGCTTTTTACTACTTATATTGAAAATCAAAGCCTGTGTCAAATACTGGCATTAACACTGACATGCATATCATAGAGTAGGTATGCATGTCAGGAGAAGCTAGCTACATTTGTATCTTTGACACAAGACAGTTTTGACTGCAACTTTGACTGCCAACCCTGCCAGGCTGATAATGGATCAGTAAACAAGATCCCTCTGGGTCTCTGATTCCTGGTCCAGCGAGAGGAGATACAGATGTATCTGCAGAGTGAAGAGGGCTGAGATCTGAGCTCCACTGCCTTCCACTCTGACAAGCCTCTCTGAGGTGTTTACACGACCTGCCCTCCTGCTAGTATGTTCCATTTTCTGCTACAAAGACACTGATGCTGCTGAAAGTATTGGCATATTTGGAGGGGCTTTAAGCAATGTATGACTTCTATGGCAACATATGCAATGATAGTAACATTTAAAGGAACAATAATAAGACTAGTAATTGGTAACACATTTTGATGAGGAAATTATTTACATTATTGTGAAAAATATGTCTAATTTGCCAGTTTGTTTTTCAGCTTGAGCACAAGTTTTTTTTTTTTTTTTAAACTTAGTTGACCTAGCTGCCTGACTGTCTTTGAAAATGTTTGAAATTGTTGAGTCAGTGGTATTGATCTGCAAACCTGTCAACTCCCCACAGATGTATTATATTCTTTCTGTGCTTTGGGTGCATCACAAATTTTGCTTTCTGGTACAGTACCAGTGAAACCCTGCTGATTTTTGGCCATCTCATTGTACATTATACAGTATTTTAGTAACAAAACAATAGTTAAGTTAATGACAGAACAGTAAAACATTAATAGCAATAACACTACCATTAACACTAATACATTTTAAATGTTGTAATGTTAAAATGTTGAGCTGGATCGTGGGAGCAGCAGGAGAATCTACAGCTCCTGAGGCAGAGAACCTTCAGTAAGCGACAGAGAGAGAGAGAGAGAGAGAGAGAGAGAGAGAGAGAGAGAGAGAGAAAAGCACAGCCTGGGCACTAATGTGCTTGAGGGAAGAAACACACAGTTAGAGTGATGCACCTTACAGTTATCTGGTCGGCAGGACAACATGGACACCATTTACTAACTACTAAGCCTAACTGATGCATTGAGACTGACCCAACCTGCTGAAGGTAAAGTGGTAACCAGTGAAGCCTGAAATACAAAACAGAATAAAGCACTAACTAAGTTTTTAGTTTGGATTTAAAGGCCTCAACTGACTCACCCTGTCTAATATCAATAGGGAGGTTATTCCAGTGGAAGGGGGCCCGGTAGGAAAAGGCCCTGCAGCCTGCTGACTTCTTTTTAACTCTGGAGACAGACAGCAGCCCTGCACTCTGAGAATGCAGAGCACAGGAAGGAATATAAGGATTAAGAAGATCAGACAGGTATGAGGGGGCTAGCCCATTTATAATTTTGTAGGTCATTAGGAGAACTTTAAAGTGTGATCAAACATGAATAGGGAGCCAATGAAGGGAGGCTAAAATTGGAGTAATATGGTCAAACCTTCTAGACTTAGTTAGCATTCTAGCTGCAGCATTCTGAACCATTTGTAGACTTTTAGTGCTAGCACGTGGTAGGCCTGAAAACAAAACGTTACAGTAGTCAAGTCTAGAGGAAAAAAAAGCGTGAACTAGAATTTCAGCATCTGCCATGAAAAGAAAAGACCAAATTCTAGCTGTATTTCGTAGGTGAAAAAAGGCAGTCTTGGTAATGTCTTTAATGTGCTGATCAAAAGAGAGAGCAGGGTCAAATGTGATACCCAGATTCTTGGCTGTCATACTTTGAGAAATCACACAGTTGTCAAGGGATATAGTTACTTGATCAAACTGGTGTCTATATCGTGCCGGGCCAATAACCAGCAATTCAGTTTTATCTGAGTTAAGAAGCAGGAAGTTTTGAGACATCCAACTTTTCACAGAAGACAAACAGACCTCTAATTCCCTAATTTGAGAGGCATTGTCAGCCTTACAGCTGGGTATGTACATGTACATTTTCCTGCGGAAAATGCGTGTGAATGCTTCGCATTCGCACTATTGCTCTTCAAATCATTATCCATATTAGTAATACTATTTTAAAAAAAAAATCTATAACTACCCACTGCTGGACTCAAACCAGCAACCTTGTGATCAAGAGACAACAGTTCTACCAGTTACACCACTGAAGACCACAGCATACTGTATGGTGCTACAATCAATTGTAGTGGTAGTAAAATAGCAAAATTTTATTTTTACTGTTTTGCTTATTCAACTTTGTTCAACTGTTTATGCTTTTATGCTATTTTGCTATTTTGCAATTTTACTATCACTACAATTGCTTTTACTACCAAGCCTTGCACTGTGGACTTCAGTGGCGAGATCAGTAACGCGGATGCCTACCAACCTAAGGTCTTGTGTTCAAGCCCCGACCCAGACAAATATCAAAAAACCCTCTTGAGAAAAGAAATAGTAACAATAATAACAGAGGGCATTATGAACATTTTACACTTTTTGCAATTGCGATATTTATACTGTTTTTGCAATTTCACCACCACTACAATTGATCTTAGCACCATACAGTACCCTGTGGTCTTCAGTGGCGCAACCAGTAGAGCAGTTGCCTATCGGTCATGAGGTTGCTGGTTCGAGTCCAGCAGTGGATGGTTATAGATCTTTTAAAAATAGTATTACTAATAATAATATTAAGAAAGATTTGAAGAGCAATAGTGCGACCATAGGATTCAAATTGTTTTGCCATAGCAGCCTCTGATCATCAAGAGGAGCCCTCACCTGCTCTATTCATCTCCATATTATCTGTCTCTCTCTCTCTGTTCATAAAACACCCAAACAAGGCTAGTTTTTAAACTGCCATACTGTGGTCAGTATTCACTTTATCTACACAATAATAATAACAGAGATCATTCTGAATATTTTACGCTTTTTGCAATTTTGCTATTTATGCAAGTTTGCAATTTTACTACCACTACAATTCATTTTACCCAACCCCAGCATCCTGTGGTCTTCTGTGGCGCAACCGGTAGAGCTGTTGTCTCTCGACCACGAGGTTGCTGGTTCAAATCCAGCCGCAGGTGGTTATAGATTTTTTAAAAATAGTATTACTAATATGGATAATGATTTGAAGAGCAATAGTGCGAATGCGAAGCATTCACACACATTTTCCGCAGGAAATGCATTTTATCTAGTTACTGATATCTGTTATTGTGAAGCAACCTCAGAAAATATAAAATCACGCTCATTTGTTGTAACTACAGATTACTTAGGTTGTAAGTGAGGTAGAATGGTCTGCCTATATTAGAAATTTGGTAGTAGTTAGTCTAAATCTGTGTCTTGATGTTGTATATCTTTTTCTTTTTGTCAGATATCAGACATGTAAACTGGTTAGGCAAAGATCTTTGGGTGCTTACTCAAATTAGGGGGAACCTCAAACCTCAAACCCACATGATCAGGGTTAAGTAATGCATTTTCATGTTCCACTGTTGCCCTGCTATTGTCCTAAAACCAATTTATGACTGTGTACTCCAGAATATGTGGCACCAAATCAGTCATGTGATGCTAATGAAAAAAGCTTCTCTGCAAATTAATTACATAGAAAACTGACTTGCTTTTGCCCTGTATAAAGGTAATAGCCATCCATAACAGTGAAAATGCAGCTGACCATTTCAAACACCCTCTGCATGTCCAAGGAGTCTCTTATTGATTAAAGATCCCTGGGTTGTCTTTTTCTCTCTCAAGACTGTCCAAGCTGCCTCTTAACAACAAGCTTCACTTTAGGATTATCTGAAATAGATTAAGTACTATCTACTTTTTTAAAACAAAGTGGAGCCAGGTTAGGAAGCATTTATAGCCCTTTCCTAAAATTCTTCAGTCGAATGCTAAATAGAAACTGTCAGTAGAATGCTTGTTTTCATACTCTAAAGAGTTATAGTTGGCATCTTCTAAAGCTCTCACTGATGCAGACTTTATTATAGCAAACATCTGCGGCTTAAACTACACCTATTTGCTCACATCCGCCATCCTGTCTTTGCCAGCTGCACCCTTACCTCCCTGAGTATCAAGAGCATAGATTTCTTTTCCTGCTCTTTGTAGGTGAAGAGGTCTTGAATATATTCTCAAAATAAAAGGAATGCTATGTATTGGCGACAAACTCCTCACAGTTTTCTGTGACAGATGAACTCTTTCAGGTTTTTTTTTCACTGGCTGCCAGAGCATTGTGACTCATCTCCTCTTTGCTGTTTGTCTGCCTCAGTCCCAATCAAATCTAAGTGATGAGAATTGTAGTCAATACCTGTACCTATAATATGCATACTTTGCTTTCTAATGATCCATATTTTCATGGAAATTATGTATATCCTAAGGTGGAGCTTTGTGTCCTTTCAGCAAGGACTTCAACAGCAGGTCTGTGTTGTATGTGGATACAAGTGGGAGAGATACAGGCTGACACAAAGTGCTATATGAAGGCAGTTGAACAGTTCTGAACATAATTGATTTTATTTATTTCATGTCCCGTAAGTGATCACTATTACATATAAATAGCTGGCTACTTTGATTTTTATATTTTATCCCACCACTGAAGTTAGATGTCTCTGCTGACAGTGATTTAGAATACATGGGCGAAGTGTGTGATGCAGTACCCCAATATTCAATTGCATTGTGTTTGAACATCAGAAGAGGCAGCTGGATAAGGTATTACAATATGACCTTGGTGTAAAAATTTTGTCATGTTATACTCTAATAAGAGGTCGTATTATGTGGCTAGATGGTAACCCCTGTCTCTGTTAAAATATAGTCTTATGCATCAGATCATGTCATCCTTGATCTGTCTCTGACCACCCACCGACTCCCAGTCAATGACCTTTGACACCCTCTAAATCGGTGAGATTGGTTTTGGTCTGGTATTCAAAAACAAGTAAAACTTGTCAGTCACCATTACGGTTTCTCTCTCTGGGGGATCCTGCTTTGGTCTGTCTTTGGCAGAGATCAACACCTTAAGGTATTGAATGGTTTGTGGCAAGTGATGATTCCCTGTGACCTGTAGACTCTGGTTAGATGTTCTGACAGAATGGATTCCTCAAGTAGTCCCAGGAAGCCTCTGGTGACATTTTGGAGTCATTTCTCCAAACATACTGCCATATTTTCCATCCATCCTTCATCAATTATTTAAATGGCTAATCCTTAAGGGTCACTGCAGGCTGGAGCCAATCCCAGCTGACATTGAGCGAGAGGTGGGATACACCATAGGCAGATCGCCAGTCTATTGCAGGGCTGACATATACATATTCACTCTCACATTCATACCAATGGGCAATTCAGAGTCACCAGTTAACCTAACCTGAGTGTCTTTGGACTGTAGGAGGAAACCAAAGTACCCAGAGGAAACCCACACAGTCACAGGGAGAACATGCAAACTCCACACAAAAAAGCCCTAGGCAAACTGGGACCCCCTCGCTGTGTGAGAGAGTGCTAACCACTGCACCACTGTGCCACACATGATGTTGTGTGTAATGTTTTAGCAGTGCTATAAAGGTTTCAAATTTTTTTTTTTAGATATGGGCCAACTGAACAAAACACTAATCAACATAGAATGACACAGTATCATTGAATCAACTGTTTTTTTTGTTTTGTTTTTTTTTTTAGCCCTGTAGTTTTAGTGTTATGTAGGTCTGGGTGATAATGACAGAATCCCATATGCAAAAATGTAGTCATGATTTTACTCTCCACAGCACAAATGAAAAGACCTAATAGGTTGAGCAGATTTGTCAAATGTAACTTTATCATTCTTACCCACCACTGTGCTGAAGGGTATGATAGCCAGATTATACTTCTAAGTATTGCTAGTGCTAGATATGTGTAGTAGAACAACATATTCCATCAACTGTGTATTAGTTGCTGTAGCCTTGTACACGAGTCCACTATTGGCCATATCACAAATGAGAATATGGCCAAATTCATTGCTTTAGTGGAATTCATTTATAAATGAAATGATACTCACATTGGAAATATACAGTGGCAAGAAAAAGTATGTGAACCTTTTGGAATTTCATGGTTTTCTGCATTAATTTGTCATAAAATGTGATCTGATCTTCATCTAAGTCAAGGGTATTCACAAATATAATACCAGAGCATAAACAAAGAGTAAATACTTCCCTTCAAGTACAAGGACTGGATACCCTTTTGTTTGAACATGCTTAGTTCCCACCTCAGCAGGTTGATTTCAGGTTACAGGGATGAGCAGCACCTGTGTCAACCTGCATAAGCCAAAAGTCAAAGAGCTGTGAGATCAAAGCTTGTCCCCAGAGGCTGTCCAACAATGGATTTGAGCCTAGGAGTGGTGGAAACTAGTTAGAAGCTAGCATCCCAACATGGACATTTCAGATACTGCTGTTTGTACCCTTATGTAATTAGCCTTTGATTAATGAGTATGATGTGGATTTAAAAAGTCAAAATGACATAGATCTTCATGAACAATCAGAGCTATGTTCAGTTCAGTTACCAAGGGCGATCTAATGGCTTAGGATAGCAGGTTTATCAACCCCATGTTGCTTGTTCACTATCCATTTGTTGCAAGATTGTGTTCAGTCCTGTGGTGATGATTAGACTTAATTTTTGTCAGTTATCTGAAGGTGATTCAGGTCAGCTCCCTTTTTAATAAGCTTCCTCCATCTCTTGTGTGTGGATAGTACTGATACTACATTGCTATATTTTATAATTGTATATTTTATTACAAAATGGTCATTTTGCTAATGCTACACCATACAAAAAACACACAGAAGGCCCTTTTATGTTGTGCTGGACATGTTGTTCTGAAGGTATGACTTTAGTGAAACGCACCTTTTGAGAAGGTTGGCCTGGAAGGTGCTGGTTGCATTGGCAACTACATATTTATTATGGGACACTTGTTATCGAATAGTATCCTTTTTACACATCCAGTAGACATACAGCAACGTAAGCACTTATTTTGACTTGTTTTTTGACCCCTAAACATATAGGAGTCTCATATTCACTCTCACCTTAGCTCTGATGTAGAGTAGTGTCCACTAGGGGTGAGGGAAAAAATTGATTCTTAGATGCATGGTAATGTGGACATGGACAATTCTGAACTGATTCACAAATGTCAAAAATCAACTTTCTAAGCGTTAATTCCAATTAATTCTAAGTGTTAATTGATAATGCTAGTGCTAGAATGCTAGTGTGGGGGTTGGTAACCCACAGCTCTGGAATGACACGTGGCTCTTTAGCCCCTGTGTACTGGCTCCCTGTAGCTTTGCCAAAAAAAAATATCATTGAATCGTTCTTCTGATGCAGCAGCTGCATATATTGTTGAGTCATTTAGATATATAGCAATTTTGGCCTTTTTTTTTAGACTAATGGAAGGTCATTAGTAAAGACAGAATACATTAGCGGCCCTAAAGAGCTACCCTAGGGAACTCCACAGGTAACATGTCTAAAGCTCAGACAAGCTGCCATTAAAGAATACTGTCTGTCTCCTATTGTGCACAGTTCATCCCCATCCAGTTGATGGGCAGATGGCCACCCACCCTGAGTCCGGTTCTGCTCGAGGTTTCTGCCTCTTAAAAGGAAGTTTTCCTTGCCACTGTCACTATAGTGCTTGCTCCTTGGTACAGGATTTGGGTCTCTCTTAAATACCACCTATTTTTTTTAGAAGTATGTCTAGACCTGCTCTATATAAAGTGCCTTGAGATGACTTTTGTTGTGATATGGCGCTATATAAATAAAATTGAATTGAACTGAGTTTACATCACCCAAAAATTAAATCTCATTATCAAACTCACACACCTTATCTAACATTTCACACAGTTTATCAAGATAGATTGACTTAGCATTAGAATGTCTGTAAGAACATCCTACCAGCAAGGGTAAATTAATCTGCAACCGAAGTCCTTCAATATCAGCAGGCATTAAATCATATCTCACTTTGAGTGGTATCTGATTTCAAATATGTATTGCTACACCACCTCCATATGCATTCCTATCTCTCCTATATATACTGTATATACTCCCCTCCAAAAAATATTGGAACAGTGAGGCCAATTCCTTTATTTTTTGCTGTAGACTGAAAACATTTGGGTTTGATATTAAAAGATGAATATGAGACAATAGATCAACATTTCAGCTTTTATTTCCAGGTATTTGCATCTGGATCTGATACACAATTTAGAAGATAACGTTATTTGTAATGGAACACCAATTTTTTGGGTTAGAAAAATTATTGGAACAGATAGACTTAAAATAGATTAAAGTGATTAATACTTAATATCTTGTTGCAAATCCTTTGCTTGCAATAACTGTATCAAGCCTGTGACCCACTGACATCACCAAATTTTTGCATTCTTCTTTTGTGATGCTTTTCCAGGCTTTCACTGCAGCCTCTTTCAGTTGTTGTTTGTTTTGGGGGGTTAGTCCCTTCAGTCTCCTCTTTAGCAGGTAAAATGCATGCTCTATAGGATTTAAGAGATTGAGCTGGCCAGTCTAAAACCTTCCACTTCTTGCCCCGATGAACTCCTTTGTTGTTTTGGCAGTGTGTTTTGGGTCATTATCTTGCTGCATGATGAAGGATCTCCCAATCAGTTTGGTTGCATCTTTCTTTAAATTGGCAGACAAAATGTTTCTGTAGACTTCTGAGTTCATTTTGCTGCTGCTATCATGTGTTCATCATCAATGAAGATTAATGAGCCCGTCCCAGAAGAAGCCACGCAAGCCCAAGCCATGACATTACCTCATCATGAGCAGATCCTTTCTTTCTCCAAACTTTAGCCTTTCCATCACTTTGGTAAAGGTTAATCTTTGTCTCATTAGTCCATAAAACTTTGTCCCAGAATTTTTGAGGCTCTTCTCTGTACTTTTTGGCAAATTCCAGTCTGGCCATCCTATTCTTCTTGCTAATGAATAGTTTGCATCTTCTGGTGTAGCCTCTGTACTTTTGTTCATGAAGTCTTCTGCAAACAGTAGGTTTTGATACCTTCATTCCTGCTCTCTGGAGGTTGTTGCTGATGTCACTAACAATTGTTTTAGGGTTTTTCTTTAAAGCTCTCACAATGTTTCTGTCGTCAAATGCTGATGTTTTCCCTGGTCTACCCGTTCGACGTCTGTTACTTGTACACCAGTGGTTTCTTTCTTCTTCAGGACATTCCAAATGGTTATACTGGCTCTGATTGATTTTCCATCTTCTCTCAGCTTCACAGTTGCTTGTTTTTCACCCATAGACAGCTCTCTGGTTTTCATGTTGGTTACATCTCTAACTGTAAATGCTGTCTGCACATACAAAACCCAAATCTGAAATTGAGAGTAGACATTCAGTGCTATTTATTGTTTGAATAATCAATGTAATAGGACACACCCAGACAACAAAAAATGCCTGTCAGTCACATGTTCCAATAATTGTGCTCACATTAAAAATGTGTGGGTTCAAACAAAATGTGCTGTCTTCTAAGTTGTGTATCAGATACACACTCTCTATATACAATATATGGTAAATGAGTCAAAAAATAAGGCATTAAAGCTATACTAATTGCTATTTTTATATTACCAATGGATCAAATCACTATGTGTAATGTAAAAGTTAACACCCAGTGATCTGCAGTTCTCTTTAGTTCTGCATTGAATTCCAGTGTCTTTTTGCTCCTTGTTTAGCTTAACTGTTTTACTGTTTCATTCTCACTGCTCTCTGTATGCTAGTTAGAAGAGGTTAGAGAAAGGTAGCAGCTAGCTAGTGAACATATTGGAGCATGTAGCAGCAGAAGAGCCAGACATTTTTCCCAGGAGTTGGTGGAGACCAAAATAGAGCACTGAAAGTGAATATTGGACTTACTCATTGGGTGTTAGGTAACATGACTCTAAATGAATGCTAATGTTGCTTGGGCTTTGCTGGACATGGTAAAAAGCTAAATTTGCTAACATTTACGTCATTATATCTTTATTAATTGATATTGTTATTCAGGTTATTCAGCTGCCCCCAAACATGATAACAACAAAAGCCTCAATGAAAGTATTGAAATTCAAACAAACAGTCCAGTCCACCAGAGAAGCTGATGACAATTCTATGGTATTCTAGCTTTGATTGACAGGTTGACAAAAGATACATAACTTTCGTAGAGGAAAATCTTCAACTGTTCAAATATTGAAACAATACAGGCAGTCAGCCTGTCTTATGTAGACACAAAAATAAGAGCAAGACTGTGACTTTCTGCCTTGAGACTTGTTTGGACCTGTATTTGCTCTTAAATCTGCTGTAAGGAGATGAAATCTTTAAAAATTCAGTCCATTTCAAGAGATATCACCCCTCTTGCTCCTCCTGTGTCTGCTTCATTCACAGTAACTGCCTAGGAACCGCTGATAGATAGCTTGTTGGATTTCCACACTTGTAATTTTGAAATAAAACAATAATTATTTTCTCTCAAATTCTGACACATTATCCTGCTCATCTTTGGCTACCTTGAGACTTAAATCACTTCCAGATATTTTTGATTTTATTGTGATGGTTGGACACCTGTATTTGTTGCTGTGACACTGGCCTTTTTCTAGTTTTATTTAATCCTGGGTGGACACCATGTGGTTGCAATACTCCAATCAGCCATGACAGCCATGGGCTGAATAAAAGTGCTGCTTGGGTAATGATCTCTGGGCTCTGCTCTGGAGCAGAGGATAAGCACAGTAGCCTCACTCTCTTTGCCACAGGCTCTGTCTGTGGTGTGTGTGGCACATATACACTGAACCAGCTCCCTCTGACTGCGATTGATAATGTGCCTCATTATTTGTTCCATTTCATCTGAGGCTTCCAGGGAAAGCTTCAAGCTGGGACTGTCTGTCTACATGGAATACCTGCTAATGATAGTGCATGGCCCCCTGCCCCTAATGCTGGGCAACCACGTTGCAGTCAAGAGTGCCAGGGAGTGCAACCCTGGCTTGGGAGACGACATAGAAACACATACATTCATTTGGTCACACACATTACTCAAAGTACAAAAGCAAGCACATTCACTGGGGGCCCCTTTAAAAACATGGTAGTTTTCTCTGAATTATTCCTATTAGAAAAATTTAAGCATTAATTTTTTGTCTTAAGATTTATTGCCAGTACTGCTATTCAGCAAGGATTTGTAACTCTGGCAATCAGTATTTTCTATTTTTTGAATAATTCCTCATATAACTATGGTGGTGTCAAGAAATTACCCCCTATTTACTATCTAGTTGTGTTTTGTACGAATTATAGAAGTTATTCACTGTCTAGTGTACTGTTCCTGCAGTTTTTTTGTCTGATCAGTGGAGTAGAAGCTTCAGTCAGGCCTGTGTCCCAGAAGTTATGTTTATATGAATATAAACTGCAACAACAAATAAATTTTGTTTGGAACTGTAATCACTGGGTGGATTATGTTCAGAGGCATTTTTTTAATGAATGAAGAGCTACATTTATTAAATCAATTCAAAACACTTAATTTGTCACTGAGAGGCAAATTGCAAAGTCACATATAGTAGTACAATAACATATTGTAAAAAAAAGAATAATGTAAAATATGAAATGTAGCAGAATTGCATTGTAAAAAATTTTTAATTTGTAAAAGGTTAATAGGTAATCAAATTGTAAAATAAGTGCAGTAGTTCAGTAAATATAATTACACACAATATCAGTCCAACATAGCATTTTGCCAGTTAAAGAGCCAGATATTTAAGAGTTGGCAGACCTAAAGGGAAAATTGGACTAACACTCACCAGGTGGCCAGGAACATGACTGAAACGCTTTAGCAATTTTACAGGACAAATAACAGGTCAGAGGTGTGTGTTGTTTAGTTTGTTTGTCTGACCTCAAGTGGCCAAAGAAATCAATTATGGCAGATTTGCAGACTGGCTATGTCAGCCTATGTTATGTTATTTGTTTTTGATGATTTACATGAAATACATTGAAATAGCTGCTGCTATTAGAGGGTGTGCCATCATAGAATGATGTAAGTAGCAGTTAGAGGCAATAAATGTTTCGTGTCTGTTCACATAGACTTATCATCATCATAGCATCATAGTATTTGCTAGATTACTCCCATATAATGTGTAAAGTTATGGTTTTCAGTAATATCTTCAAGAAAGAGTTTACTGAGTCAAAATCCTATTAAATTGTGCTCACATACCTTCTTTGTGTCTGTTTTTTGGGTGTGACGCGAAAAAAATTGCGATTCTCACTATAACATCAGTGTTATAGCCTTTTCCACAGATGGTCAGAGCCAGTGAAGACATTTGTCTCCTGTAGAAAATGGACTGTTCTTTATTGTGCCAGTGTAGAGTCAGCAGGGTTTGAGTACAGGGCAGGAAACGGAAGGAAGAAAGTGAGGTCAGGGCTGCAGTGTGGCCCTGGAAGGGGGTCTGAATGACAGGAACTGAGAGGAGATGGAGATAAGGCAACAGGAAGAGGCTACTTTGAAAATCCTGCCTCAGCTTTGACTTGTGTTGTCTCTGAACGTCATTCTCCAAAACAATCAAACCCTTTATACATTATTAAACAGTTCTCTAGTTTGTAATAATTAGACTAATTAGACTTGAGTCTGTGGTGGCCAGTGTCATCCTTTATGCTGTTGTGTGCTGGGGCAGCAGACTGAAGGTGAAGACTTAATAAGCCCATCCGAAAAGCCAGCCACGTTGTGGGAGGGGAGCTGGATTCAGTAGTGTCAGAGAGAAGAGATAAGGACTATATTGGACAACTCTTCACACCCTCTCCATGACATGCTGGTCAGCCAAAGAAGCACATTCACCCACAGACTCATCCCCCCACGATGCACCACAGAGTGCCACAGGAAATCATTCCTGCTGGTGGCAGTAAACCTGTTCAACTCCTCCCTCTAAGATTAAGACTCTTAACTGATTGATCCTTGACAGGGTTTCTCCACACGTGTGCAATAAACTCAATATCTTTTCTTTATCTAATTTTATCTGCACAATTTAATTTAGATGTCTGTAAATATTACTGTATATAGTGTTTCTTTTGAAGGGGTAGATTTCTTAATTTTTTCATATTTTGAAGATGGGGTTATATCACTATTTCATTTCACGACAACATTTCACAAAACAAAATGACATTTCACAAAACACTACAACATTTCACAAAACAAAACGACTTTTCAGAGAGTGTGCACACAGGAAACTGGCCTTCATATTATGTTCTCATTGACATAATATCATCATAAGATCATCTACCTTAGTAGCTAATAATCAACTTAACATTGATATTACAAGCAGCCTGGGTGCTGCACACTACATGCGCATAGTATATTTCAGTCGGTGGATGGTGAGCATATAGGATTCTGGAGTGATCAGGGAAATAGGCAAGGCCTTGCAGGTTGCAGTATCTGGCCCAATTATATGGCCATTTGTCACTTTATCTGTGCGGCTATATCTCACTAAACTGCTGCAGCTGGTACACAGAGGGAGAGAGACAGAGAGAGAGAGAGAGAGGGAGATGCACAGGAAAAACTGGCCTTCAGCGCTCACGCGCTGAACATTGGGAAGCAGTGAAAGCTGATGCTTCACTTCTTAAGATGAAGGATAGTCTGACAGTTTCAGCAAACTGTTAAAATAACATTAAAAACTACAGTGTCGCATCCGCATTGCACGTTACAAAGCTGCGTGCAAGCTACAACATGATAAACACACACAACTGTGTGTCACGGCTGCAACAACCCCGTTGGGCTTTCTTTCCCTCATCTTAAGATGAGGGGCACCGACTGTTATATTTAGGTTATATTTATATTATTTCTATGAGTTAACAGAACATAATATGAAGGCCAGTTTCCCGTGCACACGCCCTCTCTCTCGCTCGCTCTCTCCAGCTGCAGCAGTTTAGCTAGGTATAGCCACACAGATAGTGTGAGAAAGCCAGTCTGTTGTAATGGCTCTCTGTATAGACTATAAACTTATCTCGTGTGCATGAATTAATCAAAAGGTGGGAACGTCGTAAAATGTACCCTCACAGTATAACCTATACACTAATTTTCTCTCTCTATGATCATTCTGTCGATCCTTATGCTCAATTCTATCACTCACCGACCGTGAACATATCACTGGACTCTGAATTGACAGGGATTCTGTCCAATCACAAAGAAGAGCTATTGTCCCTACCATTTCCGTTTTGTGAGATGTTGTAGTGTTTTGTGAAATGTTGTTGTGTTTTGTGACTTGTCGTTGTGTGTTGACCTTCAGGGCCACCGTAGGACACAGATCCAGACACATTCACAGTATACTGAGGGGATGTCACTGCAAAATACTGTTTTGGTGAAATGTTTAGAATCTTTGAAAATGAGTGTAGTTATTATGCAACTTTTCACATTGCAAAATGCTTTCATGTTTGATTCCTTGACTTATACTGCCATTTATATTATATTGAATATTATGGTAGAGAGTGACAGGAAAACAGTCCCTCTGGTATTTACAGAGTTTACAAAGTTATGGTTTCTAGTTGAGCTCATACAACACATTAACCTTTCAATGAAACACAGTTCTCTGTTCCTGGCATTATATTCAGCAAACCTCTGCCTTTTAATAAATATTCTTATTTGGACAGATAACTACACAGTTGGACTGAAATACAGATAAAGCCAAGTTGACAAGTCAACTTGAAAAGATAAAGGCATTGATCCTCTTTGGATCCGTTTAGGCTTCACAGTCCTACTTTCCTCATGTCCATAATTACATTTCTCTGAACACCAAAAAAGAGGACACTGCTGCTGATCATTTCTGTTTTATCCAGGGCTGTCAGATATCATAGTTTCTTTGTTGATATAATAGCTCCCAAATGCCCAAAGAAATGAGCTCAGAGCCCTGGATAAGTTGAGCTTTGCTTTTGATGGGCAGAGGAAATGGAAGCAAGACTTCCATGACGGTGACTGCCAAATCATCTCACAAGGGTTTATAGTGTTCTGCTATTGCCAAGTGCTGTGTTTGTAGGCCAATGATTGATGATGGAAGTAATTAAGAAGTGTTAACGCAATACATCTTTGTTCACGAACATGTAGGAGTTACTGCAGTGGTATAAAAAGGATACATATTACATGCATTAGTTCTTGATTTCAGTATCATAATGTAAACTTAAAACAACATCATAAAAACATCCACACAATATTCCATATGATAAAAGTCTGACAGCACAAAAATAAAATTACTGTAACACATAGTTGAGACTTCCAATAATATAATAGTCTATCCTTCCATTATCTATACTATTTATAGGGTCATGAGGGAGCCTATCCTAGCTGACACTGAGCGAGAGGTGGGGTACACTCTGGACAGATCACCAGTCTATCGCAAGGCCAACATATTTAGACAATTTAAAAACAATTATTCACACTCACACCTACAAGCAATTTAGCATCACCAATTAACCTAACCTGCATGTCTTTGGACTGTGGGAGGAAGCAGGAGTACCTTGAGGGAACCCACACGGAAATCATACAGACTCCACACAGAAATGCCCTGGGCGAACCAGGGTTTGAACCTGGAACCTTCTTGCTGTGAAGTGACAGTGCTAACCACTGCACCACCGTGCTGCAACAACAACAACAACAACAACAACACATACATAATAATTCACAATATCCTATACATAACTCTACTCAAGCAACCTGCTCAGGTATAAAACCTCTTGACGTAAGAATGCCTTATAACCACACACCTGTCTGAGTTACGTGTGCTGCAATAACTGAGTATGGAACATTGGTAAATTGTGTCTTAAATTGTGCCTTCCCTTCTGTGTGTGAGACATTTAGGAGGCATCTGTAAATTGTAGTTACAGAAAATAACCTGGGTTACACTCTCCCCTACTAACTTCATGAGTCTCTGCATGCGCATCAGTCACACTCTGTGCACCCATAACCACAAATAAATTATCTGGCATATATACCTGTGGGAAACACTGTAATTAAGAGTCTGTTGTCTGTGCCTTTAAATAGTGATATAAGATCATTGGAGTTATGGTCAACTTAACTTAGATCTAATGCGTTTAAGGACATCATAGATGCCTACATGTCTTTCATTCTGTACACCAGTGCAGTGAGATCCATGTAGAACGTGACTCCACCTTCCTAGTTTGATGTGCAACCTGTGTAATTATAGGCAGGACCTTGTAGATGTAATCCTAAAATAAAGATCCTCAGTATAGGGTATACTACATGTATAAAGTTGGTAAACAATTAATTCAGGTTTTATTTCACAATTTTTCTTGTATTTACTTCCATCTTTTGCTCGTACCATCATCTCTTTTCATTCATTGTTAATCTAATTTGTCACCTGCATCACTTGAAGCAGGTGGTTGTTCACAATATGATTCTTCTATTTAGTCATCAGTCAATCAATCTGACCACAAGTCAATCTGATCAAGACAATGTTTCATCGTAGGTAAGAGCCTGGCTATTTTTCTCTGATTACCCTGCATTGATGGAAGCTCTGCCTCTAATAAACAGGTCAGGTTCTCAATAAGTGAAATTAGGTAAACTTTGAAATAAGAAATACCTATTAATTCTTTTACAAATAAAATGTTGAATATATAAGAGATATATATACTCTTGTTCAGTTTAGTACACAGTTTTATTGCTATAGCCCTCCTTGGACTGGTTTAAGTAATGTCAGCGAATGTTAGAAAACTTTATTGCTTATTGCTTTATTGCTGTGTAACTGTCATTGCTGACTCAGAGCACTGTGTTTAACTCTTCTTTACTTGTACCACCGTTGTGCTACATTTAAGGATTTATCATTATTCCCTAATTGTGGTTTAACTGACATACTGAATTGACATCACAAAATAATGGCTTTCTTTTTTCTGCTAAATGGTAGCTGAACATTAATAAGTGGCAAATGTAACATCACAGCAGTGTCTATCACAATGCCTTACATGGAGCATTTGAACTTGGTGATAGCTTATATCACTTGTTGGCGATAGCATGTCTCAGATTAAAACCCCATTCCCTTTAAACTGGCTCCACTGAGGAGGACAAGCATGTTGGAAGTCATTTTTCCATTTGCCTTTCACTCCTTCCACCATGTGCCACTGGCAGAAACTCTGATAGCTTCAGCTCCATCTGCACTGGCACAACAGCAGATCCTCATCCTGTTTTTGTGCTGTAAAGCAATCCAACAGATCTCTAGCCAAATCTGACGTGGTGGCACACAAAAGTAAAAATGCAGAGCATGACTGAGAGGCTGCCAGGCCTGCTCTCAGTAGTGGTCTTATTTGTTTGTGCTAATTATACAAATTTCTCCAAATGATTTATTGATGCGAAAATGCTCCACATAGCCCCTTTTACATACTTTGTGTAAACTATTGTTCTTTTTAAAGCGATTGAATTGATTATATATTGTCACTGATTACTTCACTGATGTACTGAATTGGATTTTTGGTACAAATATCCAAGCATTAGACAAATGTAATATCCTACTTTTGGGTAGTCCAGTTAGTTAATGGCATATTGCCAGATGTATAGGCATTGTGTTTCAACTTCAGTCTTTTCTTCTGCAGGAAAGAATGCTGATTTAACAGATACAATAAACTGTTACCTTATTTGAAGTACACTGTGGTGTGTGGTAGACTTTAGTAAAGTGATCCTAGGAATGTAGTCTGGCATGTCTATAATGGCCACTAAATATTCTCTCAGATGCATCTCCTCTGAGATGAACATTTTTGTTGTGAATAATTGCTGCTGACACTTAGTATGAGAAGGAAAGGAAGCATTTGTGTGATGCATGGCAAAAAATGTGAACAACAAAATTCAGTGGCTGCAAATGTCACTGCTCTCTGGCAACGTCACTGGCCTCTTTTAAAATAAACCCAGAAGATAATTGATGTCTTGTATGCACTCCTTTCTGTGCTGCTGCCTTTACACACTCACCTCTGAGCTAAAGTGATGATAGATTTAGATCAGCCATCTTCTTTTGTAATCAATTTTCTTTAATGTAGCAACCGTTAGCGGCACACTTCTTTTTCTTTCATGTGGTTATGACTCTGTGGCCACAGATGTAATGAGTAATATCTGTGCAGTATGCTGGCACATATTAAATACTCCTATTACTCCTATACTATTAGTGTACACACCTCAGATCATGGTCACAATATACTCTAGAAATTCTTCCACAGGCCTTTATTATACCACAGAAAATTAAAATGCTATGGCCCGTAATATCAAGCTATTAAGTGACTTATCACTTTTCATTGTCCTCACAGAACAACATTATAGCCTGTTCTTGATCACACTGAGGAACATGGTAGTGCAGCTACAGTATATTACAGTATATATAATCCCCTAAAATTAAAGGACATTTTATAAGTAGGTGAACAGTTTTTATATTGTTCACCCGATATGTGAACACCATCAAACGTCCTTCCAAGAGTACTCATCATTACTTACCAGTTTATCTTTATCTTTGCTTTATCTTTCCTATAAAACCCAACCGATGCAGACTAAGGCGACATCACTTGAGGTAATTTTCAGACTTCATGCTGCTCCCTCTTAAGCAACAAGAGGCATTGTACAGTTTTATTTTTTACTTAAAAAATATAACTGAAACATTGCTGCTCTATCTCACCTATTCAGCTGCTTTAATTATATTTTTTAAATGTATGTGTCTAGGAGCAGTAGAACAAGCTGAAAGCAACATCTCTATCCCAGCTGACATTGGACTAAAGGCAGGGTACACCCCGGACAGATCGCCAGTCCATTGCAGGGCCAGCACATACAGACAAACAACCATCCACAGTCACATTCACACCCATGGGCAATTTAGAGTCACCAATCAAGCTAACTCGGAAGCCGGAGTACCTGGAGAGAACCCATGCAGGCATGGGGAGAACATACAAATTTCCAGGCGGACCAAGGCTTCTTGCTGTGAGGCAACAGTGCTAACCACTGCACCATTGTGCCGCACTACAACACTAGCATACATTTTGAAATGTGTTTCTGTTTACCAGACAAATATTATTCACATTTTTTAGTTCTGTTTTTGTCTCCACCAACTCTGGGAGAGGATTTATTTTAGCCAAATGCTTATGCTCACCAACTAGTTTGTACTTTCTGTCTGCTGTTTGGAGCTTAGCAGGTAGAATAATGTGGGTTATCACAACTTTTTTCACATAAACAGCTGCTATCAAGGTTAATCCATCTTGGGTCTGAAGTTACTATGTTACACTCAGTTTGTCTGCTGATCAGACCTGCTTACTGCCACTGGAAATGTCATAAAACCAAAAACAATAAGCTAAAGGAGGCTGAAAGGCTCCATATAGCTGATGAAAGTTACAACTGGCATAGTACAATTTGGCTTGGCACAAACTTTGCGAGATGAAAAGGTTGATATCACTGATTTCCTAGGCTAAATAGCCAGACAGCTCTGTCTCACAGGCTGCTTCCACTGCTTATTCACCGTCAACAGACTGATGGGGTTGAATGACTGCCAATAAGAGTCAACGGTGCCAGACATCCCACAAAAACTGCAAATGATGGTCAGTTATAGAACCTTAAAGCAATTCAAATGAGAACCAACAGTTGGCTTGTTTTACCAGGACTACCTACCCACTACCTGAGATCTAATGTCAGGATATTTGTCTTGTTTATGACAAACTGTAAGGACAAAGGTAAACCCACATTTACATCTAAACGAAGTATAAAAGCACCACTATCAGATCAGCTGTTGTTGAAAATGTACAGTTGTTTATGACACAGACACATAAGTAATATGCAAATCTAATACCAAAGTGATCCTTGAACATCTCACAGTTTATAGTTGGGGCATATCAGACACTTTACATTCATGCCTGTACATAAAAACACCTAATGGAAATAATAGCAGGTTTCATTTAATTTATCTCAATCAACAAACCAAGTGAGTGTTTATTCACTTCTGCATTCCTGACACACCTGCAATGTATCTGCACATATTTTTACAACATAAAGGTCTGCTCACCACAGAAAGTCATCTGGTGAGCTTAAAGGTATAGTCAGTAATATATCCTCATGGTCCGCTAGTTATCTGCTCTGTCAGCCAGCAACAGGGTTCTTTTGTGCTCATGCACAAGACAGGTTGCTGGAACCAGTTTCAAGTCTGCCTCTTCCTCAGCTTCTGCTGGCTACTCTCTATCTTCCTTGTCCTTGCTACACTATGATAGTAATTAAATGTGAATAACATCAGAGATATTAACCTGCCAACTTGGTATATAGTTACTGTACTTGCTATGGCAGACCTCACATTATTTCCCATGGAATTACACACCTGTGAGATGTCATTCATCCTGCTACTCTTTGGCTCAAACTTTGGCTTCAGTTACTATTTGGCTTCAGCACCACAGGCTCACATTTTCTATAGTGCTACAAAAAACATATGCCACATGTATTTTCATAGTGATAAAAATTGCTTCCCCCTTACTGACACTACCTGCATTGGGCAGCAGATGAATTATGCCATATTTCCCTTTTGGTCAGCTTGCCTAGTTGTTAATATTGTTGTGTTGGCAGATGGCATTCATAAATATGGGGGCAGAACCTCTCAAGGGGCACTGAAGGGAGGGATGTGTTGGCTTGGTTGATGAGTTCAAATCTTTCTCCAGAATTGCCTCCACACCTCCAGCTATAAACATAGTCAATTATTACTCTTTGTATTGGATATTTTAAGCCAGATTTTAATTTATGTAAAACATTTCCAAAGCCCAGAAAAGCAATTTTTTCACTGCAGGCACTGTGCGAAGTTGTGTTGTGTCTTGGGACGATAATCTTTGCTCAGTTAAAGCAGATGCTATATCGGTGTATAAAATTAAAGAGAAAACTGAATAAATGACACAATGTTGAGACCTCTTTTTCACGCAGTATGAGATTCTAATTCTGTGGTTTTGCTTTGCATTACTTGGTCACATGTAAGCCTTGGCTCTCAAACTTAGTTGTTTTTTTAAACCAATATATTATTATATTATTCTCTTAAGGATTCATTGATATGACACTGTGGGGTTTTCATAACTACCCCCCTAACAACTTTCTTTAGGGTATTTTAATTTCCTAAATCAATCCCTAGCACCTTTTATGTAATAGTTCATGTGATGTGCATGTGCCAGCAGTGTCTCAACCTTTACTACTGATGACTCAAGTTAACCAAGCCTGTCATCCATTTGCAACAATCTCATTAATTTATTTTATGGCTTAAACTGTCTCAGTGTGGTAAATCCTCATCATCAGTGTGGAGCTGACTGTGGTTATGAAATGGGACCTGCAGTAGGCCTACCTGAAATTCCAGGGGATAGTGCTCATCTGGTGGCTATTAACCTAGGATGGATAAATAAGTCAAGTAAAAAAGTACCCTGCTAAACATTATTTTTAGTTTTTTGTTTGATCCAATTAGGGCTGGCATTTTTTCTTACCTGATTGCAGGTATTTATCTTCTAAATTTTTATATTCAGCCCATAAATAGACCAGGGTGCAATTACTTGTGAAAAGATCACATTTTTGTTCTATTGTTTTAGATGCATATGCCAGTCCACCCCCCAGTCTCCCTCACTCCTCATGTTGACATAGTTGTACCCTATACGCAACTGTGTGTACAGGATGCTAAATATTCAATGGCATCTATTATAATTTAATTAAATCTTTAAAAAAATCTTTTATTTTTTATTTTTAATATCAAATATCATTCATGTAGTTCATGAAAATACCCTGGGTTCTGTGACAACTACATTTGTGGACAGTGAAATTCTGCAGTGTCACGGAAATATCACACCATCCAGCTTTAAAGAATTTGCATATGAAAGCTTAATGATGTTCTGAGCAAAAACTAAACTATAAACACACCCAATAAGGCCAATTATTCATTATACTGCTACTTGTATTAATCCACATACAGTATACATGCATGTTACAAGAGCATGCTCATTAGCTTGGCTATTACACACTACATGTGTACAAGTTTTGTCAAGTACAATATTAAATAAAATTTGGCATGTAACAGTGTCTTAGAATAAGTTGTACTTATTATCATAAATAGGATCCATTTTTCATTTAAGAAAAATGCCCAAAAAACAGTTTAAGCTTTAATCCAATGTGATTTTTTTTATAAAGCTTCCAACTAAATGATGATTTGTTTCCCCATATCATCACAAATAAATGAATGCTTAACACAAATTAAGGAAGATATTAACAATTTTATTTGGAACATTATCTTCATTATTGGTTGCTGTTGCCATTTGTATGAATACATCCAAGGTTTCAAGGCCAAGGCAAATCCCTGTTGAAATCTTATTATACATCCATCCATGAAGTCCACTAGCATAGCTCTCATGAACTAGCAGTGGCAGTTGCAGAACGTGATGGGCCACATGCACCCGTAAGTAACCTGGGAGCCAGAAACTTTTTCGGTGTAATTCTGATATGACTAACCATTTTTGGTTAGGTATCCAGATCTAATAATGCATCCATGCGCTCCGTCAACATGGTTTGCATATTCACAGGTCAAAATTCACCATAGTTGGACACACCAGGAAAAGTTGGATTTTCTTTGCCCCTGCAAGCATATCAACTAGTTGTAACAATCCCATGAGAATAAATTGAATACATAAAAAGATTTAATTCAAATGCTAGTGTGACTTTTCCTCCCAAGGGTCTTGCATTCTTTTTTAACTGCTGATCCTTGTTTGAAAATGCTGCAAAGTGATCCCATCCATCCATCCATCCATTATCTATACCGCTTATCTGTTAAGGGTTGCAGGGGGTCTGGAGCCTATCCCAGCTGACATTGGGCAAGAGGCGGGGTACACCCTGGACAGATCGTCAGTCCATCGCAGGGCACAAGGTGATCCCATACAAATATATTACCAGCCATTTTACTGAGGGTTGTTGTTTTTTCTTTTTCTTTTTCATACACAACCACTTTTATAATAATCACAGACAGCTACTGTACTGCCTGGTCGGTGTTTCACTGATGGAAGGAGCATTTTTAGCACCAGGGAGAGCAGTTATCCTTCTTGCACCCTGCCATAAGGAAGAATAACTGATGACATCAACTGTATTGTTTTACCCCAATGAGCTGCTGTGAAGCTGGGGACTGCTGGTAGTCCAAGCATCCCAGAGAGCCTAGATGATAAACGAGTATACCCCAAGAGAAAACAGTACACACAGTGTAAAGTGATAATGCTGTTATTATCCAAATATTAGTGTGACTGTGCTGACAAAACTACTTACACTTACTGTACATTTTAAAGAACAATTATATATGAAATTAAAGCTTACAGGGCTGCCGACAAAACCCTTTCAGCTATAAATGTACATCATCTTTATATGAAAATTCTGAGAATCATGTTGACATGTTATGCAACATGGTGTCTCAATAGTTAGAGCTGTCATCTCACAGCAAGAAGCCTTTCTTTGTAGACTTGGAATGTTCTCATTTTGTCTGCTCAGGTTTCCTCGAGATGCTCTGTTTTAATCCAGCAGTTAAAACTTGAAATTTTCATTACATGCACAAGTTTTTGTTCTCAGTTTGCTCTAGTGGTGTGTAGATAGATACTTTGAATGTTGATTCTTGACCTTGGAAACAGTAGTTTGACAAAAACATCTAAATTCAAGGTTCACTTGCATGCTTTTTTTAACCTTTCGAATTCATGTCATGGTCCTCCTACGTAGACTTTGTTTGGTGGAGCAAGATAATGAGATTCAATTGAAAGCTCCACTCCAGTTTGCTCAGTTCTTACGTAGGCTTAAGCAGACCTTTTATTTATTTATTTGTACAGGCTATGGGATATAGTAGATCATCTATCTCATTTCTGTGACCACTCCAATGGATGAGGCAATATAACTTTATTGACAGTTGTTCTGAACAACATGCTCTGTGATGTATCTGAGGTGTGATGGGTACACTGTTGTAATGGAAATAGATATTTCTGTTTAAACTTCAGTTTTTCTGTATTCTTTCAATGCTGTGAGAAAATTTATTGACAATGAATAAGTAAAAGAAAATGCAAAGCCAAGAAAATTGCAAAGAAATTTGTAAAATTAGGGAAAATTTGGAAAAACTTGCCAGGCTTTTACTGTAATTAGAGCAGATTGAATTACTTAGTTCAGTCATTACTCACATGCCAAATATCAATAGAAATCCTCTTAACATTAAACGAAGGCTTCACTTTGTGGTAGCTGGCATCAAATCATTAACAAACCATCCATCATTGTATAGATTTAACCACATCAAAATTGAATAATTCCATTCTGCTAATTTGCTGCTAATATTTCCTCCTTTAATGCCTCTGAATTGCTTGGTAGCAACTTAGCTACTGCCAGATGATTTGTACCCCAGCTATACATATAGTACAAAGATAAACAGGACTAAGAGGGCCAGTCAGGCCTGTAGAAGTTTACCTGAAATGGTCTCTAGTTTATTCAGGAGTACCAGAGTGCATAAGTCATCCACCCTGTAAATATAGTTGCCTGACCTTGGCCAACACACAGAGTTCAGCTTGAAAGGAGGATCTCCAGGTAACTTTTTCAACATCTCTGGCTTGTACTACGCTACCCGCTGGCAGACTGCCCATATAGCTGTTTGGTACTCTATTCAGAGGGTGAATGATAGTATCTTCCAGTAAGACTGAGGATGCATTTTTATTCCATTATGCAAATGGAAAATTGAGGCTGGCGTGGGTCTAATATTGTATATTACCTGCAATCAAATGCACTATTTACTTCTGCTTTATACAAGTCTTCCTCCACTAGCAGCCATTGTCTTTTGCAAGTAAATTAATTTTAGGTTAATTTCATGAGTAATTTTGTAAATAAACGAAAGAACTGTCTGTGAATCATTTTTGTGGTTAAGAATCTGGGGTGTCTCTTCTCTCTAGAATAACTCTTACTGAATAGACAGAGAAGTATTCACAGTACTATTTATAAAAAGCCTGTGATTAATATTAATATTATATATATTATGAGAGAAAAAAACTGAAATTTGATTCTGTTTCCTGTAGTGAGACTGTGTATGTATGCTATATGCAGGGCATGTGTGTACAGTATGTATTTATAATTGTTATTTGAGGTATCCCCTGTGCAGTAAGAAACAGGAAAAGAGCTCAAAGAAATGTGAAAAACAAAACAGATGTTTCTTGTTTGTTTTCATGTTCTGTATTCACAATACAAATGCCATGATGGTTACATTCACAATATATAGCCTATAAAAAATATGTTTATATATATATGTTAATATATTTGAGGATGGGCACAGGCCTTATATTAGAGGGCACTCAAAGATGTTTTAAGACAACCTCTAAGTAAAAGCCCTATGTTTAAAACCATCATACACCAACTATATAAGTAGTATATGTAAATTTCCCATTGGATATATGCTCATATATCCAATTGGAAATTTACATATACTTACTTATAAAGAAAGTAAATACTGATGGCACCAGTGAAACCCTATTTTTTTTGTGAGTGGGAAGCCAGTGAGGGATAATGTCTTTGTAGCTGCACTACCACTTATAAATGGTTGATGGTAGGGTTGTGCTACACTGTACTTTTCCTCTCACTGGCAGTTTAATTAAAAGCGACTGAGGACTGTGTATTTAATCTCTCCCAAGGCAAATCAAACTGAGTACATTGGTCCATGCATCCTTCCATTTTTTTCCGATTATCCAGGATCGGCTGTGGTGGCAGCAGGCTGACCAAAATGTTCTGGACGTCCCTCTCCCCAGCAACACTTTCCAGCTCCTCCTGGAGGATCCCAAGGTGTTCCCAGGCCAGTTGGGATACATAGTCCCTCCAGAGAGTTTTGGGTCTACACCGAGGCCTCCCAGTTGTGCGTGCCTGGAAAAAATCCAAAGGAAGGTGCCCAGAAGCCATCCTAATCAGATGCCCAAACCACCTCACCTGGTTCCATTCAATGCAAAGGAGGAGGCTTTTGTTAACAATCCATAGTTCCTGACCATAGGTGAGGGTTGGGATGTAGATCAAATGGTAAATCAAGAGCTTTGCTTTCTGGCTCAGCTGCCTCTTCACCACAATAGTCTGGTACAAGGACTGCATGACTGCTGACACGGCACCAATCTACCTGTCAATTTCCTGCCCCTCCGTACCCTCACTTCTGAACAAGACCCTAACATACCTGAACTCCTTCACTTGAGGTAGCAACTCTCCCCCCACTGTTTTCCAGCAGAGAACCATGGCCTCTGACATAGAGGTGCTGACCCTCACCCGACCCCTTTGCACTCAGCTGCAAACCATCCCAGTGTGCACTGGAGGTCTCAACAGAACCACATCATCTGCAAACAGCAGATCCTGAGTTTCCCAAACCAGACACACTCCTCACCGTGGCTATGCCCTTAAGTCGAGTCCATGAATTTCACAAACAGGATTGGAGACCAGGGGAAACTTTGATGGAGTCCAACACCCACTGAAAACATATTTGACTTTGTGCCAAAGATGTGGACACAGATCCTACTTTGGTTGTATAAGTACCTGATGGCTCACCTCAGCTGCCCCGAGACCCCATACTCCTCATAGGGTTTCTCCAAGTTCACAAAACACATGTAGACTGGATGGTAATACTCCCATGACCCCCTCAACACTCCCGCAAGGGTAAAGAGCTGGTGCACTGTTCCACGGCCAGGACAGAACTCCCATTGTTCCTCCTGAATCTGTGGTTCGATGATCATTAGGAGCCTGCACCCTGGTGTAAACTTTTCTGGGGATGCTGAGCAGTGTGATGCCCTGATAATTGATGCTACTCCGGTCTGCCACTCCGCTGGTACTGTCTCTGACCTCCATGCAACATTGAAGAGACTTGTCAGCCAAGACACAATATCCAGAGCCTTCAGCATCTCAGGGCGAATCTCATCCATTCTTGCTGCCTTGCCACCGAGGAACTTTTTGACCTCCTCAGCGACCTCTGCCAGGGATACGGATGGGGCTTTCCCTGAGTCATCAGACTCTGCCTCATCCACAGAGGACATCTTGGCCAGGTTCAGGAGTTCCACAAAGTGGTCTTTCCACTGCTCGACAGTATCCCCAGTCCGGTTCAGCAGTTCTCCTCCCTGGCTGAACACAGCCTGAGCCAAGCCCTGCTTTCCCTTCCCGAGTCACCAAATGGCTTGCCAGGACTTCCTTGATTACAACCCTTCTCCATAGCCTCCTCGAACTCCTTCCACACCTGAGTTTTTACTTCCACGACTGCAGAAGGTGCAGCTCTCCTGGCCCCCTAGTACCTGTTTTTTTTTCAGGAGACCCGTGGGCCAGCCAAGCCCAAAAGACCTCCCTCTTCAGCTTGCTGGCCTCCTTCAACCCTGGTGTCAACCAACAGGTTCTCAGGTTGTCGCCTTGACAGGCACAGATGTCCTTCCTCCCTCAGCTCCTAGCTGCCACTTCCACAATGGAGGTCACAGATATGAAGATACAATCAAAGTCCCTCAGTAGAACTATAGAGTACCCCACCAGGATCCCCTTCCAAGACTACCCAGAGACTCCAAAAAGGTTGGGTACTCTGAGCTGCTGTTTGGTGCATATTCACACACAACAGCCAGAGTCCACCCTGCAGTTACATAGAGGCAACCCTCTCATTCTCCGAGCAAAACTCCAATACAGCAGCACTCAGCTGGGGGCTTGTGAGTATCCCCAAATCTGCCTGGCGCCTCTCACCCTGGACAACTCTGGAAAAGGAGAGAGTCCAGCTCCTCTCCAGGAGTTTGGTTCTAGAGCAAGTGCTATGAATGAACGTAAGCCCAACTATATCTAGTTGGTACCACTCCACCTCCTGCACTAGCCTGGGCTCTTTCCCCACCACCAAGGTGATGTTCCACATCCCCAGAGCTAGTCTGCAATGCCAGGTGGCATGGTGTCTGCCACCCAGCTTGCAAGTCAACTGACCCCAAAGTCCATCCTCGTGGGTGATGGGCCCACATGGTGGCGATTCAGGCTGAACTCGACCGAGCCCCATGGTTACAGGCCCAGCCACCAGATGCTCGCCTGGAAGCTCCCGTCCCAGGACTGGCTCCAGAAGGGGACCCCGGTTTCCCCAGGAACCCAGTCTCAAAAACGTCACAACGTACAATGTTTCCCCTAACATTGTCCTGGCAGGGCAGGCCCAACCCCCCATGTAGTAAAAAAAAAATGTAGGAACACTGAATATTTTATTTATGTTATTAACCTAATTTATGTGCACTCATTTCATTTTAGCTAACCCTAGCTCATGTGTGTAGCTAGGGTTAACACACACACACACGTAGCGGAGGAGCAGAGGAGACAGGTTGACGACTCATTAAGCACAATAAAAGCTCATACAAGTGTTATGTCTCTTTAAAATCAAATATGGACAGAAATTGATCCCAAATGTCTCAAAGTCAGACCAAAGTATCAATGTTTTTTTAAACACATGCAATTTGGTGCAAGCTAGTCCTGGCAGCTAGCTGCTCTCCTGTCTATCTGTGTCTGTGTATGTTTGTGTGATTAAAAGTGACTCAGACTCATTACTCCTTTGATCCTGGCACGCAACAACACAGCTAGATTTTTAGCTTGGTTATGTAGCCTACTACTCGAGCTAACACTGTGAAGTAATCATGATGTTGGCTCTAAAAGGGTCTATTAGAAAAATGTAAATATGGTATTTACTGAAAAAAACGTCACTTTTCAGTATTAGTGGTCATACCATTATTAGAATTTTCTCTCCAGACTGTTTTATTGTTTATTGTTTTATTATTTTTATTTTAATGAAATCACTGCTATCCATGGATTCACAAACAACAGCAAAGTAAATCTGTAAAATCTGCATCTGAGAGTCTATGGAGGAAGCTATCATAGCTCATTAGGTGTATTTGATAATCCAGTCATATTTAGCGTTCAACCTCCTCTGCTTGAGTATAAACTCCACAAATGTTTGCATGTTCTTCCTGTGCCTGCATGGGTTCTCTTTAGGTACTCCCACACCCCACAGTGCAAAGACATACAGGTTAATTGGTGATTCTAAATTGTCTGTAGGTGTGAATCTGAGAGTGAATGATTGTTTGTCTCTATATGTCAGCCCTGAGATAGACGATAGGCGATCTGTCTAGCATGTACCCCGCCTCTCGCCCAATGTCAGCTGGCTTCAGCCTCACCATCACCCTTAAGGATAAGCGGTATAGATAATGGATGAATGGAATATTTGACCTGATTCCCTGCTCTGTATTCCTTTTAAAACATGAAATTTTATATGTTCCACTGATGCCAAACGCCTTGTAAATGCATTATGTGTGTGTATCTATACACTGTGTTTCCTTACCCTATGGGTACCCAGCACTGCTGCAGAGAGCCTGTCGCTGTCACTCTGCTCATGGTGCTTGTGCTCACTGGCTGTGATGAGTAGCCCAATGTGTGAAAAGGTTAATTTCATTACCCCATTTGATTAAACAACTACAGATGTAATTGACACAGCAACTGAGAAGAATTGGCTTTTCATACTTTTTGAAACTGCATTCTCCTATTCCCAGCTTTAAGCATACAAGATGGCTATTGAAACTTAGAAAGGCACTTAAGTTCTTGCACCTTAGCCCATATAAAAATCTTTGAACTTACAAGTTCAAACTTGTAATGGGAATTGTAATCTGAGTTTTTAGAAATGTCAAGGCATGACTGTTTCTTATAACCAGCATATTGTGAGATTTGGTCGCAGTGGGTTTCTTAAGGTCATGTAATGAAAACCACTTATTGTCAGGCTCATATCATTTAATTGGCTTGGCTGCAGTCCCCTGCCAGTTCATTACAGCATGCCTGGATTGCATTTGCCCACATTGCTATCCAAGATTTCTGCCATTCTCTATGTAGCTACTGGGAAATCTCTGCGTGTGTGACTGCCTGCTTGGCAAGTCAAGGCAATGCCATATTTATTTTTTTTGACTGGTTTTTGGACTGAGTTTGATATTATTTTAGCCTGAAATCAACATAGAATATACTGTAGATAATTTTCACCCAGATGAAATGTGTTTCCAGATGGAAGGTTAAGGCACTGTGGAGAAGTGCTTGAACAAATGCACATTTTTCCCTGCAGGCCCATTCATCTGTGATTATTAAAACTTTATACTTGTTTGAAAATCTCTGTGCGTCCACAAAATGTTAATTATCCTAATCCTTGCTATGACTGAACTGACAGCTGCTGGAGCTCAGTCGATTGCCGTAATATACTGTTATTGTAGTACAAGCAAACATTTCACATTTCATCCCTTTTTCACTTCAATAGGACCAAATGTAGGCTATTGATTTAGGAGTTGAAGTAGATGGAGGAAATGCATTCAACAAAGAACAGTGATATTTTTGTCACTGTGGGAGAATCTCCTCAGTGATTTAGCCTTTATGTGCTTGGTACTACAAGTGGAAGAAATGTTTTGATGTGGTTACTGGCTCTTAGACTTTATGCCTGGGACAAGGAATATATTTATTAATCACAAGAGATTACACAGTAAATCTGATGTGGAGAGCATAATGTATTATCCTGGTGTTTTTTACATTTTGTCTTATTTTTGTAGTTTTGTCCATGATTCTTGGTAAAAAACACTATTTTTTCTCAACAAGCGAGATCTGTGAATAGTGGACATCCAATACAGCGTAAAGACCATTTTCCTGGTTCATCGTTGATGTACCACAACTTTTTCCACAAAATTTTCTCCCTTGTAAGGGGTTCCGGGCCCCAAAAAGTTTGAGAACCCCTGCTTTAGTGAGTGCAGTGTTAACAAAACAATAAAAATATGACCCAAGTTGTAATGAAGCAGAAAGGAGCTATTTTCACTAATAAAATAAAAATGTTGCTGTTGGTTACTGCACAAAAGAAGCCAGCCTGCAGGGCTTATTTCTGATTTAGTTACATAACCTGAAGAACTGTCATGGTTAGCTGGGGATTTATCAAGAACTGATTCAGGAATAATCTTCTCTGAGGCCATTAATCTTTTTACTTTAAATGGCTGGCCTCCCCCAAACAACAAAAACATATTTTCTCACTCTTTAGTAGTGTCAGTGCACATAGTTTTATGTTTTTTTCAGAAGTAAGGCTACGCTTTTTTGCATAGAGTGAACTTTGATAAACTTTAACGTAAGAACCGACAACCAATAGATAAATGCCTTTACAGTGCTGACTTATTAGGGAACACATAATGAGGAAAATGGAGGAAACTGAGTTGTAAAGTTACTTTTATTGAATCCTAGTCTACAGGAGTATAAACTGCTTAGTAAACAGGTTTGGAGTCAGTTGTGGGGCAGTTACAAAGGGTACAAAATAGCTCTTCAACAAACTGTTAACTGAGTTAGTTGGCTTACTTTATGAACTATTATGGTTGGTAAGTGCAAGCATCTTATGTCTGGTGTTTCTGCCATCAGTACCCCAATCTGATAATCCAGGTTCAGTACTTATGGCCTGGTGTGGTCCATTTGGTAACCAGAGACAAATTCTGGGGAAAACTCTGCTATCTCGCACTCACAGATGAAATCATTACCTGGGTTATATCAGGCCAGTGATCTCAGTTTCTCCAAATGCGCCTGTGACTATTTCACAGGCAAGTAACACGACGAAGTGATGAAGTCGAACATCTGAAGTTCACAAGTGTCTCATCAAAGCAGCTTTGTACAGGCAGGGTACCATTATGTCATTAGTAATGGATTTGCTACACCTCGGTAGCTTTGTCTGGAAAAACACAGCATGGATGAGGGTGTCAAAGCGCTACTTCTGCCAGTATTTGTTTCACCCATCTCTATGGAGTGGAATCCAATACAGCTGAAAGATCACTCTCAGTAGTTGATTATTGAGCACCAGGAGCCAAAAACTTGACACTTAAAGAGTGAAGAAAGACAAGAGCCCTATTAGCTGGATATGCTGGGTTATGAAAGAGAACCTGGGCAAAATAAAGAAGTCTGTCAAACCTATTAAGGTTGGTTGGTTACACTCTCTCAGCTGATCCAACACCAGCTAAATTGAAGAGAGTCCTTTTCACTTCCCGAGCGAAGTTGATGATCATCACAGACAGTTTGCCCTCCATGCATTTAAGCTGTGCCCTTTCAAGAATGGGATTTTCTGCTTTCATCTTCCAGTGAATTGAAAAGATCTGTCTGCGACCACTGGGCTCTGACATGACATTCTTTGGAAGCTGTGGTGACCCACAGTCATACTGGCATTTGTCATCATACACACGCTTGGATGCACATCTGCCCTGTGTGAACCAAATAGGTCATTTTACTTCGTTCAGCTTGTAATTTCCTGTGTGTTTTAAGCTGAGGTTTATATGCCAGTTTCTCACTAAATCAGCTGCACTGAGACAAAAATGCTTAATCTGCCAACTTCTGTTAATTTTATATCAAAAAATCCTCTCAGATAGATTAGGATTTGAGGGAAATGTGGAACTAAGGGAACAATAAGAAGTTCCCCAAAACATTTTGGTTTGATGTAGGTTAAAAGAGCTCTAAGGTACCAATAAAATATTTTGACAGTGCCTTGGTAGAGCTAAAATAAACCTTTTGCATAATTTAGAAGCTTGTAAATGAGAGTCAAGCAGAGTTATAAAATAAGTTGTGGACGTAAGAATTTATGTGCTGGATTTCTGATGGTCTGCCTCTGATGGTTGGCTTTTCTGTCTTATTGGGCACTGGGATTTAACCATCCTAGACCTGCTGGTATGGAAAAGCAAAGAAGACACTTTGTCTAGTTAATTGGCAGGTTAGTTAGTATTTTGACCGACTCGGTACGCGGTAACTGGATTTACCTTTGTATTATTAGGGAGAAAAATATGCTACAAAATGATGCAGACCATTTGTAAGTAGGTCAGTATTCCATTTTTTGTCCACTACCTCTCCTGAATGATCTTTGTCATTTGTCATTTACACATATGAAAGTGAAAGTTCAACAGGTGTCAAGTATGTGTTACCCAAATTTCTGTGCATACATTCTCATTATTCTACCTGTAAACATGCTGTAGCCTTGTTTTATTCTTCACACTACTCACAGTCACATGTCATCAGCTGTCTCTGAATCTTCTGGATGTTTGGTGCTGTGCACCCCCACCTGTCAGTACTACCCTAGCCAAATAAGATTATTGTTTTCCTCCAGGAAGCAGCTAGATCTTACGGTTCTTCCTGCATTGTCTCCTCTCTGATTCTCATCTATTCTTGATAGGTTCTTCCTCCAGGGTTTCCAACCAGGGACTTGTGTCATATTTTGTAGTCACAATATACTGACTTTGCACAGACATGGGTACATACCTTGTCTCCATACGTTTTATGACATAGATTATGAGAGGCAGCCATAATACATGTGGAGAGTCATTTAAGCTTAATAATACCACTGTATCAATTTAATCTTTTGGAAATTCTTGCCACATGTGATTAAACATTTAATTCCAAAGCCATGGATATTATTATGCTGCTGAAATATGCTGCAGAGGTTTTCCTGACTACAGGTATTGTTTTTCTCCCATTCAGCCACAATAGTATTAGTAAGGCCCAACACTGATGTTGGGTGAAAAGGCCTGGCTCACAGTAGGTGTACCATCCCAATGATCTTGGATGGGGTTGAGGTAAGGGCTCTGTCCAGGCCATTCAAGTTCTTCCACATCAAACTAGGAAAACCATCTCTTTATGGACCTGGCTTTGTGCACAGGGGGTACTGTCATGCTGAAAGAGGAAAGGGCCAAAAACAATCTGCTGCCACAAAGTTGGAAGTAAGCTGTTATTTAAATTATAATTATGTTCTCAAGTGGAACTAAGATGCCCATCTTCAACCATGAAAAACAATCCCCGGCCAAAAGCACACAGAAGTATGAGGAATTACAATAAATATATGAAATCTCTATACATACATGTATGATGTATAGAATGAGTAGGAGTGGATGGATGGACAGAAACCTTCTTAAGAGGGTTTTGACGTATATTTAGTAGTATCATCAACATATAATTGAATTTAACAATCTGAAAAAATGGACAGGAGATCATTAATAAATTCAGACAGAAGTGGTCCTAAACTACCTTGAGGGACACCTTTTGGCTGAGTAATCAAATATGATTTACAACCTTGTACACCATTACTGCTTTATACTGTATGTTATTGACAATACAAATTTTGCCATAACAATGATTTTGTGAGATCAGTAAACATGGCCACATCTGAGATTATCACTATTAGACAGATAGGTAGATAGAGTTGCCATTAATCATAGGTTTGGTAGCTTGATCCCCAGCTGTAACAGTTGCCTGGAGCAAGACATAAGACAAATAAACTTTAAATTCCTCTCAGTGATTACATGTAAATTTGTATGGACTGGTTTTGAATTAATCAACATTTTTAACTGTTTTCTTTTTCTTTTTTTGTTATATGGAGATAGTTAGGCTAATAGTAATTGCAATAAACAAGCTAAAGCTAAAACATGTGACTAGTTAGTCTAGTTAGCTATGTATGGTGGTAGGAATATAACCTCAAACAAGCACTTTCTGTAGCTGATTTTGGGCCATTCTTCCATACAGAACTGCTTCAACTCAACCATATTCTTACAATGTCAGCAAACAACTCTCTTGAGGTTATCTCTGTTGGGTGAAGGTCTGAACTCTGATGGGTCATTCCAATAGATGGATTGTCTTTTAAACTTCTACTGCGCTTTAACTGGTGGACAGCCACCCTGATATCATCCATTATACCTTGATAAACTTGAGAATTCTGTTTCCCATTGATGATGGCAAGCTGCCTGTGCCCAGATGAAGCAAAGCAGCCCTAAATTGACACGACAACATTGTGCACAGCTCTCTCAGGGTCTAGCCACAGCATTTCAATCAGGTTGAGATTTGGATTTTGACCTGGCCATTGCAAAACCTTGATTCTTTTCTTTTTCAGCCATTCTGCTGTAGGTCTGCTGGCGGGTTTGGGGTCACTTTCTTGTTGCATCACTCAATTTCAGCCAAGCTTTAGCTGGCTGACAGATGACCTCACATTTGATTGGAATACTTTGGTATGCAGAGGACCTCATGGTCAACTCAATAACTGCAAGGTGCCAAGGTTCTGTGGCCGCAAAAGAAGCCAAGCTGCAAAACAAGCCAAGCAACACTGCTCCATTATTGTGCTTAGCATTTTGGAATGAGGTTTCTGTGCTGATATGCTCTGGTTGGTTTTCGCCAAATGTGATACTGTGCATTATCGCCTTATAACATGATGGGCAGCTACAATTGCTTCTCTAAGATCATTGCTCAGTAAAAGGTGTATATATGATGCATTACCTTGTATACACACTCTGTCAACAGCTACTGTGGCCGGATTATGTTTACACCTGACATTTAATGCATCTTTGGTAAACACAGAATTTCAGCCTCCGTTGCTGATATGCAGATGCAGATCGTATAGCATAATCTTACTAGTCAGTATTAGATTTATGTCTCTGCCTCCTGAATTTGTTGTGTCTGTGTCTAGTTAGATCTGCATGCAGAGTTCTATTTAAAGATGTTTTGCTTTCTATATATGTGGAAAATGCACTGCATCAGACTTTACTATGATTGTGGCCAAATTCATTTTTGACTATTTCAGCAGGTAGTTCACATAATTGACAGCTTGTGTACATTTCACTGGGATTTGATGTGTTTTTGCTTTGTATGATTACAATACAGTCATCCAGTGTCAATGCCAGGTGGACAAGAGGTCTTCGTGATTAAAATGATCTAAATTTCCACAACCATTTCAGACTTCATTGAAGATTTTTAAAAGTGCCAGACAAACCGTGTATTTTGTTGTCAGACGGCTGTGGTGATGGCTCTGAGTATTCCTGATAACCTCATGTGACAAGGAGTCTGTGTAGTGTCCTGACATGTCTGAAGAGAGGAATTCAGGGCCCATCCCTAGGAGACACAGGATTTAGACGCTGTGAACACCTTGTTCTTTCAAGTCAATCATGGGGCAACACAACACTTTTATTAAAGTGACAGATCCTCCAGCTGGTGGGGCTGAGACAGTGTGTGGCTGAGGGTCTAATAGCAGATAAAAGTGGACTTATCAGTGTGATAAATGAAAAGCCAGTTCAGTGTACTGTATTACCCCTAATATGAAATTTGTGCATTTTGATTGCATATGACAGTGATGCTTTTTAGAGTTGTTTTTATTTGAAAACACAGATCACAAGTTCCCAAAGCCCAAATTGATCTTCAGCTTGCAAAAAAAAAAAAAAGGACATTTGAAGAATAAGTGATAATTGAAAATTTAACATTTTCTTTGTAATTGTGGAAATCTCTCTACTAACTCCAAAAGCACTTATTTGATAATGATATTAACAATCTGTTCTGAATTTGTGTTGAGACAATGGAGAGACTACATATACAGTATACACAGTATACACACACACATACAATGTCAGATTGTCCTCATGTAAAGACAGCCCCAAAGGTTGTCAGTGCCACAAGGGATTTTTTTTAAAGCTAATAAATAAATAAAATAAAATAAATTTATATATGATACTGGTTTAATGAGGTATATTAATGGTCATCCATAAGTGTTGTTGATATTAAATTCACCCTTAATGCTTTGTGCAGAGTATAATTCTGAATTACAGGACTGAATTGTTGACAGGGTAAAGCCTCCCTTTATCAGGTCAAGGATAAACTCTCATGAGCTTATGCTTTGGAAGGATACTGAAGCTATGTAACAGCCCTCAGTGCAATAACAGACTCAACTTCGAAGAGCTGAAGAAATGGAATTACCTTAGTTCTCAACAATAGTCCCACTTTAGCAGGCGACAGTGTGGGATATGGATGAGGTTGGGGGGGCTCAGTGTGTGGTGACCCTAGGGTAATCACCCACAGCTCCTGGGAGATGACTGCTAGGTATACTGTACACATCATGTGTCTCCACTGCTGATCCCTGTGTGAGACACCCAGACTCAATTTTAACAGCAATGTCTTATGGAGAGCTGCTGGATAAGACCTTTTTTTAATATAATGGTGTTTTGATGAAACAATTGGACAGCATACTGATTACATACTGATGTCTAAGTAGAGCTTCAAATTCACCCTGTTGACAGTAAAATGACCTTTTTGTCCATGAGCCACAGAAGTTAGCAAATCATAAAATGTATCTGCCACTCTTACCAGCTGTGTAGGTTTTTTATAGACAGTTGACTGGCACAATGATGGCACTACAGGTATCCTACCAATGGGTGGAAAAAATGTACAGTCTACATTAAAATATTTACCAGCAGGCAGATGCTGGTAGTTTTCCACCATGTTTGTTTACTCTACTAGCAAATTAGCTTTGTAGTAAAAAGCAATGAATGTGCTCCATGGAAATTATCTCTTTAAGCTAAGTCAGCAGCTGGAAAGTAAATACGTAATTTACTACTTAAACAACTTTTATTTATGTATACACTCAAAGAAATCAACTATGGCATGGTTTGATTAGCAAGCTAGAAATATGTTAGTATTAAGTGAATTGATTCTGCTTGTGTTCATTAAATGATTGGTTTGTGTTTGTTAGTCACAGCTAAAAGAAAAATCAGATTAATAAATGTAATTCATGTCAATACAATGAGATTGAGGTTCTTCTAAACAATGACTCTGATATGATGAGCTGTTGCGCATACTCCAATTCCAGCGTATATGGAAATACTTCGTACAGGCGAAGGTGGACGTTAATGCTTACAGGGTGGCAGGCAAGAGCAGGGAGCCTGGTGTACTGAGACCTGGCATCACAGACTAGCTCTGGGGATGTGGAATGTCACCTCACTGGTGGGGAAGGAGGTGGAGTGGTACCAACTAGATATAGTTGGGCTCACCTCTACGCATTGCCTGGGCTCTGGAACTGAGCTCTTGGAGAAGGGCTGGACTCTCTCCTTTTCCGGAGTTGCTCAGGGGGAGAGGCACCAGGCAGGTGTGGGGTTACTCACAAGCCCCCAGCTAGTTGGACTTTTGCCCAGGGATTGAGATGGTCGCCTCTCTGCGACTGCAGGTCGCTAAGGGGAGGACTTTGGCTGTTGTGTGTGCATATGCACCAAACAGCTGCTCAGATTCTCTGGCCTTCTTGGAGTCCCTAGGTGGTATCCTGGAAGGGGTCCCGGCTTGGGACTCTATAGTTCCTCTGGGGGACTTCAATGTACATGTGGGCAATGATGGAGAAACCTGGAGGGGTGTGATTGGGAGGAATGGCCTTCCTGATCTAAACCTGAGTGGTGCATTGTTATTGGACTTCTGTATTAGTCACGGATTGGCCATAACAAACACCATGTTCGAGCATAAGGGTGTTCATAAGTGTACTTGGTACCAGAACACCTTAGGCCTAAGGTCGATGATTGATTTTGCGATTGTATCATCAGATCTGTGGCTGCATGTCTTGGACACTCAGGCAAAGAGAGGGGCAGAGCTGTCAACTGATCACCATCTGGTGGTGAGTTGGATCAGGTGGAGGGGAAGACTGCCGGACAGACCTGGTAAACCCAAATGTGTAGGAAGGGTGAACTGGGAACCTCTGGTGGAGCCCCCTGCCCCTGAGATCTTCAACTCCCACTTCCAGATTTTTTTGCACATCCTGGGGGTGGTCAGGGACGTAGAGTCTGAATGGACCGTGTTCAAGGCCTCCATTGTGGAGGCGGCAGCTAGGAGCTGTGGACAGAAGGTTGTTGGGGCCTGTCGAGGCGGTAACCTGAGAACCCATTGGTGGACACCAGTGGTAAAGGAGGCTGTCAAGCTGAAGAATGAGGCCTTTTGGGCTTGATTGGCCCAGGGGTCTCCTGAAGCAGCAGACAGATACTGGAGGCCCAGGAGGTCTGCAGCCTCTGCAGTTGTGGAAGAGGGGCATGGACGTATGACATGTGCTTTGTGGACCTGGAGAAGGCATATGATCGTGTCCCCCGAGGAACCTTATGGGGGGTACTGAGGGAGTACGGGGTACTGGGGTCGCTGTCAGGTCCTTATACAACCAAAGTGGGAGCTGTGTCCACATGTCCACATGTCCTTGGCACAATGTCAGACATGTTTTCAGTGGATGTTGGACTCCACCAAGGGTGCCCCTTGTCTCCCATTCATGACATTGATGGACAGGATTTCAAGGCGCAGCCGAGGTGAGGAGTGTGTGTGGTTTGGGAACCTCAGGATTGTGTTGCTGCTTTTTGCAGACGATGTGGTTCTGTTGGCATCATCAGACTGAGACCTCCAGCGTGCACTGGGACGGTTCGCAGTTGAGTGTGAAGCAGCCAGGTCTCCAAGTCTGAGGCCATGATTCTCTGCCAGAAAACGGTGGATTGTTCCATCTGGTTCCATCTGATCCTATTTGTGATATTTATGGCGAGAATCTCAAGGTGCAGCCATGGTGAGGAGTGTGTCCGACCTCTGCTGGAAAACAGTGGATTCTTCACTCAGGGTGGGGGGAGAGTTACTGCCTCAAGTGAGGGAGTTCAAGTATCACGGGGTCTTGTTCATGAGTGAGGGCACAGAGGGGTGGGAGATTGTCAGGCAGATCGGTGCAGCGTCAGCAGTAATGCAGACCCTGTACCCAACCCTCACCTATGGTCATGAGCTGTGGGTAGTGACCAAAAGGACGAGATCGCAGATACAAGCATCCGAAATGAGTTTCCTCCACAAGGTGGCGGGGCTCAGCCTTACAGGTAGGCTGAGGAGCTCAGACATCCAGGAGAGGCGCAGAGTAGAATCGCTGCTCCTCCCGGGCGCCTCCCTTTGGAGATTTTCTGGGCACGTCCTACTGGGAGGAGACCTCGGGGTAGACCCAGAACCCGCTGGAGGGATTATATATCTCATCTGGCCTAGGAACGCCTTTGGATTCCCCAGGAGGAAAGTGTTGCTGGGGAGAAGGATGTCTGGAATACCATGCTTAGCTAGCTGCCACCGCGACCCAATCCCAGATAAGTGGAGGAAAATGGATGGATGGATGGAATTTACAGCAAATGGTTATATAGTAAAATTTAACAGAAAAAGGTACTAACAAACACATAGATTAGCATAAAATCATAGAAAAAAGCCAATAATAATAATAAAAAAGTTCAGCTCTGCTTCCATTATTGAATGTAGTGCTTCATTCCAAAAATATTTTCCTATTTTGAAATACATGAGTTTGAAAGTTGGGCTCACTGTCACAAAAAAAGGAAAATTTGTGCCCATGTACATGAAATCAATACATCAAATTGGAATGGGTTATATATTTAGTGATACTGCCACAGTACCAGTGTTTCAGCACTATTTTCAACCCTACGAGCGTGGGAAATTGTATTTTAATTACACTGCCAACAATTTCTTGTCTATGTACAGTCTCTGGTCTGTATAGCATGTTTTTGTTGTGACAGTACTCAACAAGACAAATGGTTCCACAACATTTCTGTAATGTGCTGTATGGAAATGAGGCTGCTTATTCCTTCTATTCCTTCTTCTCTTCTTATTTTACTGTTGACACTGAGCTCCCTTTCTCATTGCTTTCACACAAGGCTCTCCAAAACCCCTGCTGTTTCTACTTGGCAATTTAATGAGTGCCCCAAGTAACAAACTCTAATTTTGTTTGTTGCCTTTGTTGGGAAGGTAAATGGCAATGCTCACTAATAATGCATGTGAATGTGACCTGCAGTCAAATGGCTTAGTATTCTGAAACCTCCAGTGTCTCTACATGCTGAGTTTTGGAAATACATTTATTCAAAGTTATCTTGACGTTTTCTGTAACAGCAATAATATACAGCACATCAACTTTTCAGCCCCAGTTTGCTACTCTAATTACTTTACCACACTGTCAGGGAGGCATTTTTGTCTTTTGTCAGACAGTAACATCCATGAAATCCAAACTACACGTTGTGTGGAATCCTTATATGTGGTTGTGCCTTTTAACTCTTTTGTCCACTGCCTCAGACTCTAATAGAAATGCAGAACCTGTTTAAAACCCTGTATTAACAGTGGACTAGCTCAGTGGTTCCCAACCTTTTTTGTCCTGTGTCCAAGACAAGCCAGCCCCCCCCAGCCCCAACCCCTGCCCGCACACACGCACCAAAAGAATAAAGTGATTAATTACAAACTTTTATCTACAGAAATAAACAACTCTTGTTGTGAGAGCTTAACATTAAACTTAACCAGTTTTCCATTAACAACCTAACAGAGTGTGTTCTTACATAAGGAATAAAGATATATTTTCAGAGATGTATCAGCACCTAGGCCTATACATACAGCTCTGTCATAGATCTCCTTCAGACAATTAACTAAAACGGGAAATCTGTTGCATATTCACGTGCACATTATAGAATAAAATAGAATAGAATGCCCTTTATTGTCATTATACTAAAAGTACAATGAGATTGGAGAGCTTCTCCTTTACAGTGCAAACATAAGAATATACAGAAACAAGAAAATATATATAGAAAAGATATAAAAAGACAGTGCAACTCTATATACAATGAGGTATAGGTGTGAATGTGAATGTATTGCACAGGTGTGTTGTATTGCACAGGACAGCTGTACAGTTAAGAGTTAAATATTAAAGTGCACAGAGTGAGGCATATTGCACAGTCTATGTTATGTTGATGGTGGGGGTCGTTGTGTGTGAGAGTTCAAGGTGGTGATGGCTCTCGGGAAGAAACTGTTTTTCAGTCTGTTTGTGCTGGTTTTGATGCACCTGTAGCGCCCGCCAGAGGGCAACAGGTCAAATAGCTGAGAACCTGGATGTGTGCTGTCTTTTATGATGTCCTGAGCTCTGCTGAGGCACCGGTTGGTGTAGATGTCCATCAGGGAGGGGAGAGGGCAGCCAACGATCCTCTGTGCTGCTTTGACTGTCCTCTGAAGCCTTACTCTGTCTGCCTCAGTGCAACTTCCGTACCAGATGGAAATACAGTACGTCAGCAGGCTCTCGATGGATGAGTGATAGAAGGCCAGCAGCAGCTTCCTGTCTAGGTTGTTCTTCCTGAGGACTCTCAGGAAGTGAAGACGCTGCTCTGCCTTCTTTATGACCGCTGAGATGTTGTGCGTCCAGGAGAGGTCATCGGAGATCTGGACTCCCAGGAACCTGAATGTGTGGACCCTCTCCACACACTTGCCGTTGATGTAGAGGGGGGGCAGGTCAGTCCTATTCCTCCTGAAGTCTATGATGATCTCCTTCGTTTTTGTGGTGTTCAGTTCCAGGTTGTTGTCTGTACACCAGGTTGTTATTTTCTGGACCTCCTCTCTGTAGGCTGTCTCGTCTCCCGTTATGTCAACACAGGTTTTGACACAGCTATACACCTGAGGCCTGTACTACAAAGCAAGGTTACTGGCTTATCAGGGTAACTTCAGGAGTAACTTAGTGACGTTGGGTGTAACTTCCTGATTAACCTGTACTACAAAAGCTGGATAGGTTTTACCCGAGGTCTGCTGTTATGGTAATTTACGCTGCCAACACGTGGGTCACATTTCTGAAAATGACCTGTTACTCACTGTTAATGATGTTCTGCCTTTAACACTCAGGCTGTATATGTATGAATGTAATGCTGTTACGTTAAGTATGAACTTCTTTTTTAACAGTATTTCAGCTGCAGCCTCAGTGGAAATCTGAACCTGGAAGAAATGTAAGCATTCTATAAAGTGGTACGTATTAATATTTTCCATCATTAATACTGCATATTTTGGTATATAGTCTACAATTACAACAGCCTGTTGCATTTTATTGTCTTTCAGGACAATAATGCCCCCCACCCCCATTTAAATGATTATTCAAATCGATAATATGCAACACAAATGAACCTGTTCCACAACATTTCTGTAATGTGCAAAATAACTGAAACTGGAAATGGAAAATGTGGAGCATAAAAAACACCATTCTTTGGTCCACATATCTCCACTACATACTTTTTTTTTTTCTTTTTTTTTTTGGAGACCAACAGTCTTTAGACTACCCAATCCAGAAGAGTCAGCCTCTCTCAGTCATTGTGCCAATATCAATTGGTTCCTCCACCTGTAGGACAGAGCTTTTACAGCATAACACCGAGTTAACCACAAACATAACCTGCTTGGAGCAATTTAGAGATGCAGCATGGCAGCAGACTCCAGGTAAAACCTATACACCTTTCATAGTACGGATTAATCAGGAAGTTACCCTGATAAGCCAGTAACCTCGCTTTGTAGTACAGGCCTCTGGTGGACATCGAGCCTGTTTCTGGCTTTTGTTTAATTGTTACAAGGGCACTGAAGGCTGTCTCAGACAAGCATGTAGCGCTGAATGGGAGAATAACCCTTGTTACTGCATGTTTGGCCAGTCTGGGAGTGACAGTGCGTCCTTTGACAATCCAAAACTTTTAAAATCTTTTTTCCTGGAAATATTTTTTTGACACCGAATCAGCTTGAAGGTCACAAAGCTCATCTTCATAGCGGTATTCCCCATCCTTGAGGGTGGAAATGTAAGGGTCCATCACCCATGCTTCCTTTGATAAATTCTTGTTGATGTTGGCAAAGTGGGTCTCATGGAGCAGGTTCATGTGCTGGGTAAACTCTGTGCGTAAAGACACAGACACAGTGCCATCAGACTGCTTCAGCAGCAGTGGAAAATTCTGTAACTCCCCTTTTGACATTTTTGCAACTCTGTACTCCAGTTTACGAACAAAAGTGTCCAGAGCGTCTTTGCACTGCTTGACGTTTGATTCAGGTCCCTGCATCTGCTTGTCCGTCTCATTGTAGAGCGTGAATGTGTCCGCTAGGTAGGCTGCTTTGATCCAAAATGCATCAGTCAGCTGTTCAAACAGTGGTTGATTGTGATTTTGCAAGATATCCTTTAGTTTTCCTTGCAGTTCCATAAAACACACAAGCACTTGTCCACGCGACAACCGCCGTAGTTCTGTGTGTAGCAGTAATGTTTGATGCGCTTCATCCTCGCACAGCTGGGCAAAAAGTCTCTTGTTAGAAGAGTGATGTAACTGCTTCATCATCAGTTTGGTTTGTTTACTGTGTTATTTTTTGGTTCCAGTAGTTTGGAGGCAGAACTAATCTATGCTGCTCTAGTGTTCTGCCCATGTGTTTGGTTAAGGGTGTGGCTAGTAGATGAAGCAACAAAAACCAGGACAACATTTTCAAATTAGCCTCTCTGTAGTAATAAGCAGCCTATGAGGTATGAAATAATGTCAATTTTAAGTGCATAACAACTCCAGATAAGTTATGAGTTAAGCTGATGTATGTGTTAGCTTTAATATGTGCTATATGCTATGCAGAGCTTTAGGGGCATAAAGTATAACACTGGACAAATTGCATTTTGTTTATCTTTCTTTTATTCTTTTATTTCTAACAACTTAGTTCTCATGGGCTGGAGAGGAATAAACCCAATTTTTAACAATTACCTCGTGCCTCATGTACTGGAGGGAGCTACAGTGAGAACTCATCTGCTCCGCCTGAGTAGCCGTGGGAGATGGCGCCAGAGAGCAGTGGTTCACATAAGGGATGAGATACTGTATCTCTATGACATTGTGTTTACTAATGGGCATGCTATAAATATTTATGAATAACTGGTGGCACCAAGAGTAAGGCAGACCTAGTAATATAGTGCAGTTTAAGGTGAATGACTATATAATGAGTATATAAGGTTTCCAAAGGTTCAACTAAGAGTGAATATATTTTGTGTATATCATAATTCATAGTGATTTAAGACTCGAGGCTGAAGCTGCTTACCTACGAGCCAAACAGGAAGCTTAAAATGCAGAGAGACAAAGGGAGTTTATGAGCAAATTGAATGCTCAGACGAAGAAATAAGTGAACTGCTCCATCAACATGTCCCTCCAAAGGAGAAGGAGGAAGTCAAGCATGAAATTAACCTGTTGCAGCATTACTCTCCACCACAAGCTTTGACACATCCAAAGCAAGTGGACAGTACAGCAGCTATTGTTAAAGTACTTGCAGAGTCCATCAGTGCAAGTAATCTTCCTATACTAGAGCCCAAGAACATTTAATGGTGACCCACTCAGATTCAATGACTGGAGGGTTTTCTTTCAGACACTCATTGACAGGAAAAATGTACCAGCTGACGAGAAGATATATTTCCTGAGAAAGTACTTGGGTAGACCTGCCAAGAAGGTTATAGAGAGCTACTTTCTGCTAGGCACAGAGTGCGCCTATCGTGCAGCATGGACTATCTTAGAGGAGAAATATGGCAATTCATTCCCAATTGCAAAGGCCCTCAGAGACATGCTTGATGCATGGCCAAAGATAAGCTCCAAGGGCAGAGTAGAACTTCTAGCTGACCTCCTTTGTAGCTGTGAGGCCGCCATCTCTCAGATCAAAGGTCTTGAAGTACTTAATGACTGCAGTGAGAACCAGAAAATGCTTGCTAAACTTCCAGACTGGCTAACCTCAAGATGGAATACGAGGGTTATAGAAGTGGAAGAATGAAGTTACACATTCCCAAGCTTCAGCCAGTTCATCAGCTTCCTCACACATGAAGCAAAAATTGCCTGAAACCCAATAACATCTCTTCATGCTCTAAAACCAAGTGAAGGTGAAAAGATGAAGGTTTCAAGAACAGAGGTCCTGGAGCAAAGGTACTGGCAACAAACTCAGGTGAAGGGTCTATCTCTACAAATTGTGTCTTTTGTAAGAGGGGAGTTCACAGCTTATATAAGTGTCATAAATGTATGGATGAGATCATCTCTGAGCAAGTCAAGTTTGTACAAGAGAAGAAATTGTGCTTTGGCTGCCTTAAGCCTGGACATTGCTCAAAGGAATCTGAAAACAGAATGATCTGCGAGGTGTGTGAGAAGGGACATCCAACTTGCCTCCAGGATAACCGCGCTAAGGAGGGAAGGGTGTCATCAAGGCCTGATGGAGCAAGGGACAGTAACCTGTCAAGGGATGGGAAGACAGCTCATCCACAAGATAAAACTGCAAGAACACCATGTGAAGCAACATCCAACAGAGTTGTCCAGAACGTCAGGGACACTCATACATCCTCCGTCATTCAAGTGTGGGTGTCAACTACAAGTGAGCCTGATCGTGAAGTTCTTGTGTATGCACTCCTTGATACACAGAGTAACACAACTTTCATTCTCGAAGAAACTACAAGGGCTCTACATGGCAAGAGTGGACCGGTTCAGCTAAAGCTCTCCACAATGTCTTAAAGAAACACGGTTGTGTCCTGCAGGAAACTGACTGGTTTACAAGTAAGAGGATTCTACTCAGATAGGATAATTGCCCTGCCTGCGACCTACTCAAGAGAGTTCATCCCTGCAAACAGAGATCATATTCCCACACCAGAGACTGTGATATGGCCTCATCTTGAGCACATTGCAGATGAAATCGCTCCACAGCAAAGCTGTGACATTGGCCTGCCAATTGGCTACAACTGTTCTCAAGCTCTCATCCCAAGACAAGTGGTTCCTGGTGGTGAAAATCAGCCCTTCGCACAGAGAACTGATTTGGGCTGGAGTGTGGTTGGCTATGGCAATTCATGTCTTGAGTATGGAGACATGATTGGAGTAAGTCACCAGGTCATTGTGAAGCAAGTGATGCCAGGCTTTCAGTCTTCTTCAGACCTCTCAAATGAAGTGCACTATGTGTGTAGAACACAGATCAAGGAAGTAGTTTTGCCTGCAGACATCATCAAGGTGTTGGAAACTGACTTTGCTCAGACAGCTTCAGAGGACTGACACATTTCTCAAGAGGATCTCAGATTCCTGTCAAAAGAAAAGGGCATCAGACTTAGGGATGATGGACATTATGAAATGCCTCTTCCATTGAGGACAGAAAGGCCCAATTTACCAGATAATAAGGTATGTGCCATACACTATCTGAGATGCCTAGAAAGGAAGCTGAGACGAAATGAACAGTACTACAAGGACTGTAAGGCTTTTATAGAGGAGTCCAGAACCTGAGGAGATGCAGAAAAGGTCCCAGAAGAAGACATCAGCAAGGCTACAGCATGGTACATTTCACATCATGGGGTGTATCATCCACAAAAGCCTGGGAAGATACATGTTGTCTTTGACTGCTCTACAAAGTTTCAAGGGACATCCTTGAATGACCATCTCCTGACTGGTCCAGAGTTGACAAACACCTTAGTGGGAGTTCTTTGTCGTTTTTGTAGAGGTCCTGTAGCCATTATGTGTGACATAGAGTGCATGTTCCACCAGTTCCACGTGAAGGCAGAAGACCAAGACTACTTAAAATTCTTGTGGTGGGAATCTGGAAATCTTGAAACCCAGCCTTCCATCTGACAAATGAAAGTCCACTTGTTTGGTGCAGCTTCATCACCTGGCTGTGCTAACTATGGACTCAAGCACCTTGCTGCTGAAGAACAGGGCATTTCAGTGAAGACACCATCAAGTTCATCCAGAGAAACTTCTATGTTGATGATGGCTTGTCAAGTGTAACATTCAAGGGCCAAGCAATCCAGCTTGTGAAGGAAGCAAGAGAGCTTTGCAGTACAGGCACGTTCCGGTTACGCAAGTTTATCTCTGACAGCAAGGAAGTCCTAGCCACAATTCCCAAGGAAGAATGTGCTGAAGCTGCCAAAGACCCTGATCTGGCACTGGGAAAACTACACATAGAAAGAGCACTTGGTGTACAGTGGTGTGTGGCCTCTGATGAGTTCCAGTTCAGAGTAGTTGTCAAAGAAAATCCACTTACCCAAAGTGTAGTGTAGGTCTTGTAGGAAAACAGATCTTGCAGCAGATATGTTGTGACAAGCTCAGTTGGGATGACACTTTACCTGAGGACCTTCGACCCCTATGGGAATTATGGCTCAGAGATTTGCTAAATCTGACTAGTGTTAAGATTCAACAATGCTATATTCCACCAAGCTTCAAGGTCCAGCACTACGAATTCCACCACTTCTCTGATGCCAGTGTGTCAGGCTATGGAGAGTGCTACTACCTCAGAGCAGTCAGTACATCAAGTGAAGTCCACTGCTCCTTACTTATGGGAAGATCAAGAGTTGCCCCCAATAAGGTCACAACCATACCAAGACTCGAGCTGTCAGCAGCAGTGGTAGCTGTCCGCACCGGTGACATGCTCAGGAAAGAGCTGGAAATAGATGGCCTTCAAGAATTCTTCTGGACTGATTCAAGAGTTGTGCTTGGATATATTAATAATGAGGCTAGAAGATTCCATGTTTTTGTAGCAAACTGCATGGAACGCATCAAGCAAAGCACAGATTCTGCACAGTGGATGTATATGGCTTCTGGGCAGAACCCAGCAGATCACGCCTCAAGAGGTCTCACAACTGAGCAGCTTGTAGCCTCTAAGTGGTTTACAGGCCCAGACCTTTGGCAGAAAGAGCTACCAAGTGGAGTAGCTACGGTGGGAGAGATCTCAAGTAGCGACCCAGACTTAAAAAAGGCCCAGGTTCATGACACTCAAGCAAAGGAAGTGAGATCACTATTAGACCATCTACACAAGTTTTCTGACTGGCTAACAATGGTGAAAGCTATTGTCAGGCTCAATGCCTTGCAAAGGAAGTCAAGAAACTCAAGCCAAAGTCCTGTGAAACCACCAGAAACCTGTTCCAGAAATGGGCTGGCTTCTTTAGATGTTTTTTTGGCAAAGTCTAATCTGGCCTTTCTATTTTTGAGGCTGATTAATGGTTTGCACCTCGTGGTGAACCCTCTGTATTTGCTCTCATGAACTCTTTATGGTACACTTACTTCCTGGAGCATGTTCTTCACTTGGGTGGATGTTGTGAAGGGGTTTTTCTTCACCATGGAAAGGACCCTACGATCATCCACCACTGTTGTCTTTCGTGGATGTCCAGACCTTTTTGAGTTCCTGAGCTCACCAGTGCGCTCTTTTTTTCTCTGAATGTACCAAACTGTTGATTTGGCCACTCACACATTTCCACTATCTTTCTGATGGATTTCCTCTTTTTTTCAGCCTAAGGATGGTTTATTTCACTTCCATTGAGAGCTCCTTTGACTGCATGTTATGGGTTCATAGCAACAACTTCCAAATGTAAATGCCACACCTGGAATCAGCTCCAGACCTTTTACCTGCTTAAGTGATGATGGATTAACGAGGGAATAGCCTATGCAGCCCATGAAATAGCTTTTGAGTCAATTGTCCAATTACTTTTGGTCCCTTGAAAAAGAGGCAGCTACATATTAAAGAGCTGTATTTCCTGAACCCTTCCTCCAATTTGATATGAATACCCTCAAATTACAGATGAGAGTCTGCACTTTAAGCCCATATTAATTATAGAACTGTATCTTGAATATGTTTTGGTAAACAGCTAAAATAACAAAACTTGTGTCAGTGTCAAAATATATATGGACCTAACTGTATGTTTGTCTTTCTAAGTTGTTCTAAGAAATCACGTGATACAGTGGGAGTGTAACTGCCTCACCGTCAGTTTGGTTTGTTTACTGTGTTATTTTTTGGTTCCAGTATTAGTTTGGAGGCAGAACTAATCTCTGCTGCTCCAGCGTTCCGCCCGTGTGTTTGGTTAAGGGTGTGGCTAGTGGATGAAGCAACAAGAGGACAGAGCATCCAATGATTTTTTCTGCTAAGGACCAGGACAACATTTTCAAGTTAGCCTCTCTGTAGTAATAAGCAGCCTACAAGGTATGTGATAATGTAAATTTTAAGTGCATAACAACTCCAGATAAGTTATGAGTTACTCTGAGGTATGTGTTAGCTTTAATATGTGCTACATGCTATGTAATTCTACAGGGGCATAAAGTATAACACCGGACAAATTGCATTTTGTTTATCTTTATTTTATTTTCGTACAACTTAGTTCTCATGGGTCGGAGGGGAATGAACCCCGTTTTGAACAATGACCTCGTGCCTCATGTCTATTACTGGAGGGAGCTACAGGCGAGCTTTAATAAAGTTTACAACTATAACAAGAGTTGTTAAGGTTTTATTGAGGTCTTCTGAAAGTTTTTTACTGGCCAGTGCTTGGCGACGTAGCATACAGTGGAAAATCACGCTCCCTGGGGCCTTTTCCTTTAAGTGGCTGTTAAATCCCTTGTTTTTCACAATTCTCAGGTTTGATTAGCTGCTCTCCAATATTGTGTGGCAGAAGAGCCCCTCTCCCTGCTCATAGAGCTTGTTGCACTGGGCCTTGAGAGCAACACGGAAGGGATCCGGGTTGGCTGGGTCCATGGCTGGCCAGTTTGTACTGTAACACCCAAAGTGGTTGGACCCAAATGCATGTTTCAGGAACCGGTGTACAGGAACAAAGCGAGTGTTTAATAACAGTTCTGATAAAGAACAGGAGTTCAGGCAGAGGTACAAAAATCGGCAGGCAAACTCAGGTCAAAAACACTGGGAATGCAAAACTCACAAGAAAAAGGCTGGAACACTGGTAAAAAGACACAAGACAAACTGGCACAGAAGGGAGTGAGAGGGGGGGCTTAAATACTAGGGGACAGGGAAGACAATTAGACACAGGTGCAACACACTAGGGCGGGGGCAAGTGATCACACAGGGATAACAAGAGGGCAGAAAGTCAAGGGATCTGGAACGAGAGACAAAGGTGAGTATATCACAATAAAACAGGAAATGACACAAAAGGATGGGGAATGCATGAAAGACATGACCTGGATGTAACAGCTAGCCTTTTAGGTCATTGTTTCACATTTCAAAATTTAAAGCTGTCTCAGGCAAAGTTAGCAGCTACCTGGTGAACAAAGTCTAGCATTTGGCAGCTAAAGAGCCAGATATTTCTCTGAGGTGCTGGTGGAAAGCAAACCAAAGCAGAGTAAATACTAGACTTCATCATTTCACCACACACATGACTCCAAATGAGTGCTGATGTTGCGGTGTGCCTGCTGAATATAAATCTGCAGTTATTTGCAATTAAGTTAGCTGTAACAAATCTATAGTGATATGTCAGATGTTGCGTTTTAAACCTGTTGGGCTGCTCCCATGTGGTCAAAAAGTTAATTGATACATCTTGAGGACTCTAGATGCTTAATTTTGTACCAATTTCAACCGTGTTCTAGCCAAATATTTGAAATAATTCAGTAATCTTCCAAGAATTTTATCTTGCTAAAGTGAAAAAGACTTCAGTGTAGAGGTTTGCTCATCAAACCCCTACACTGAATCCCAGAATAATAAAATGCAGTTAAATGAAACCAATGAATATATAACATATTCTATGTCAATCAAGCTTCAAGAGTTAAACTGATTTTATGTAATAGAACAATGATTGGCTTGCATTTTAAGTGATAAAAGTGTTAAGACCAATATTGGTCTAGCATATCAGCAAGCCAGTGAGGTTGTCTAACCTCAGATAAGCTCACATATCATGTTTGTGTGTGTGTGTGTGTGTGTGTGTGTGTAAAAGTTGTGTACATATAAGCCTACAGTACAGGATCAGTGGTGTATGTGAGTATCTCCTCTCTTAGTTTCACAGTGTTGTGTTCCATAGCTAGAGTTCTGCAGGAGTCTGGTGTTCCAGGTGTGTCATTTAGCAGACAAGCAGTTCTGTCAGTAGCTTTACTCTTAACCCTTCCTTCCCCTTCAGGCTTCCTGCTGTCTCCTTGTCCCATGGGTGAGAGCTAAACCAGGGATATAAGGCTGCTGTAACATATCAGCCCACACTACCTGATGTGTAGCATCCATATTAAAATCACCCCAGCTGTAAAATTACTCCACTGGGAAAAAGGCAATTTTGTATGCTGACATGGCAGTCTGTGAGAGGGAGCATACCAAGATGAACTGGGCTGTAGTGGCCAGTGGCTATGTGCCTTCACGTAGTATGCACCAGAAAATAAGGTGCATTTAGCTCTGTTCTGTTTCAGAACTAATCAGGGTGATACACTCAAGAAAAATACATGATGGAAGGTTCTTATACACTAAGGGTTCTCACTATAAAGGCTAAGATCTAATTAGATTCCTGAGCTGCGTACATTTGCATAGCAATGAGGAAAAATTGATTTTTGTGAAGCTACCATAACTCCTGAATGCTTTCAAACAGAGTTCAGTTTAACATTCACGTGTTATGTGTAGGAATATACAGTATATAAACAGAAGTGCTTGTTTAGTTCAAGCATCTAAGTTCAATAATAAGCGTAATGAAGAAGGCATCAGTATTGCAATCTTACATCATGATGATTATGGAACAATATTTGTAAGATGTTTTCAATCTTGCTCATGAAAATAAATCTAATAAAGGAAATTATCATAATTAATAATTAGCAAAGAAACATTTCTATTTAACATATGCACAAATTGTTCACTGTCAATGAAGATCATTTAATTTCCTAGATTATCCTGACAACTAAAGCATGAGTAACATTTTTCTGACTATGTTTAGGCAACAATCTTTCCCTAATCTTAACCAAGTGTTTTAGTATACCACACCTAACACATGGGATGCAGGGCATGAACCCTGGTCTTTGTAAATGGTAAATGGACTGCACTTATATAGCGCTTTTCTAGTCACACACAGCACTTGTTTTACACATATAAAATGCTCTCTAACACATACACACACATTCACACATCAATGATACACTGGGGACAATTTGGGGTTCAGTATCTTGCCCAATGATACTACGACTCGCAGATGGGCGGAGCCGGGAATCGAAGCACCAAATTTCCAATTAGTGGGCAACCTACCTTCTGAGCCACAGCTGCCCCATTTGTATGCCCACCCATAATGACGTGTATGATAAGCTTGATGATAAGTACAATAAATATTTGCTTATTAGATCAGTAATTCTGACCAATTTGGTTTGTGACCCCTTCCAAAAACTCTGTGTAGCTGTGTTAACTTGTCAAGTTGCTGATCTTCATAAGTTGTAATCAGTTTCAATGAAGAGACATTTCTCCTTAGAACTTCTCATTTCTTCTTAAATAAATAACAGCACATGAAACAAGGAGCTAAAATTCTCCCGTATTTCCCAAAAAAGGAAGGAGAGAATCTTGAAATGTCTGAAAAGATTTATGTGGCAGAACTTTTTTTTTTTCTTCTTTCCCATTCAACCCCTCAGATTTATCTTGTGACACTCTGGAGCGCTCTGACACCCTGACTGGGAGCCAGTCTACTTAACTATCCAAGTAGTTAAAACTACCTCCACTACGACCATTTACAACAGTAAAATGATACTTATAAATTACTGTTTCAGTATTAATTACAACTATATTATATCACTCACAGGGATTTAGTTTCTGCTTTTTTATATATATATAATTTTTACTTACGCAGGAGTTTGAATGCTGCACTTTCATGCATCCTTGAGTCCTAACTAGTCTAATTGTTCCTTGGCTTTGCTGGCACATTGCTACATTTCTTTGTGCATTATAGTCACTAACTCTCAATCTGTGAAATGGAAAATGGTGACAAGACTGTGTATCACACTGACATGATGTGGATGCTGTTGCTGTTAATTTCATACTGTATAATTTAAAAAGTAAAAACTCATTTATTTGCTCTTTTCAAATCTTTATATAAATGTAGCAAGTTTGCTGACTCTGAATTAAGCTTTGTGGCTGGTGGAACTTGTGTGCCCTCTATTGGCCCAGTGCAACTGTACTGAGCCCAAAGACTATCACATTTTCCTAGATTTGAATAAAATGTTGCCAGTGAATGAAATTCATGCAGCTGCCAGATTTCCTCCAGAAGCAAATTAGTAGTATATAGACATAATTTATAAAAGAGAGTAGCTGTTTTTGGCACCTTACCAAAAACTGAGCCCTCTTGGAGGTCTTAATTTGTTGTCTCAGACAGAGTATTGAAAGTAGCTATTACTGAGGCCATCAAAGAGGTCAAGCTCTGCAAACACACTTGAGAGAAAAAGTGGAGTGCTTATCAATTGATGCTTTGCTACATACTTTTTTGTTCAGTGTCCCCCTTCAATATGTTGCGCAGCCAGACAGGCCCACATTCCTGATTATACTTATGTGTTACAAGCCTGTTTTCCATCCCTTGATCTGTTCCTAGGGGATAAGGAGATATAGGCCATGAATGTGTTGTGAAGTGGTTCACTGAGCCTATCAGCACAGTGCCTGTGGTGGTGATGGCAATCCGTAGCACAGCAAAGTGGCCCAGTTGAACACAAAGCACTCAGCACTTAATTGTGAGGTAACGTAATTTTTATTTATTTATTTTTTACATGGTACAAGCTAGGCAATGCAAACTATTAATAATTACATTTTGTCTTTACAAGTGAAGCTTATAAACACTTCTCCCTCTAGACTTCACTGATGTGATGCTGATGTGAGAAATGAGATGGAGACAATGATAGAGGGGGGAGTGCCACAGAAAAGCTGATGTCCAAAGGCTATATACTAAAGCATCAAAGGTTAATTGGATTCTGTCAAAGTGATATTGTCAGGCGATGTTTAATTCTTTCCACTTATATTACATTGTTTAATTTTCTTCTTTGGAGAAAATAATGGTTTGATCTTGTCATAATCAGTGTAGGACAAATTTATGAACCTATCAGGTCTTGATAATGCCCTCTAAGAGTGTTTGTGCAAGAGCAAAGGCTTGTTGTTCTTTGATTTTTACTGGAATAAGAGAAGAAAATAAAAGAACTCATAGACTAATGTGGAAAAGAATAGCTTAGGATATCCATCATTAGACCCTCTATTTTTTGAGTAATACCATGAGCAAGCATACTTACAGACTCTGAGGCACAAAGCAGCCTACCTAGCAAAAAGAGAATGATTAGGATTTCCATATTATATAAAGCAAAACCGCTTAAACCTGCTTTTTGGAATTGCGGTACACAGCAGACTCTGTGTTATATAACCAACGGAAGTACACACTACTAATTCATCAGGAGGGAGTAAAAGGTGGGGCTGTTTTGTCCTCTGGATTTGTGTCAACACACACATGCACGCACACACACAAAAATTCTCACATTCAGCTTAGCACTGTATGTTGTAGCAAAGTTCAGACACTTCCTGTATTTGTATTATCTCTTCCTCATCTGGAAGCCAGTTCTGGTTTGCATCCATCCCTAATGGATGGAGCTGGAGTGGTAATGGTGTAGCATTGCATGACTTTGTTTCCAGAACTGACCTTGTTGTATTGTGCTGATTAAGAGACTGAGTGCGCAGTATTGACTCCTCACCAACACAATCATCCCTGAAACCTGACACCACTTCCCCCTGGTAAGGCACTGGTTCATTCCCCAGTCTGGGAAGATTAAATCTGCGTGGGTGAAGAGAAAAAGCAATACTGTCCTTCATCCATCCCTCCTCAACACCACTTTGGTGCCATTGCACAAGACCCTGAACTTCATCTGCTTCAACAGAGCTGCAGGTCACACTGTGGTTGTACTGGGTGACTATTCCTCTCACATGGAGGCTTGAAGCTAGAATGAGCTGATGGAAGACATTGCTGTGGCTGACATACAGGCTAGCAAGCTCCCAATTCCTGCATTACCTGAGACAGCAAATATGACAAGGATGTAGGTTAAGGGCTGATGCGGTGAGAGCAGTTGAGTGATTTGCTTTCAAGTCTGATGCTAGCACTAGCTTGATTGACAGAATTCACTCTTTTCTCAAAATTAGAGAAAACATCAAATGATCAAAAATTAACTAATATTTGTGTGATGCAGGATTTAGACAGGTATATTCATACCATCTACTGTAGTAGAGGTCTTTAAAGGTCCATTTGGTTTTGAGGAGTTGAAGACTGACCCCGAGCTTAAGCAGTAGCTTACAAGAATCATGCTATTTAAGGACATTTTTTGGGGGGGTTGATTCACAAATATATTTTAAAAAGTCATGTTGTCAGTGCAGGAGGTGGAAGAGAAACATTTTCTTGTCTTTGAGATATATTAATTATTCAGGTTTCTGTGGCTTTACATTCATTCTCAGAGCATTATTATTACATTGTTGATCTTTTACACCATGGCTGCTTGGTGATTGATTTATTAATTGATAGGGCATCTTGCTGTTGCCATTGTCTGTGCTCTCTCTCTGTTTGTGTCTGTTCGGGTAGAACATGTTTTTAATTGGATGAGCCATTCTCATTTCTGTTTGGGCTGAGTCTGGTTGTTCTTAGGCTCCCCTCAGAGAGGGTCTCTCTTTTTTGAAAATGTATTTATGCATGCCAAGTTCAGGTAGGTTTTCCACAGGTCTGTGACAACCTCTGGTATGTAAGGTATATACAGCACTTATTCCTCAACAAAATCCCAAAGATTATCATGTTTCCACTTTACAGGCTTCAGTGTTAACTTTATTTAAATATGTACTAAAATATCTTCACTTTGGGTAGCTTTTAACTGTTTGTGTCTGTGTTATGTGTTATACAGTCATTTATATACAAGATCTTGTTGGCAGTTACTGGAGCTTCATTGAATGGAACTGGGAAGGTCATTGATGCTAACAAGTTAGATAACAACATGTAATTCTAATTTACTTCCTCTTGTCTTGTGCTTCCTTCCTGTTCGTATCCGTTCTCCACAGCCTCTGTCACTTTATACTCAGCTTACTGCATTGTGATCATGTTTCATCTCCTGCCTGCCTCTCATTTTTCACTCCTCCTCCTCTCTCTGCTCCCTACCTGGCACTGAGCTCTGTGTACTGATTTAGCCCATTGTGATAATGCATGTATGAGAGTTCCTGGCCCTGATTTGAAGGCATTAAAATGCTGTGTGCAGTGGACAAGAGTAATCTCTCCTTCTGTCAAATGCAATGTTCAGCTCAATGTGCCAACAGACCCCCTCACTAGTATACAGTGCAGCACAGTTCTTGCTGCAACAGAAACATGTAATTGTCCATGCATCACTTGCTGTCTGATTTTGAATGAAAATATGAAAATGAAAATACAATACAATACAATACAATACAATATTTCCTGAAACTTCATGAAATGTGTATTATGTATTGCTTGAATGTACCTCTCTTTTTTTATGTTGCAGGCGACATGCCTCATTGCCCGTAGAAGTCTCAGAGTTACCTCTAAACCTAATTGCCCCTCCATGTAGAAGAAGTTACTCCTGTTGCAAATTGAAGTCTGCATCTTTTGGGTAAATCGAAGGTTGTTTTTTTTTTAAATTACTTTTACTTTTTTATTTTTAGCTACTTTACAGTATCACTCTGTTTATCAGCCTGTTAAAACATCTAATCTTTGATTTCGCCATTCCCCATGCTGCTGTTGAGTGGTTCTTTGTTTGTCAGTTTTTTCCTTTTGCTCACAAAGACTTCCATTGCCCTCTGTGCTCAGGCTGGTAGGTGGCCTCCTCTTCCTCCAAATCCAATCTGATAGAAAATGAACATCCCAACCTGTTACCACCACAGAATGGAATTAGAAGCACAGCAGGGGATCCAGCTACTTTCTGGAATAGAGCTGGAAGAATAGACCCCTGTGATGTAATATTTTTTCCCTTCAATCCCTCCATTATTCAGTGTTGCTTCTCAAGTAAACAAGTGACAAGCTTTGCTGCACTGTAGGTTATTTTGGGCAGCATGTATACAATACAGAGTAATGCACTCCCTGGCTATCCATTGCAGTCCTCCTCTCTCTGGATATAAGACCCCACCCAGGTTCCAAGAAGGCTGGATACTCTAAACTGCTGTTTGGTGCATTAGTGCAAACTACAGTTAGAGCCCTCTTGGAGTCACATGGAGGCAACCCTTTCATTCTCGAGGGAGAATTTCAACACCTCAGATGGGAACTCATGAGTATTCCCACACCCACTTTACATCTCTAGCCCCTCTCCAGGAGTTTGCTTCCAGTGCCGTAAGTGGGGGTGAGTCCAACTACTGTTTATTTGGCTGATACTGCTCCACCTCCTGCACTAACTCTGGCTCCTTCCCTGCTAGAGAGGTGACATTCCCTGTTCCTAGAATAGATGGCACACCCAGGTCTCTGCCCTTGACTGCCACCTGGCTTGCATCTCACCCAACCCTGATTCATTTTCCTGCAGGTGGGGGACACACCAGCAAACTTCTCTCCCAGGTCTGGCTTCAGAATGAGGCCTCAGTTTCCCTGGTCCAGGCAAGGTGACTTGTTCCCCCCCAAAAAGCGTTCATCAGGATGGTATGAATTGCTTTTGGTTTAGTCCTCTCCTGGGGCCAGTTTACCTTGGGAAACTGTTGCCCTTGACATGAAATGTGTTTATTTTAATCTTTGAAGCTGTATATGTTAGGTTCTGTAAACATGTCTGGAATGGTTAACTCTATTCTGCTGTGCTCCTCCTCAGTAATGTTTGCCAAAGTGGTCCTTGGATAAACTAGGCTCTGCGGAAATTCCAGCCACATATGGGAGGACAATATGTTAATTTTTTCACATTATCTTCTTTTCTATCTGATCTCATGTTCTTTTTTGGATCTTTTTGGTTTTTAATAAACCAAAAACTGCAGGCTTTCAAACCATACTATTATATGATGTCTTTGGCCTTCATATTTGTAGATATGGTCTCTGCTCAGTGATGCGAGGTCCAGATTACCTCCAGTTTGTGCATCATTGAATGGTGTGAATGCTGTGAATCAAACTGATTGGATTATCCACCTCTGTGGGGGGGTTTCATCCATGTTCACCCTTTTTATGATAGTGCACACTGGTGAACATGTGGTGCTGTTATGTTTCTCCTTGTACTTGAAATATGTTTCCTTCAAGAGATCCAGCAAAGAGCACACCTGGTGTGGGCTAAGTTTCATTTTGATCTTTCCTGAGCTCTCCTCTGCACTGCTGATGTCATCAGCACAAATACTTTCATCAGCTTCCAGTCTGAATCACTGAAACTTGCCCCAACAACAACTTTTTTATGTTATGTATAGTGTTGCTAAGCAGACTTGTAAAAGTTGTGGCTAAATATCTGTAGATGTTGTACAGTTTGTTAAAATATTCTATAATATTTTGTACTCTCAGAGGGTGATACAGAAACTAAGTAAATTCTCTGACATAAAGCTGATGATACACTTTAGATAGTTGTCTGTTTCATCTACAATAGTGTGTTTCACTAAAGTGTTTCATAAATATTAAGGCTGTGGTATTCCTGAACTGAACAAAGTCAGGTATGTTTATACTTGTTTGAAAAGCCTGCCATCAAATGAGGGGCTCTGCATGATGGATTGTTCAAATGGGAACAATGGTTAACACTTTAAGACATTTAGAATCTTAGAGCTTCAGAGAAGAGTTCAAATCCTGCATACTTTCTCACCTCTATATACATGGCCACCTGTTGAGTGGCTATACCTGTTAAATTGTCGTTTCAGAGTTAAAAAAAGATTGAACAATCTGAAAAGCATTTAGTTGGAAGCATATTGTCGCCTTTTGCATCTCTAAGGGGGTCACTACTTGGCTAAGTCCCAGCTAAAGAGGTCTGTTAAATTTTTACTAACTCTATACCTTCAGACTGATTTCATTTACAAACTTAAGCTCCAATTGACACTGTCTCATGTGACATCACTTCACTTCCTCTTTCATCACCACGCTCTCAGAAAGTTAGAAATATTGTTGAGGTGTACACAAGCAGTTAGGCCCAATCCAAATGACCCAAATACAATTAGACCCGATGTGGCTCTGGCTGACACAAATAGACCCTAAAAGAGTGAATAATAATAATAATGATAATAATAATAATGCCTCAAGAACAAATGTCAGAAACTAATTCCAAAAATAACTGGTTAAAAATAAATAACTTGTTATAAATATAAATTTCACTTCCTTCAACAGTTGTAAAACTCTTGAGCAACAAGGGTGATAGACTGAAATAATTATTTGCTAACACTGAATTTTTTGACGTAGGCCACTGACTTCTGAAAATATTTTTTCTCACTGATTATCTCATACCTGGAGATTTAAAGTAATATATCTGTGACTTGTGGTAGTAAAACAAACCGCACCCAATCTGATTAGTCCAAATTATATTTGTATAATATGGCCACAGTCAGATACAAGTGGGTAACATACAAAGAACTTGTTTGACAAATAACTTACGCAGTGAAGCCCTTCCTCAGTTTGTGAAGTTCTCTGTCTGACAGGTTTGTTTGCCATGTGCTCCTGTTAACCAGGTGCATCTGACTGTGGCTGTCCCACTTATATCTGTATCTCTATTTCTCTATATCTATAGTGTTCTTGGCTTAGGAAAGCCAAAATGCTAATTTGTCTTTCTTTGCTCTTGGCTTGTGGACTAAGCTGTGCATGTTTAATGAAGTCTGGCCACCTCTGTGGTGTTGTCCCAGGAAGTTGACAGCAACCTTTAATGCAGTTGTTGGTCTTTTACGTTTAGGACATAGATAATGCAATTAAATTGTCTTGTGTATTGTGCAGTTATCCTTTGGTCCTCTGCAAAAATGTCTTGAAGAGTTAATGTGTGAGGCAGACTTAGGTGCTTATTGTTTTCCGGTCTACATGGTTTGCTTTTGTGTATTTTGACAATGCATATTGCTTTGGACTAACCCTGTGTTTCCACTATATCTACGTACCAGATCTGAGATGTATTTTATAAGATTGCTAAATATGCATAGTGTGGGTAAGTAACCCATTTGATTATCATACTAAAGATATTTAGTTTAGGTTTTTGCATCTGTTTCAGGCGATGACATTTGAATGACTTACAAACAAAGGTCTTGAAAGCATGCTGTCAGTTTCTGGCTTTACCAGGATAAAGTAAGTAAGAATCAGCTGTTTTTTCACCTTGTCTCTCAGGGCTTTTCTATGTATCTGTTTTGACACAGAAATCCTCTTGTCAGTTGGAAGCCACTTAATTCCATCCACAGACTGCCTGATGCAACAAAATATAAATTTGCCCCTGGCTCACATTGGTATTATTTTGTGCTCAGATGCATAGTGAGTGGCTGGTTTACCTAGTCTACGATACCCTTGACAAATGTCTGCGCTGCTGTCCCTCTGAAGTGGGAGGGGAGTAGCAGTGTGTGCATGTGTGATCAGCATGCAGGCTGCGTCAGGGCAAAGTTAGCCTCACACCACTCAGTCGACTGTGCCTTCATTTCATCTAGGCACACTTTGATGTTGCCTGGCTCACTGATGTATCAGTCCCCTCCCATATTGTAGCCCAACATCATTAAACTTTTCCATTCCATTCTGTTTCCATTCTGTACTTTCTCTATCTGTGTTGCACCAACAGTTGTTACCCATGTATGTAAAAAGCTTGTCACTGCCAGCCTGCTCTGAGATTGAAGTTGTCCACCATAATAAAGTGTGACTTGGGATGTGCCAGCACATCTGATTATGAAACCTCTGTCTCCCCTCTATCTTGGAAGCAGGTATTGTTTTGTTTGTAATTAAAATCATGTTCAATTTTCTGTACGAGGCTGGAGCTAAAAAAAAAGTTGCATCTGTGTGATTGTTTGGGATTGTGATGCAGCATTCAGCACATTCAGTTGGCTGGGATTTATAAATAACCACAATGCCTGTCATCAGAGCTAAGGGAATATTTATAGATTTCTGAATACTCTGCCCCAGTTACATTCCTTTGAACACAAGCAGGCAGAAATACATTCTCTTTCACCCGACTTGGTGGCCTTTACAGAACAGATCTTTAGCACCATTAAATGCTAATTACCTAATGTATGTTTTGTTTATCACTTTTTGTGTTGTTACTTTATACAGTATTCATACGATTTGAGTTAGAACACTGTTTTATAATCTCAACTGTATGAAAATGACAAACATTTTTTATAGGGAAATACACTGATCTCACATATCAAACCTAGTTACTATGAAAACAGAAATGTCTGGTGTGGTTCTGGAGGTGCTCTCCACAGTCTGAGAAAATTTATGACATCATCCTGATATCTCTACTGGTTCTTGGAGCCTACAAATTTCTTTTTCATTACCTTTGGTGCTGATGGTATGCAAGAGTTTGCAAGACTGTACGTTTTTATGCAAAACCTGCTTTAAAGATGTGGATTTTAAAGGACATGGCCATTAACCAGGCAATTAAGGGTCTAATGGACAGTACAGGGCAGTAATGCATTGTGTCTTCTCAGCTGGCTTTCTGATGTCACTGGTAAGACTGTATTCAGAATCACCAGAATTTGTTCAGAATTGGAAGTTGTGTGGACCCCATGGCTTCACTGTGAGTCAAGGACTTCTGCAGAACTGTGCTTAGCCACTGGGGTTAAAGTCTATGTAAAACAGTAATATTAATGTGTTCTAAGTTAGTCACACCACAGAAAAATGTGTTATTAACCACCCAGCTAAATTTGAATGTTTAAAAAAAATCGGCAAATATATAAAGTTAGGCTTCAAAATCGTGACAAAATAAGGAGCTCTCTCTGCTCTGAGACGTATGGGGGCATATCCAAAGCAGGCACTGAAACCACACCCACTCAGAACAGTGTGGTACAGTGACAGTTAGCACCCTGTTAGCTCCCTGCTAGCACCCTGTTACCACCTTGTTCCCTACATGTTTGAGCCACCAGAGCCAGAGTCAAGTTCGGAGCCTGAGGCCAATTTCTTATTGATTTGGAATGTGTAGAAATTACATTTTTGTTGATCAAATAGCCTGTCCTTCAAGGACTCAAGAAACAAGTCGCTCAGTTCATACAGTCATATTAGTGATGTTTATTAATGTAGGAAAACAAAGTGTAAGTATGTCTCACTTAATAATAACCTAACATTGTGCTAGTAATGACAAGTGTGTTATTATGGCAACATGCGTAACTGCCCTGCTCTAACCAGATTGATCCTTCATCTTCTAGAGAAAACACACATAGACATACACCCCAAGACAGACAGGTGGGTGAAGATGGTCAGTTTGGCATCATTGCTCATGACAGAAGATTATTAGTGAATTCCTGTTGTCTCCGATGAAAGTTCACAATACCAATCCATATCTATCCATCAGTATGGCTCTTCACAAAATTTATCCACCTCCTCTTAAGGCCTTTGAAAATTCAAATAAGGCGATGACCAAGCTGTTTGCATTTGTGGGACAACGGCATAGCTAGCGAGCAAAACCTGTAATAACTTGCAGTCGACTGGGAGAAGCACTGATGCTAATGCAGAGCTAATATTTATAATGGTTCCAGTATAAGGGGCAGGGTTATACTTACAGTGGCTCCGGTGCATCATGAGCCACCATTTAAGACCCGCCCATAAAATCCTGAAAATGAAACTGATAAAAATCTGTGAAACTGTTTTCTAACATAAATAATGTATTTAGAGACAAACCTCTGAATTTGCTTTACACAGAGTTTAAGCTAGGAATTAATTGACAGTAAATAATTTCAAATGTGCTGGCTGCTTGTTAAACCACAACATCTCATTTACCATAACATTCAGTGCTGGTTCGACTCGAATGTGTGCTCAAACTAATGTAATAAGTAATTTAACTAATCACTTTTGCTGTTGAGGAATCAGTCATGTACTCAGTTTTTAAATGAATATTTATTAATAAGTAAATAATGAAATTTTTAAGTACGCTAACTTGCCCAACTCTAAAGGCTGCTAAAGACACCACCGAGTTGCATTATGGGAATTGTAGAATCCAGGGTTTTTTTTTAACTTAGTGAATACAAGTCAGGTTATCTTGGCATCTGCTACTTCAGTTTTGATCTCTTTTGCAAGTTCCCCAGCTTCATGCCAGTGCAATTCTAAATTGCTTGAATGCTCCTTTAAGTTCTGTGTAGATTGGTAATTGTATATAATGCAGTAATGCCCAAAGAATACTGCAGCTTAGTAACAATCAGCAGCACAGCTTTTGCCCTCTTATTCTCTAAATCTGCTTCTTCAGAAAGCAGGAAAATGACATTTTGTGAAACCACTAACAAGTATTGTGTTTTTCAATTTAAATATTTTTCTGTCCACTAATGAAAGGATACTTCTCTCTCTTCCAGTGAGATATTAAGTGTGTGATGGCTCCTAGTAGTCAAGTCTGTTCTTGCCAAAGACTTAGCAGTGAGGTGAGCAAGCTGTTAAGGCCTCACTGCACACTCGCTGAGCCCTGATCAAGGCCAGCCACTGAGCTAAAGCAGTGTCTTTCGCCTCCACAACATTTTACATTCTTTTTGTAATTGTTTTATGGCTATAATTCCTGATTATTTTCCATTTCATTAAGACATAAAGACTAATTTGGATAATAGCTAAGTTTGTGCTCTTAAGTTAAGAAAAAGTATTTGGCATCCTTGATTTCTTGGATTTGTTGTTTGTTTTATCTCAGTTATTGGCTCCTTGTCTTTTAATTTCCTCCCTGTCTCCCTGAACTCTAGTCTTTTGCCTGTGGTGGTGATAGCAGATGTACGAAGTCCAGGGACAGAGCAGACTCTGAGCTGGAGCTGCCAAAGATGGGAGGGAAGGAGCACTAATTTATCACTGTTAAAGGCTGGGTAATAGCGCTGCACCAGTGGCCAGGCTATCACAGGCCTGCTGCCTCTAGAAGGCAGTTAATTAACTTTCCATCAGCTGTAAGAGGATGCATAAGTATGTGTGAGCTTAGCCAACAGTCCTGGATGCAGCTTGCAGAGCATGGATATGTGCAGTCCAATCCTCACCCCTGCCAGGAGGCTGAGCTCACCGGCAAGAACCACACTGGGAGTTTCTTGAGGACATAATGCCACTCACAGATAAAAGCCTAGATTATTTGCATAGTGGTTCTTTCAGCTTCCCTCTGTGCATACTTTTGGGGCTCTAAAAAATTTTGTTTTGCTCTTATATTTCTCTTTGTCTCACAACCAAATTCCACGGCACTTTGCATCAGATTTTCAGTCCTCAGCACCACCACTCAAGTTGTTATTTTATTGTACTTCAGTATGTTCGACTGTGAACACTAACAGATTGGCATTGCAGTGTTCTAGTTTCTAGTCTTTTTTAAAATCAGAAAATATGATACCATAAATCCTCAAATGGCAGCCAGGGCCCTGCATTCTTACCCAAAGGATAAAGAACCAGGCCTTTATTTGAAACATTGTTATTTTGTTGGCTAAGCGTTTATTGTTAATTTACCCTGTTTTCCCCCAGTTTAAGTATAATTCTCATATTTCAGTGAGATGTCTTATTCAATCCTGTTGGTTATTAATGCAAACGCCACACTTTTTTCATAACTTTTGTCTTGATAAAATCATACTAATGCCCTCTTCTATTTCTATAGCACTGATTCCATCAATACCACTCTTTGAAGAAATACTGACTTCACTTATCAGTACCCCTTTTCCACCAAACTAGCTCTGCTTCTTTGACAAGTTCCATTTAGATTTCTTGGAACCTTGATGCTATTCAGCAAACAGGCCCACGTTTCCACCAGTGTTAGTGGAACCACTGTAATCATGGATGCATCATTAATGAAGGGCATTGCACACTGCACAACAGTGGATTGTACTGATTACCTAGGAGCATTTATACTGTTATTACAGATATTTGTCAACAGAGCATGGCATGCTCTTTTTTCTTACAATTTCTTTTGTCCTTTCCATTCTCTCTTTCCACCCTATGAAATATGACACTTTTGAGAGTTTTTTTGTTTGTGTGATTGTTTTTGCTCCATCTAAGAACCAACTTTTCAGGCTCTGAACCAATTTCTCTTTGGCATCACTCTGAACAGTTATGTTGGTGGAAAACAGGTATAATACGGTCCCTGGCAAAGAAGTTGCAAGGAACCCATTGTTTTTGTAGAGATTATTATTAGGAGCTGAGCAACGAAGTTGTAGAGATTATTATTATTACTATCCCGCCCACTAAATCACATTTTTGAAGGCTTTAGGATGCTCGAAAACTCAAAAAAATTGACACATACGTAGTGACTGGGCTCGGGTGTGGTCGGCAGGCTCCATGGTGCCCCCAAACACAGGCCATTTTGGAAAAAAGGTGCTTGGATTTTCATGAAATTCGGTGTGGTCATTGCTCTCATCATTGTGGATGTCCTGAATTTTTTTTTGTCAAACAGGAAGTCAGCCATTGTTGATTTCCTGCATCAATTTTCATTCTACGATTGCAGTTTTGAGGCCTTTAGGATGCGCAAAAACTCATAGGACTTTGCACGCATGTTTAAACACCTAAGCACTTTGAGTTGATATCATAATTGGCCACGGGCGTGCCACAACAGCTCTCTAGCGCTCCCTAATACTTTTAGCACTTGGTTTGCTTTTGGCACCAGGTGGTTGGCATGCTCAGATGCTTATGAAACTTGGCGTTTATGTCATAAGTCACAGAATTTGATTTCTGATGTGGTTCTTGGGTGCGGGTGTGGCAAAATGGCTCAAGGGCGCCCCCTAGAAATTTTCAATGAAGCAGCCCCTGCGTATCGTTTTACGCAGGCATACGAAATTTGGCAGGCAAATGTAACCCCAAGATGTACAAAAAAGTCTCTTGGAGCCATACCCTAAATCCAAATGGAAGTCACCCATTTTGAATTTAGTCTGCCGTTGTACTTTAACATACTCCTCCTAGAAATTTGATCCGATTGACTCCAGATTTGGTAGGTGACTTCTAAAGACCTCTCTGATGTTAAGTTGTCGAGCTTTTTGGGCTTTGTGGAATGGTGTGCCGGTGAGAGCGTGGCGAGTTTCGATGTTTCGCCATGAAAGAGGAAGGTGTTGTAACTCAAACATAAATTGTCCAATCTGCCTCAAACTTCACATGTTTGAGAAGAGGCCTGGCCTGAACACATCAACATGCAAATATTCAGCCACTCAAAGCACCACCTATTGGAAGCAGCGAGACATGAAATGACATAACAGGTTTCGTACTGTTCTCTAAGTGGGTTGATTAGAATCATCTCATATGTGGTCACACAAGCACTAATATCACAAAGGTGCTATTTGGTGAAGACTGTGGGTCTTCATGGGACGCCCTTGCTGTGGCACCGTGGTGTGTTTCAATGCTTTGCCATGAAACAGGAAGTTGTTGTAACTCAAACATAATCTGTCAAATCTGCCCCAAATTTCACAGTTTTGACCACAGTCCTGTCTTGAACACATCTACATTCCAGTATACATGTATAGTCATAATGCCACTCATTCGCAATGATGTGTTTCATTCAAGTGGGTTGATCTGATTCACCTTAGATGTGGTCAGACAACAACTGAGATCATCATGGTAAGTTATTATGAAGACTGAGTCTTCATGAGACACCCTTACTGTGGCGCCGTGGCAAGTCTCGATGCTTTGCCACGAAACAGGAAGTTGTTGTAACTCCCATATGCCTTGCCCAGTCTGCCCTGATCTTCACGTTTGATAAGTGTCATGGCCTGAACACATTTACATGCCTGTAATCAGGTATAGTCTTAGCCCCACCTATTGGCAACAGGAAATAATGTTTCATCCAAGTGGGTTGATCTGATTCACCTCAGATATTGTCAGACAAGCATTAAAAACATAGTATAGTGCTTTATTGTCATGACTGAGTGTTCATGGGACGCCCGTCCTGTGGTGCCATGGCGAGTTTCTATGCTTTGCCATGAAACAGGAAGTTGTTGTAACTCTCATATGCACTGTCCAATCTGCCTCAAACTTCACATGTATGATGAGAGGCCCGTCGGAATGCATCTATGTACCAGGTTTGCATATTTTTGCACATGCATCAGGCCTGGCAAAAAATTTTGTCTGAAAGGGGTCTCGTGCATGGGCGCTGCAAAATGGCTCTATAGCGCCTCCCGGAAATTTTCAAAACCCCTTTGCCATTGGGCTTATTTTGTCCTAGGTGGACAAAATTCACACCACATATGTAAAATGCCAAGATGTACAAAAAAGTCTGTTGACTTCATGGCCTCAAACTTACAGGAAGTCAGCCATTTTCATTTTAATTTGAAAATTTTAGTCATTTTTGGCCATTCGGATCGAACTTCTCCTACAGATATCATCATATCGACCTAAACGTTATGTGTGTAAAAGTTATCAAAAGATTGTTTTGACGTTGAATGATGTGGCCGTGGTGGCACCTCAGATTTCAGTGTCTTGCCATGAAACAGGAACTTGCATTTAAGCTGCTGTAACTTAGCCATACTTTGTCCAATCTGCCCCAAATTTCAGAGGTTTGATAATGGTCCCAGCCTGAACACGCTACATGTCAATATTCATATTAAGTTATAACACCACCTACTGGAAACAGGAAATGACTTATTTTATATTTTGACCTACTGTTACTAGCAGGTTGACCCCATCCATTTTAGATTTGGTCAGGAAAGCTTTAACACCTTCATGATGCCTCAGTGTGATAATTGTGAGGTTTCTCTGTGGAGTGGACATACAATGTCCAATCTGGCTCAAACATGACATGTTCGATCAGAGTCCCACCCTGAGGCCATCTACATGGGTCTTGCTCAAGGGCGTGGCAAAATGGCTCTATAGTGCCCCTCAGAATTTTTCAAAGACCCCTTGCCATTGGGCTTATTTTGTCCTAGGTGGTCGAAATTTGGTACACATATGTAACATGCAGAGACACACAAAAAAGTCTCTTGATGTCACAGCCTAAAAACCTACAGGAAGTCGGCCATTTTGATTTTAATATGCAAATTATGCTCATTTTTCAACATTTACACATGTTGTATTTGAACAGACTCCTCCTAGAGAGTTTGTCATATCGACCTCAAACTTAGCCAGGATACTCTTAAGACCTTTGTGATTAAAGGTTATCAAAAGATTGTTTTGATGTCATCGGGTGTGGCTGTGGCAGCACCTCAAATTTCAATCACTCCATTCATCAACACCATGAAGCTGTCCAATCAGACCCAAATTTCACACGTTTCACAAGAGACCTGTCCTGAACACATCTACATGCCTGTATTCAGGAATAGTCATAGCGCCACCTTTTAACAACAGGAAACACTGTGTTTCATGCAAGTGGGTTTATCTGATTCACCTCAAATGTTGTCAGACAAGCATTAAGATCATAGTGGTGCTTTATTGTAACTACTGGCTCTTAATAGGATGCCTGTGCTGTGGCACTGTGGCGAGTTTCGATCCTTCGCCATGAAACAGGAAGTTGTTATAACTCCCATATGCACTGTCCAATCTGCCCCAGTCTTTACATGTTTGATAAGTGTCATGGCCTGGACACATCTACATGCCTGTATTCAGGTATAGTCATAGCGCCACCTTTTGACCCCCAAACTTAACATGTATGATGAGAAGCCCAGCCTGAATGCATCTACATAACAGGCTTCGGTCATAGTGCCACCTACTTGCAACTGCAAATGAAATGTGTAATATTCAGGATGTGATTTGTTATTCTTTAACAGGGAGTTGCACATGCTTGTATATGTAGGTCTGTGGAGTGGGGGGTGGGGGGCATAATGAGAAAGTGAGCACGGGGCCAAATGATATTTATACGTAAGTGCAGTGTACGATGATCGCAATGGTGCACAGCTGCGTTGATTTGAGTCCCGCCAGCATCCCCGACAAGCACAGGGTGTGAGGGCCCGTTCAACGCTGCTTGCAGCTTTAATTAGGGCCCGAGCAACGAAGCTGCAAGGACCCTATTGTTTTCGTTCGGTTTATTATTATTATTATTATTAGAGCCCGAGCAATAAAGTTGCAAGGACCCGAATGGGGCCATGCAAATGAATCGCCTTTTTGAGGGCCCAAACATGCTTGAAAACTCACAAAACCTTCAAGGAGCCTCAGGCCTGGTGAAAAATTTTATATTTTAGGGGTCTTGAACACGGGCGTGGCAAAATGGCTTGGTAGCGCCACCCAGAAATTTTCGACGGGACAGCCCCTGAAGCCCGTTGCACCTAATTTAAAAGGTGCACATATATGTAACATCCCAAGACGTACAAAAAAAGTCTCTTGGAGCCATGTCCTAAAACCAACAGGAAGTCAGTTATTTTGATCGGAAGATGAAAAAAGTGAGGGTCGCACTTGATCGAACTCCGCCTAGACGCTTTATGACTGACTTTGGGCAGATGAGCAAATCACTGTTCAGATGATTTCACTATAAGCCTTGTTTAACCAGTGAGTCTTTGTGATTATTATTTTTTATGGCGCACAGTGCGATCACTCTCAAAAACGTGGATTCCTTTATTTTCTCCCACATTAAAGGGCAACTTAAATTATGCATGTAGATTTTAATAATACTTTACCTTTAATATACAATAACATGTTTTTATTTTTGTAAATTGTTTATGTATTATTAAAGCATTTATCATTGATATAGTTATCATGGAAAAAATATCAATATGTTGCATTGAATGGCGAGGACGTTCGGCACCTTGCAAAGAAATTGAAAATTGTAGCTGTTCGTTGTAGGGCATGCTTGTCAAGGCATGGTTAATTCAATCTTCCAGTCTGAGACCATTTGAAGTAGTTTGCTGCTTGATCCAGCAGAGGGAGCTCTATCAGCTTGACCTGTTGACCTTAGGTCAGTGAATTAAGGTAATGTTTAATGCAGTGTTTTTCTGAAAGTGCATATTATTCAGCACATTCAGCCTGAGCAGGCCCCTCTTCAGAAGCTCGTATTCACAGTCATCAAAGCTGGCTTGGAAATTTAAACTGGCTTCAAATTAATTTGAAGGAATTGCTAGGTTGTTGTGCAGGTTATTTTGAATTCATATAATCTTGATTTTTTTTTGGGAAAAATTGACAGCCCTATTTTATCACACCATAAAAAACCTTGTGTGTGGTGTTGTTAAATTGAACCCACAGACTTGTGATTTTTCATAAGAACACATATTTCTGTGGTAATTTGGCCTATGTTGTTTGAAAGTGACCAGGTCTGTGTTTCTGTATTCAGAACACAGTGGGCAGTAACTGCTCTTCCTCTGTTACTCCATCACCCTTTCTGTTTCTTTCCCTCTCACTCTCCTCATCTTCTCCCTTGACTAAAGCTGAGCGTGGATTGATGCGGTCTTTACAGTTTTGTTTGGATCAGTTAAGACATTACACATGGGATCAGCTGATATTTCCGTGTTAACGCAGTGTCCAGTGACAGCAAAAGTGCACGTCTACGTCAACCGGCATCGAGGTGAACCAGCTGAAATGAAGCCACTCGAGTTGACGACGACTGCGGTCATAACCCTCCAAGTGCATTGAAAAGTAAAAGCTGCTGACCTTTCCCCTTTTCTTTGTCAAACCACCTGTTCAGCAAGCATTTAGAAAAGTAATATTTTCAGCGTTGTCCACAGTCTCCCAACATGTTTAACAGGAAGCACAGCACACTGGTTAAGCTCAGCGAATTGTTAGAAGAAGCTAAAATAAAATTCTAATGATACCCATCCCTACAGCTGGTTAGTGGCTTCTAGCGTGCGAAGATCCTATTGTAATCGTAGGATTTATTATTATTCCTGTGACGCTAAAATCGCATTTTCAAGGGTCTAAACATGCTCAAAAACTCATAAAACTTTGCACATGCATCAGACCTGGTGAAAATTGACATCTGATAGGGATCTCGTTCATTGGTGCCGTAAAATGGCTCCTTGGACACACTCAAAACCCCCTTGCCATTGGGCTTAGTTTGTAGGAAGTGAACGAAATTCGGAGGCATGATGTAACATGCCAAGATGCACCAAAAAGTTAACATCATGGCCTCAAACCTACAGGAAGTCAGCCATTTTAATTTTAATTTGAAAATGTTGCTCATTTTGGCCATTTTTTGAATTTGGGGACGTTGTATTTGATTGTATTTGATTGAACTCCTCCTACATTTTTTGTCGTATCGACCTCAAACTTGGTCAGGATACTGTTTGTGATTAAAAGTTATTAAAAGATTTTGTTGAACACAGGGAAAAGCAAAGGGTAAAGTCACAAGGTGCTAGATCATGTGAATAGAAAGGGTGATCAAGCACTGTGATTTGTTTTTGGGCCAGACAGTGCTTTTCCTTTTGTTCAGGAGTCAGAAGTTTTGGGACAACTTTGGCACACACTTTTGTCATGTTCAAATTTTCATGCAAAATGGAGACCACTTCTGCTATCATTCTTCTGCTATCATTCTCCTGAGTCGTTGATCATTTCGAATGATTTGTTCAATTTGTTGAATGTTTTCAAAAGTTTTTGATGTGCATGGGCGTCCAGAACATGCATTGCCTTGGACATCCTCTCTTCTTTTACAAAATCTTTTGTGCCATTCAAACACACATGCATGCGACATGCCGTGTTCCCCATACAATGTACAAAAAGATTTGGCTGTTGTTTTGTTCAGTTTCACCAAAAAGTTCAAGTTAATGTATTGCTCAACTTTTAAGCTGATCATTTTCCGACGCCTTAGCAAAAACATGTGCACTTCAATCAGTAGCTAGCAGTGAACTAAGGACGTCACTTATTGGAAACTTACAGCAGTTGTGCGTGAATACCCAACCTTTAATATATAATACACAGTGTGACTGTGAACCACGTGGTTTTATCCTCATAAACACAGTCTCATTCTTTAATAGCCATACCTTGAATAGGCACAGTCATAGCGCCACAGGCAACAGGAAATGTTATGTTACAACTCCCAGTGGGTTGACCAGCTCAACCTCAAATTTGGTTAGAAAAGCTGTAAGAAATTGAAAATGCAGTATTGTGAAAATTTGACTGTGACTTTTCACTGAATGCCTTGTACGTGGCAGCACGGCCAATTTCGATGTTTCAGCATGGAAGACGAAATTGTTGTAACTCACATATAAATTGTCCAATCTGGCCCAAATTCACGTTTGATAAGAGTTTTCAGACCAGTTAAATTATAAATTATATTTATTTGTAAGTACAGTGTCCAATTATCGCAAAGGTGCACAACGTGTCGATCGGAGGTCCTGCCAGCATCCCTGGTGGGCATGATGTTGCATTAGGCCCATCATATTACCCCAAAACCCAAGGAATATATATAAACTAAAAATATCAGCTATGCCATTAAAATAAATCAACAAATATTTTTGCAGTATCATTTTAAATGATAATAAGATGGTCTTATAATAGCACTTCTGTCAGTCATCATATGCAAGTATATTGATATGGTTACTTTACAAGTTAGGTGTATGGCACTGTGCAGTGGTTCGCTTAAGAGCAAGAAGGTTCGGGGTTTGAAATCTGGTTCACCTGCCCCAAATAAAGGCCTAGTTCTCCCTGCTCCCTGTAAAAAATGCTGTAGCCACCATTTAAAAATGTATTGTACATCCATAAAATGGAGTAAATTTAGTTATATATCTGAGTAATAACTAAGTACTATACACTGAGTTGCGAACTGCAGTCTAATATGACAATCCTGCAGTAAATCTTACCTTCATGGTGGTTACAATGTTCCATTTTTTGTGAACCTGTTTTTGAGAGGTGTTTACTTACTCAACTTGTTAGCATTAATAGCACTGTATTATCACATTGATATAGAGTGGAAAAAGTAATAGAAATGTAAGTATAACATACATTCTTTTACAAACTGTAGTGTAGTGTGTGTAGTATATTTTCACAGTTTCACCTGCTGCCACCTCAGATGCCTGAGGTGTTGTGGTAGACTAGTATTTGTGCAAATTAAAGCTTTTTTTTGTGCCTGTAGAGTAGCCAAAAGAAACAACAGGAGTGGTTGAAGGTAAATCAATGTGAATATGTTCATCAGTTAATTCAGGGTTAATGGTATTACTGATGCTGCTCTACTGTCTGCCTCACACTCACAGATTATAAGATAAGATAAGATATGCTTGACCGAAGGTAGCAGTATGCAGGCACTACTCTGAAGCTAGATGAACAGAAAGATCTTTTCATTTACACTTCATTCAGTCAATGAGCTTGATCATATCCACGCTGGTACTGTCATTTACTTTATGTGGAAAGTAATTAGTGATGGATTGTTGATCAGAGGGAGGAAAGGGTGTTACCAAAGCATCTTGACTCGTAACCCCACCCCTTAACACACACCCGCACAGATGTACCGCACACATACAGACGTCCCTCCTGCTGATTCGCCAGGGCTCAGAACAAATTTCCCCCTAATGACAAGGGCGTGTGTTGCACTGTGAAGGGCTGTTATTTTCTGACATGGGAGCAATTTAACACATCGAGGCACATGGTTAAATAAAGTAAAGCAACCAATTTGTTTTCTCTATGCGAATAATATTCTGAATATGAAATCTGACATTAGACCCAACTGCTGCCAAACTGACCTTATTCACAAGACTGAAGAACTTTATCCACCTATGTCTTTTGCTATAACTGGGTGTTTGAACAGTTATATTTTTTACACAGGCTGTCTGTTCTCTGTCCTTTCTGTCTGTCTTTCTGGCTTGATAGTTCCATGTCAGCTTCCTGGATCCTTCACAGTCCCATATGTTGCACCATGCATAAAGAAACAAAGGTGAAAAAGAGCTATTTGGCATTTGCTCACTGGCTCTAATTACCACTTCATGGCAACCTTTGTGGCTCTCTTGTGCACTGGATGATGAAAGAAGTAATTCCCTTTCAAATATAAACCCAGAGTCCTTTCTGCTTCATTAAAATGAAAGAGATTACCATGTGCAGGGATTTAGCCGTGATGTTGTACAATAGAAAATCTATTTCTCTACATGTTATGTAACTTTCTGGAAGAATGTCACTTGTCCTCTCTCTTATGCTTACTCATTATGTATGGTTACAGCTGCTCAACTTGATGGCTGGATTTTACCCATGCTCCCTCACAAGGCAAGGACTGATAAAAGACAGTCCTGTGTTCATCCACCCTCAGAGAGCCAACGGGTGAGGGAACAGTGTGTCTTCCTTTGGCCATGTGCATTAGCAGATGATAGGGGATGAGAGACAGCTGGCAAGTGACTGGGAGGTAGCCAGCATGTCCCTCAGTATCTGTCACATGGAGCCTCATTCCTAACTTGCCCTCAGGACAGAGGACGCCACCACCAGGAGTAATGTTCCTACAAACTGAAAAAACATGAACAGCTTAGAATTGCCATTCAGATGCTTACTCCTGATTTTTAAATTACTGAGCGTCTAACTCAAGATTCTTCATGGTGCTACTAAACAATGCTTATTAAAACATTTTGTTCCCCATCAAAAGACGTGGGTATTTTAGAGGGAGAAGAGAATGAAGAAGTGTGCTTTGTATGTTTTGGCTATAAGGACTAATATATTTGTAATTGGTGTTAAGCAGCTGCATGGGCTTTACATTTTGATATGCTGTAGCTTCAGTAGGCATTCCACCCGCCTCCTGTTTGCAGGAGGCATTTAAAGGTAACAGCCCTACATGGTGTCTTCACCTCAGGTCTCTGGGAGAGGGTTGTTGATCTGACTAAAATGTGTCTCACTGTGCCTTCAGGGAGGTGAGAAGGGGCAGAGTTGTAATTGATAAATTGATGGCTCACCCCTCTTGTGCCTTAGGGTAAACAACATACCACCCCAACCCCCCACACACAGACAGTAAGCATATGCATATCACTTTCTGTGTGTATATAAATACACACAGAAAGTGATTGTGGTTGATTTCAGCAATGTGCCTTGAAACAGATTCACAGTGTTCCACATTGTGCAGTATATTTCTTTTAGTGTTTCTTTGTAATCAGTGTGATTGTGTGTGCAAATGCATATTGATTTATGCCTCTGCCAGCACTCTAGAGGTTAGTTCATGCCAAAGGGGGTAGTGGCCTAGCATGGCATCAGTTAGATTATCTGGTGCAGTTGTAATCAGCTAATCACTGACTGCCAGTATGTTGCATCACATGTTTGCTGCACTCACTGTCCACAGGCCTCTCACTAGTCATGCCTTCTTTCCAGGAATTTTCATGTCATGAATTTTGCATAAAGAAGAAGCTTTTGGGTTTGATAGATTAGGAAATTAATCAACAAAATAAAAATAAGTGATTGGTACATATAATAATGGACAAATAATAAGCTAGTGTCTTCCATTTGTACTTTTCAACACTATTCCCTCCAAGGTCTGCAGTGAAAGATTCATGCAGATTTACTTTGCCCCTGCGAATATGCTGATTGCGGCAAATTCATTGAAAGTGCACTGCATAAGTTTACCATTGTAACTGCTATTGTGACCCCTTATTATGTCAGGTTGTAACCACTCCTTGCATGTTGCCATGATGATTAAAGCAGTGCGCATGCATCAGGTTTGGTGGTATTGTTCTGTCCTGAAGGTTTTAAAGAACTGCCGCTGAAATTAGTTTCTTGTGTTGTTGCTGCTGTAAATTATGATAGTCAGTGTGTTGACCCCTCCCCTTTTGGTTATAATGTGTGTGTCCCAGTGATCCTGGGAGTGTTGTTGTCTCAGGGGAGGGACCAGACTAAGAGCTAGTCACAAAACCCTGATGAAATGGCTATCAGGAGGCTTGAGTACCTCGCCTGGATTGGGGAAACTAGGGTCTCCTTCTAGAGCCAGACCTGGAAGGAGAGCTCCCAGGCAAGCATCTGGTGGCCAGGCCTGTAACCATGGGGCCTTGTTGGTCTTAGCCCGGAGATGTTACATGGTCCCACTGCCACGTGGGCCCACCACCTGCGGAGATGGGCATTGGGTTCGGGTGCCTTGCAAGCCAGATGGCAGGCAAGGGTGGGGAGCCAGGCGTATGGAGACCTGGCATCACAGACTAACAGACTAGACGTGGAATGTCACCTCACTGGTGCGGGAGGTAGACCGATACCAACTAGATATAGTTGGGCTCACCTCAACGCATAGCGTGGGCTCTGGAACCAAACTCCTGGAGAGGGGCTGGACTCTCTCCTTTTCTGGAGATGCTCAGGGGGAGAGGAGCCAGGCAGGTGTGGGGATACTCACAAGCCCATGGCTGAGCACCTCTGTGTTGGAGTTTTGCCTCGGGAACGAGAGGGTCGCCTCTATGCGACTGCGGGTTGCTAAGGTGAGGACTTTGGCTGTTGTGTGTGCATATGCACCAAGCAGCAGCTCAGAGTACCCAGCCTTCTTGGAGTCCCTAGGCAGTGTCCTGAAAGGGGTCCCAGCTGGGGACTCTATAGTTCTTCTGGGGAACTTCAATGCACACATGGGCATCAATGCAGAAACCTGGAGGGGCATGACTGGCCTCCCTGATCTAAACCCGAGTGGTGCATTGTTATTGGACATAACAAACACCATGTTCGAGCATAAGGGTGTTCATAAGTGTACTTGATACCAGAACACTTTAGACCTGTGGTTGATGATCAATTTTATGATCTATTGTCAGATCTGCAGCTGCATGTCTTGGACACTTGGGTGAAGAGAGGCGCAGAGCTGTCAACTGATCACCATCTGGTGGTGAGTTGGATCAGGTGGTGGGAAGACTGCTAGACAGACCTGGTAAACCCAAATGTGTAGTGAGGGTGAACTGGGAACCTCTGGCGGAGGCCCCGGTCTGTGAAATCTTCAACTCCCACTTCCGGAAGAATTTTTCGTGCATGCTGGGGAGGTCGGGGACATAGAGTCTGAATGGACCGTGTCCAAGGCCTCCATTGTGGAGACAGCAGCTAGGAGCTGTGGATGGAAGGTCATTGGGGGACTGTCAAGGCAACAACCTGAGAACCTGCTGGTGGACACCAGTGGTGAAGGAGGCTGTCAAGCTGAAGAAGGAGGCCTTTCAGGCTTGATTGGCCCTCCTGAAGCAGCAGGCAGGTACTGGAGGTCCAGGAGGTCTGCAGCCTCTGCAGTCACAGAAGCAAAAAGCTGGGTATGGGAGAAGTTCGTGGAGGCTATGGAGAAGGACTTTCGGTTGGCCTCAAGGAAGTTCTGGCAAACCATTCAGCAACTCAGGAAGGGGAAGCAGGGCTTGGCCCAGGCTGTGTTCAGCCAGGGAGGAGAACTGCTGACCCGAACTGGGGTTATAGTCGGGTGGTGGACAGAGCACTTTGAGGAACTCCTAAACCCGGCCAAGATGTCCTCTGGAGATGGGGCAGAGTCTGAAGACTTGGGGAAGCCCCATCCATATCCCTGGCAGAGGTTACTGAGGTAGTTAAAAAGCTCCTCGGTGGCAAGGCACCAGTTGTGGATGAGATTCGACCTGAGATGCTAAAGGCTCTGGATATTGTGGGGTTGTCTTGGTTGACATGCCTCTTCAATGTCGCATGGAGGTCAGGGACAGTACCAGTGGAGTGGCAGACCGAGGTGGACTGGAGGGTGTGCTCTAATTATAGGGGCATAACACTACTCAGCCTCCCTGGGAAAGTTTACGCCAGGGTACTGGAAAGAAGGCGCCAACCGACTGTCGAACTTGTGGGAGTGCTAAGGGGGACATGGGAGTATGACCATCCAGTCTACATGTGCTTTGTGGACTTGGAGAAGGCATATGATCATGTTCCCCAACGGACCTTGTGGGGGGTACTGAGGTAATATGGGGGTACCAGGGTGGCAGAGGCGAGCTGTCAAGTCCTTATCCAACCAAAGCTGTGTCCGCATCCTCGGTCGGACATGTTTTCAGTGGGTGTTGGACTATCCCAAGGGTGCCCCTTGTCTAAGCAAACACCTGCAGACTCAGACAACTTTTAAAAATGTGTGTACATCACTGGGAAAATGTGGCCTGTTTTTCTGTGTTTGTGAGAAGCAGATAACTTGAAGAAACGTTGCTAAAATCAGATAGCACCATACTCATTCATCCTATGAACATGCTGCTGAACAGCCACGTCTAGGGTCAAGATAATATTCTTTCTAATCAAACTGTCTCTCTGAAAGTTGCCATAAAAACATTTTTTCCTCCCTTCCAGACAGAAGCAGACATTGGCAATTGTTGTAATGGAGTAGGGCAAACATCAGCTGCAGTATACAATATACTATAGACAGCTCTCAGCGTCTTCTTTGTCAATGTAGGGTTTGCTTATGTGACGAGGCCAACATGGTAATAAGGCTGTGGGCCACACTAGGCCACTGTGAATAGAGTGGGTAATGGATGTTTCTTGTGCTCTCTGGCCATCAGTGGTTCTCATTCTGTGTCTCAGACTTTTCACCATTTCCTATGTCTGTCTAAATCTATTCATTTATCTCCAGCCTCTATTTAACTGCTATTCTTTCTGTCTGCTAATATAATAAACAGTGTCCTTTTGATTCAAATGAAAAATGTTGTCAATACATATGTTGCTGACATGGCCCCTGCATGGCTTTAAAATGAATGTTATTATTTGATAATTGCCTCCATTTTGGGATTTCCCAAAATTTAAATGATTTTTGTATAAGCTGGTACAAGACAGTTTCTTTTTTTCTGTTGTAAGCAAAATCCACAGAAACCTGATCTTTATTCAGTCTCTGCTTTTCATCCTTCCTCAAACTGGGATGATACATGATACACATACTATGACAGCTAGCTGGAAAATGAATTGTTCCTTACAGCAAAACATCACAGGTTCTCTCCAAGAAGCTCTGAGGCTACATTTTCATGGCTCTTTTCCTTTTTTTTCCCGGGCATTGATAATGTATTTTATTTTGATTATATAGTCAGTCTTATAATGAATTGTGCTTTGTTCTTTGTCATGTTGGCCCTTTGCCTGATAATGACCAGTTATCGTTGAAATGTTGGCTTTTTCAGTCTGATAAACCTTTATTTGTGTATTTATTTATTTATTTTGGGTAGCTATAACTTGGTCACTCACTGAATCTGTTGTCCTGCACCTGACCTAAATAGCGGATGGGTTCTGCATGCAACTGTCTCTCTGATTTTAATTTTCTCTGTCAGACACTGTCTACACATGAACTATGCGCAGGCTTTTCTTGTGATATTAAACCTGTGTGTTTTTAAACAGACACCCTACACAGCCAACAGGGCTTCCAAACTAAACAACAAGATTTGTTGTTTGTCATTGCCCAATTACCTATATGAGCAACTTCTGATCTGATGTTTCTTATATTGTTTGTTAGTGCCTCTCAAAATTGCCAAAACAGCCAGTTACATTTTTTTCACCCAAGAATCCACCAGATGTCCTCCTTAAAAGCTACACATAACAGTATATTTATATTAACAATGGATCAAATTTGTCTGTTTAACAGAAGGCATGTCACTCATAGTGATGAATCTATGGAGAATTATCACCCAACTCTGCAGTTCAAAGTCAGGTGATTACTTGCAGGGCTTTGCTAGTGTTTTAGCATCTTCTAGCTCATTGTTTTGGTTTTCTGGCCTGTAGATTTCCTGTTCTGGTACAGTCTCAGTCAGATACTCTCTCAGAAGTTGGTGGGAGGCAAAACAGAGGTAAAAGCAGCCATTTTGGACTCGCTATTGCCTCACAGCAAGAAGGTTCCAGGTTCAAAGTCCGGTTTACCCAGGAATTTTCTGTTCTGAGTTTACATGTTCTCCCTGTGTTTTCTGGATGTGTAAGTAAGCTACTGTTTGTGAACAAGTTCATCATAAAAACTTTACAAGGTGATAATATGATAATGTTGTGTTTACAGCTCCTTTCAGAAACCCCAAAGGGGCCAAGAAAAATTATTAATGTTATTTTAAAGGAGTCATTCATCCTTTTGGTGTTAGGGGTACTATTGCATATATCAGTGAACTTACCAGAACTTTGTAGCCTGCTCATCGTCTGTGTCTCAGGCTAGTGCCTTGAGGCTATATCAGCAGCTATACAAGCATAACACCCAAATCTCTGACTCTGAACTCTGACCTGTGATTGGATGAGTTGGGTTGTGGGTAATGAGGATGCCAGATTCTAACAAGGGAAAAGAATGAGTGGAAGAAAAAAAGATGATGTCTCTTGATTTAAATAATTTTTAAAACTGAACATTATGAGTCAGGCAGTATTAGTGTTATAGGAGAATGAGTGGAAGAGGCTGTGAAGTATTACAACAATTCCACACTGTCCACATAGAGAGAGAGATAAATAATTTACACAGCAGCTACAGGTCCTTGCAGAGGTCATTTTCAGTTTTTAAAGAAACAACTAATGCTGTTGTTGTTCTGGTGAGGACCTCTTCACACAGTGTATGTTACGTTGCACACACAGCCAGGACAATGGCTTCATCCTCTTCATGCTGATGGTATATCTGTATTTTTCTGAGTAGCTCCCATACTGTTATGTGGTAAATCTATGTTTGTCTGTGTTGTGTGTGCATGGGTGTGTAAACACAAACCACATTCAAGCTGCATAATGCAAACAAAATTTGATTTGACTTTGGTTTATCGTATGACAATGACCTTAAATGTTAATGTAGCCTCAGTTTGAGCTTTAATGTGAAATGGAAGCATCACCCCTGTCTTCTAAATTCATGCAAAGACTGCACTGAATGCCTCAGCCACTAGTAACGAGGGTGATATAAAACCTCCATCACCCCCTTTTGGGATATTTGATCAGTTGTAGCCATGGTTACAGAACAGCAGTGTTTAAAGCAGTTTGAGAGCTCAAGGATGGAAATGGATAATGAAGTCAAATAAAAACAGTAAGATAATGATGAAAGCAGCAGAAAATAAAAAGAAATAAACCATATGGTTTAGTCAAAGTGAAACATGTGAGTGAGACGGGCAGATTGGAAGAGCCTGAGGAGCTGTGGCTGTTCTTTAATTTTCTGTCTGCCATCCACACTGAAGAAATGGGTGCTCATCTCTATTTCACATTTTCTCTAGCCCCAGATAATAGTCACATTTAGCCTGCAGCCTGCAGCTGTAGTTCTTTTTTGCTTGTTCCTCTTTTTGTACACACGCTTTACTTCCCTTTTTCTTTGATCTCTCATATCATCCAGGAACTCTTATTTACGAAATCGTATTTATGTAACTCCATCATAGGTGTAGATTTAAGTATGAATGGTAGGGACATCTCCTTGCCAGTGTTAGGATGCTGCTGAATTGTCACTATCAGTATTTTTCTTTAGTATGATCCTGATCTCTAATTACATGAGGGTTAGCCAGTAATGTTCCGTTTTTCAGTGTGTTTTCTGTAAAAATTGGGCCACCTGACCTGAAAAACTGGCAACTGCAAGGCAGTCCTATATATTACTTGCTGCAGCACAGCAGTGTCCATAAGATGAATAAATGGAATTCAAAGCAATTGATATTTCTAGTTTGTACAGATCAAACATGACAGAATTAAATCTACAATAACAGATTTCCTTTTCTTTTTACTTGGCCACTTTGGGACAGCGGAGACGATAGTTCACCAGATACAGATACAGAGGACTGAGCAAACACACAGACACACAGCTGTTCAACAAATGCCTTTTAAACCATATCATATACTGTATATTTTAGTGTTTCTGCCTCTCAGTCTGATTATATCTGCTTATGCCTCTCATCTCTCTGGTCAATTTCACATTGGATGTTTATTTTATGTAGTTAATGTATCTGTTATTAACAGGTTAAGTGCAGGCAGTTTGACAGCTGGTTTCCATATTTACTATAAGTTAAAATCTGCCCTCTTCTCATCTAAGCTTTCATTTGCTCTACTTTTATGTACTGAATGCAGGGGATGTAGTGATAGATTTGTATAGTGCACTGAGTCATTTGCACAGCAAGGGCATAAAGCAGATCCATTCATCTCTATGACCAAAAATTGGATTGTCATGTCACTCTAATTCAATAACATCATGCATAATCCTGTCTTGGATTTCCAAATGAAAGAGTATTGTCAGTATTAAGATGTTGTCAGCCACCACAACAGTAAATAGAAAGGCAGGCTTTAAACACACAAGGCTTAGATCATCTTCTTTTTAAAAAGAGAAACACATTTTAAGTTATTTTAACCATCATCTGACAGGCTATAAGCTTGAGTGCAGCAGATTTGGTTCAGCAGCATTAAGTGTGAAGCATCCAGCAGGCAGAGAGGCAGGGCTTTGAGGCTGAGGAGCTGTGTCTGTGTGTGTGTGTGTGTGTGTGTGTGTGTGTGTGTGTGTGTGTTCAGTACATTTATGTGTATGAGGATAATATTAATGTCATATTACCATCCTGTCAGTAAAGGACTCTGGACAAACTGCAACTAGGTCTTTCACCCACAAGCTGCAGTCAAATGTGGGTATGTTCAAGGGCAGAGGTCAAATCGGAAGAAAAATGTACAAATCCGTCGTCATTATCCACATCATTTCTTTATCAATACTGAACAAGACTGTATTTATATATGGTGTCATGTTCCTTGGCCAGTGTTGGAGAAATAAAATCCATAATTTGTACTCTGAATCAAGAGAGTACACAGAAATCTCAACCTTTTCCAATCCACACATTCTTCTTCCTTGTCAAAACCTGGCACCGCGACCTCCAGTTCTTAGAGATTCAGTTGTGTTGTATTAGTAGCAGCTAAAGTAGCCTCGAACCTAAAGCAGAGATAAGGAGTAGGCTATAAAGGTCTTCGTACTTCAGCCCCAACCAACACTGAACTCAAGCAACATCACTTGAACACATTTATCAGACTCTGTAAACGAACTCTGATGTGATGTGTTATATTGGAGGAGAGTTCCCCTTTTACGAATTGAGATATCATGTTCTTTTGCCAGAATCAGAAAAATAGTTACTTCCATGAAATATAGAGAAGGATAATGGCCACAAACATGGATTAGATCAATGCAATCACATCCAACCCTGCCAACATACCAATCAGTACAGACTGCTGCTTTTAATTTACTCTAATCTCATCATTGTTGCCAATAGAGCGGATCATGCCTTAAAGCAATTTCCTACCAACATTCATGGTTTGTTTCTTTTAACCATAATCACAATCTTTTTCTAACCTTAATCATAGTTTCCTAAACTTAATATAATGTGAGGAAATAACAGTTATGTCCTCCCTTGGCAACATTCTTCTATTCTTTCCTCAAGCTCAGCTATTGATGCTGCCCTAACTGCTCTCAGACTGTGGCACAGGGAAAGAGAAGTGGGGATAAGAGACCAAAGAGTGTGTTTAGTTGTTTCTTACAAGAGGTATGGATACCCCAGCATTCTGGTATGTGTTTACAGTATGAATTTGAGAGTTGGCCATTTCTTACACATAGCCTATTGTTAATTAATTGCAACCACTCCACCTTGTGGTACTTTAGAGACCACCTGGCCCCTACTTACAGTTTTTAGATGAATTTGGAAATTTTTTATCGTGTCTTGTCACATATAGTGATGATATCCTAATTATGGGTGACTTTAACATTCACCTAAATAAGGCCTCTGATCCTTTAAATATAGCTTTTTTGGCACTTATTGATACTTTTGGGTTCACACAGTCTGTACATGAACCTACTCACTGTGGTGGTAATAACACTCTAGACTGATTCTTTCCCGTGGGATTGAGGTGTCTAATCTGACTATCTCCTGTCACATGGTTATCTCCGATCATTTTCTTATCAAATTTGATGCAACTTGTACATCCCCTAAAATTGTTTCAGATATCTTCCACCAGACACATAGGTCCCACAACTTTAACTTTGTTCTTAGTGACAACTACCAGAGGTCCTGGCCCCTTTTACGGAAGCAATTGGTTCTGTTGAAAACTGTATGAGTTTAAATACAGCAGCAGTCTCCTTGATTCAGTTGCACCTCTCACCACTAAAATTAAACAGCCAAGGGTCCTCCTGGTTCTGAGCGACACCGATGCTCTGAAGCAGGCCTGTCGAAGTTAGGCGCCGTGGGCGCAAATCCAAATCCAGAAGCTCTGTATCTCAGTGGCTGGGGTGTTCTGGAATATAGCATCCACTGTCTACTGCCAGAGCAGCATATTTTTCAAATTTAATCAATAGCAATAAACATAATCTAGATTTCTTTTTGACACACTGTGGCTAAACTCACTAAAAAGCAGCAGGCTCTAGCTGCTAAGCCCTTTACTGCCAGCCAGGTTTCAAATTTTTTCTGCAGTAAAATTGATGAGATTAGATTAAAAATCGGCAGTTCAGTTTCTCCGGCATCTGCTGCGGAACCGGCTGTGCATCATACTGAGTCTCAGAGTTTCTGCTCTGATGAATTTGACATTATGTCTTGATTCATTATCTAAGATAGTACTAACTAAACCCACCACTTGCCTTTTGACCCTTTGCGGGTAAACTTTCCAAGATCTCTGGCCAGTCTTGGGCCCTGCAGTACTGAATATTGTGAATCTATCGTTGACTGACTGGCACTGTTCCTTCTAGCTTTAAAACAGCTGTGGTTAAACCTTTACTTAAGAAACCACACACCTTGATCCTGGGTCTTTAGGTATTTCTCGGCCTGTCTCAAATCTCCCATTCTTCTCTAAAATACTGAAAAGTGAATTATCAGCAACTTTCAGCTCATTTAGCTGATAATAATCTGTTGAATCGTATCAGTCTTAGCACAGGGCCTTTCACTCTACTGAAACAGCACTTGCTAAAGTAGTAAATGATCTGCTACTCTCTTTAGATTCAGGTTCCACCTCTCTGCTCCTATTACTTGATCTTAGTACAGCCTTGATCTATAGACCACCGTATGCTCATGGACCCGTGGAAAATAGATTTGGAATCTCTGGCTGGCCCTCCAGCTGGTTAAAATCTTACTTATCGACAGAACTCAGTGTGTCTCTTGTAATAATACTGTATCAGCCTTTTCTGATGTGAAATATAGTACCCCAGGGTTCTGTTCTTGGCCCCTCTTTCTCTATATTTCTCCTCTTGGCCAAATTATTCGGAGCCATAAGTGTAATTTTCACTGTTATGCTGATGATACCCAGCTATATGTGCCTATAAAGGCTGATAATGCCTCTCAAATTAGGGAACTAGAGATCTGCTTGTCTTCTATTAAAGCTGGATGTCTCAAAACTTTATAACTATAATTCAGACAAAACTGAGATGCTGGTTGTTATTGGCCCGGTAGCGATATAGACACCAGTTCGATCATGTAACCTGTCCCTTGACAACTGTGTTATCTCTCAAATACAACAGCCAAAAAATCTGGGTGTCACACTTGATCGCCTCTTTCCTTGATCAGCATATTAAAAGACATTACAAAAGACCGCCTTTTTCACCCTCACATAATATAACTAGGATTCGGTCTTTTCTTTTTCCATAGCAGATGCTGAAATTAGTCCATGCCTTTGTTCTTCTAGACTGGATTATTGTAATGTTTTGCTTTCAGGACTACCCGTGCTAGCACTAAAAGTCTGCAAATGGTTAAGAATGCTGCAACTAGAATGCTGACCAATTCGAGAAAGTTTGACCATAATACCCCGTTTATACCTGTCTGATCTTCTGCCCTTATATTCCCCTCCCGTGCTCGTTCTCAGAGTGCAGGGCTGCTATCTGTCCCAGAGTCAAAAGTCAGCAGGCTGCAGGGCCTTCTCTCGGGCCCTTTCCTCTGGAACAACCTCTATTGATATTAGACCAGGCTGACTCAGTTGGGGCCTTTAAATCCAAACTAAAACTCATCTTTGTACCTTAACTTTTAACAACATATTATTCTGGTTCCATTTTTCCCTCGGCGGGTTGGGTCAGTCTCAGTGCATCAGTTAAGATTAATAGTTAGTAAATGTTGTCCATGATGTCCTGCCCGTGAGATTGCTATTAACTGTCTTAATATCGTTTGCATCACTTTAACTGTGTGTTCTTTATAAAAACACATTGGTGCCCAGGCTAATAGCCTCTCTCTCTCTCTGCTACTGTCTCTTACTGCAGGGTTCTGCCTCCAGAGCTGGAGGTCCTGCTGCTCCATGATCCAGCTCAACCCATGATCGACAATAATTAAAACATTTACTAGTGTTATTGATAGTGTTAGTGCTATTAATGTACTATTGTTTGTTATTATTATTCCTTCTGGCTGTAATAATAATTATTACTATTATTATTATTACTACTACTATTTACATTTGACTTAGTCTGTGTATTTGCAAAGTTGTCTCTCCTACCCATTCCCCACCCCTCTCTAAACCCAACTTGGTCGAGGGCAGAGTGGCCGCCCACCTTGAGTCCGGTTCTGCTCGAGTTTTCTGCCTCTTAAAGGAAGTTTTTCCTTGCCACAGTAAGCTAGTGCTTGCTCATGGTGGGATCTGTTGGGTTTCTCTCTGTAAATTTTATAAGATAAAGAGTACGGTCTAGACCTGCTCTATATGTACAGTGCCTCGAGATAACTTCTGTTGTGAATTGGCGCTATATAAATAAAATTTGACTTGACTTGACTTGACTTAATTTTAATATTTATATTGTGTGTGTGTATGTGTATATCATGTGTATTTGTTTGAGAATTATTATCTTGCAACTCAAGAGGATCATAAATGACTGACAGGCTTTTTATTTTAACACAGCACATACTGCAGTTTACTATGTAACAGTAGCAAAAAACATTCAGAATTCTTAGGCATTTTTTTTTAAACAATGAGTCCTTATATTCACATAAATGTAAACATAAATAGAGCTCTCATTTCTAACCAATGACCATGGATTTATTTTTCTGATGAAAACAATTGCTGGCATATTTTATCTGCTTTATCTGGCCAGTTGAGCAATGCTAAAGTTTAAAGTCTGTGATTTAATTGAAAATTGTCTCCAGCTACCTTTTTAATATTTATAGCTTTGAAACTAGATGATAATAAAATGGTCTAATACTGACTTTTACATATAAATGAGCGTCTGTTAACATTCAAACAATAGTAATTAAGCCTATTAACAGGTAACTCTCTCTGTGTCTCATAGAACAGAGTTTAAATATGGTGTCTGTGACATTCCCTCACTGACACAGTGATAGTGATGCATTTTCATCAACCAGCAAGATACAAAGCTGAAGGAGAACAACCATACCAAAATGGAAATGAAGGATACAGCAAGTAGGAATTTGGGTGGAGCCAGTGGCTGAAAAACCTTGGAAGTGTCAAGAAAAGTTTCTGATACTGCAGATAAAAAACTGTGTTAAAAGCAGTCAATAGCGAGGACACACATGGTTATCATATGTCATAAGAAAACGTCAACAGTGTTTGTAATTACTCTTATTGCCAGAAGGAGAGTAAGGTTCCACATTGGAAGTTTAAAATTTTACACAACTACATACATGATAATTGCAAAATGACTGTTGCTGAATCTAGCAAAAGTTAAGCGTCATTATCAGCAGCTGATGATGCAAAAAGTACATGAAATAAAGAAAAATATCATATTTCAGCATATAGCCATTTACCCAGTTCTACACAGCAACAGACACACAAAGAGCTACTTGTTCCAGGTATTGCAGTTAACTCTACAGTTTCTAAAGAAATCCATACAGTCTGTTGACTGATTACTGCTAAACAGCTGTAAACACATTCTTTGTTTCCTCTTGTCACCCCATTAATGGATAGATCTTCCCAGAAACTGTGGATTGAACCCCTCCCAATCTGAATGTCAGATAAAGTTCATTTCTAATGATACAAAGTCGTAAATGCAAATCTCATTAAACTGTAAGCATCTTTGTAAAACATTCCCTGAACATTAAAGGAACCCAGAATCAAGATCAAAATGTGTCACTATATATCCCCCTACTGTGAAATCAGAACAAAATATTCAGATATGTGTCCCTGTGAGTCTGAACTTCTTTTTATTGAGTTATTGCTCCACTCTTTGTTCATGAATGTGACAGCTTGCTGTCACACTCTATCTGATGGAAGGAGAGATAATTAACTGTAATGATAATGGCTGCCATTTGCTATTTCGATTAGTATCATTTTAATCATCATTACATTGTTGTCTGGCTATGACATGACATTAATAGGATGTGGTGATAGTGTGTACATAGTGAGGTTGTCTGTGTTTGACAGGGCCAGAGGCAACTTCCTGCTCTGCCTGCTGGAGATAAAAGGGAAATATTGGAGAGCGACCACTAGAGGCTACTCGTACAGTCAAAGGCATCTTCAGTGAGTTTACAGTTACACCAGACCTTGAGTTACTTTCTTCAAGTTTGTATCAAAAATATTTCTATCACACAATTAGATCGAATCTAGTACATCACTCCAGTTTTGGTGATACATTAAATGAATGCAATCGCACGAAAACAGGCTCCTTACAGTTTTATTTTCATGACAAAAAGCATAGAAGTCTCTTTGGGGTTAAAAATCTCATAAAACTGAATTTACATGAAGTTGGATCCATAGGAATAATGTACAAGCTTCATCACAGGCCTACTTACACATACTGTATATATGTACTGTATGTAGACATTTAGTCAAATCCTTCTCCACGCCTTGGTGGAATAACTGTGCCCTGTGTGATGCCAAACACATGAGCTCTGGCAGAGCTTCTGTTTCTGTAAATGCCATAGATTAATATGAGGGGCCAAGGCATAATTTATTCTGGGTTTGTGATACACATTTGTGTATCACGTGTGTATTTTAACTTTTGCATAATCACTCTCACTCTTATTTACATATAGCCTACTTTTATTCTCTGTTCCTTCACATATAAGTCAGTTCTTTATGTATAAACCAGCAGAAGTTTAGGTTATACAATGTAGTAGTCTGTTCACCAATGGGTAGGAGTCAGGGCTATAGGAAACAATAGACTGGAGTTAACTACAAGTCAAAGAATGACATATAAATTGTTTAATTTCATTTGAAAATAAAAACTGCTCTGCTGGCTCTAATGTTCAATTACAAATGTCCTACACTTGCCTCTACTTTATATGATGTTTATATGTACTTAAATGTTTATTTGCCCAAATATAAAAAGTCAGTACATGACTGCACGCGATATGGTATCATTTTTTTGATGTAAATTATATCTATCACAAAAGTACACACAAACAAACTCCCTCCTTTCCTCGTGTGGTTCAATTTCAAATGTGTCAGTGCATTGTTATGTTTTAGCCTGTACTGAGGTGTTAAGTAGTAAGATGTTAGTTTTGATTCTAGGTATCCTAAATTTTTCTCTTTTTTTGGGGGTAATCAGTGAGAATGCATACCTTGTGGTGTCTTACCTCGGCATACATAACTGTTTGTATTCTTTTGAACTTTTGATCTTTCATGCTTCATGCTTAATGTCTTTACTAGCAGTGATGATTTAATAAACCAACAACGCTGTTTCTTACCATGCATTTTGAGATTGCTTCAAGCAGTAATTTACATTAAGTAGTGTAATTAGAAACTTAATAGTGTAAACCAACAGAGATGATATATATATATATACACACACACACACACATATATATATATATATACACACACCACACACATACGATGGTATGAAAAGTTTAGGCACCCCTGATAATTTCAAGATTTTCCTTTATAAATCACTGGTTGTTCGAATCAATTTCAGTTAAATATATCATAGCAGACAAACACAGTGATATATGAGAAGTGAAATAGAGTTTATAAGTTACAGAAAGTGTGCAATAATTCTTTAAACAAAGTAGGCAGGTGCATAAATTTGGGCACCCTTGTTGTTTTATTGATTTGAATACCTTTAGCACTAATTATTCAGTTACAAAATTTTGTTTGAAATAAGCTCATTGACCTTGAGCCTACATATACACAGGTGAAGCCAATCATGAGAAAGGAGTATTTAAAGGCCAATTGCAATTGTTCTCCTCTTTGCATCTTCTCTGAAGAGTGCCAACATAGAACCTCAAACAACTGTCAAATGACCTGAAAGCAGATTGCATTCAACATCATGGTTTAGGGAAGGATTCAAAAAGCTCGCTCAGAATTTCAGCTGTCAGTTCCACTGTGAGAAACATAGTGAAATGGTGACCACAGGCACCAGTTCTGGTAAAGGCCTGGAGTGGCAGGCCAAGAAAAATCCAGATAAGCACAGACAGGGATGGTGAACAGTCAAGCTCAACCCACAGACCAGCTCAGACCTACAACATGAATCTTGCTACAGATGGGGTGTCCTGCGCATCGTTCAACTATTCAGCGCGCACTTTGCACAAGAGTGATGCTGTATGGGAGAGTAATGCGGAAGAAGCCTTTTCTGCGCATACCACAAACAAGTCGCCTGAGGTATGCTAAATCACATTTGGACAAACCAGCTTCATTTTGGAATAAGGTGCTGTGGACTAATGACTAAAAACTGAGTTATTTGGACATAACAAAGGGGGTATGCATGGCCGGATGAAGAACACAGCATTCAAGACAAACACTTGCTACCCACAGTAAAATTTGAGTGGTAGTTCCATCATGCTGCAGCCAGGGCTGTGTGGCCAGTGCAGGTACTGGCAATCTTTTTTAAAGTTGAAGGGCCGCATGGTTCAGTCAGTATCAGCAGATTCTTACCGAACAATGTTCAAGAATCAGTGAAACAAAAGTTGAGATTGCGCCGGGGCTGGATACTTCAACAAGACAACAACCTAAACACTGCTCAAATTCTACTAAGGCATTCATGCAGAGGGAACAAGTGCAACGTTCTAGATAGCCATCTCAGTCCCCAGACCTGAATATTATTGAAAATCTGGTGTGATTTAAGCGGGCTGTCATGCAGAAACCATCAAACCGAGCCAGACGAGATGTTTGTAAAGAAGAATGGTCAAAATACCTTCAACCAGAAGTCAGACCCTCATTGGAAGCTATAGGAGCTGAGAGTATTATTTCTGCAAAGGAGGACATACTGAATATTGATGTAATTTTTCTGGTAGGGTGCCCAAATTTATACCTACTTTTGTTAAGAATTATTACTTTTACTTTCTGTAAATCCTATAAACTTCATTTCACTTCTCATGTATCACTGTGTTTGTCTGCTATATGATATATTTAACTGAAAAATTGCTGATCGAGACAGCAGTGATTTATAAGGAAAATCTTGAAAATTATCAGAGTTGCTTAAACTTTTCATACCTGTATATATATATGTATATATAGAGAGAGAGAGAGAGAGAGAGAGAGGAAGCTTGGGAATGGGTCTGCTGTTGACAGCATACTCCCTTTTCACATCACACACACAGCTGGTGCCTTCTAATCAAACAACTGACCTGTAGGTCAGGTTGTGATATGTGAGAACACAAGCGTGGATGAACCCTTGAAATTCAATAAAATATCAACCAATTGTTAGATGTGGTGGAAGAGTGAAGGTGTGCAGCAGTTTTGGAACTCTATGCTGGTGGCAGTCTCCATGCAATGAGAATGAAATGGGTATTCAGGTGTGCCTTTGGCCAAATGTGAACCATGATGAAAGTAGATTTTAGATTAACAGCATGTTGGCCTTTGTCCTTTTGCTCTGAAACCAGAGGTCAGAGGACAGGCTTCATAGTGACAACCTTACACTGCCTCCTGTTGGTACAAACACTTACACTGGCCCCGGACTGTGACCACACACACACACGCGCACATACACTCATCAAGACACATATGTCTCTGGTACTGCAATCGGTCATACTATTAATAGGTATATATATTCCTTCAAACAATATTGATGACAATAGATACAATACACACTCAAAACTAAGACAAGACTGTAGAAAATGCTGATGTTTTGAGGACAATGAGCTGAGGCAGCCAGTATGAGCCTTGTTGTGAGGGATGCAGATTCAGGTGTTAATTCTCCACAGTACTTGAGTAGATGTATCTACTGCCCTGCTTGAGTTTTCTTTCTAAATTGCCTATTTAAAAAGGTAAACAATGGTAAGCACTAACCAATGAGATATACTGGAACCTGTCTAGTCTCTGCATCTGGAAGGCCCATTTACCTGAACCATGCTGGTACTGCCCTGAGCCCAGTTTCTTACCTGAGGGGCTATATTTTGTTTATATTTGTCACTGACTGTTATCCTTCAGACTAGTGCTACATGCTCTCTGTCTTCACCTGGGTTTATGTACTTGCAACACATGACAGAGCAAGTAAGAAAAACATCCAATAATTACATATGAAAATCTATCGTCAGTGAAACCTGATCCTTTGTCCAGGATCCGTTGGGTTGGGTTAGCAGAACTATAATTAGATGAGCTACGATGTGTAATCTGACCTAGCTGGAGGAGTTTTTGTTGCGGATGTGAGGCAGGACAGCCAGCCCGAAGGGAGGGGAGACAGTGACCACAGAGTGGCTCTTTAACAACTTTCCTTCTAATCATTCACTCACTACACACACACATTCCATTCCGGCTGCTCACTCACCTCATCGCCTGCTGCAGCTGCGCATAGTGATTATGACCAATGAGACAATCTGCAAAATGGCTTTCATCACCCACAGGAACTCATGCTCAATGTGGCTGACATATCATGTACCTCACTGAATAATCTTGGAATTAGTGCCACTTCATATGTTTCCCATTCTGCTTCATGTGTTTACCAACTACCGACGAGTTAGATACAGTTACTGGGTGATGTGTTGAGAGTGTTGTTGTTGTTTTGTAGACATGGGCTTTTTTCTGATTAAGAAGAGCCTCCACTTCTAGCCCCTAATACCTGTCTTTCAGTTGATGCACCACATCATCACGACTCTGGGAACCTCCAACCACCGAGACCCACTCTGCACCATCACCCTTCCTCCCTGGCTGAGGAGACTGAAGACTTGCATCTAGAGCACCATAGACTTTAAAGGTAAACATGGTTTCTCTGCTGAAAGTGTAGGATAAAACAGATCATACTCTTTATCAGGTGTTTTGTGTAACTCTGCTTTATCATTTCATGAGAATAGATTATACTTACAGTCTTTCCATTGCATGAGGAGATATATCCGCCGTTGTTACCAGCTACCCAAGCAGACCTTGTGTGCTTATGCCAGTAGACCTGTCTCCTTCCTATAACTGTTATGTAATGGACCACTGGGCTCATTCTGCCCCAGGGCTAGAGGCAGTAAGGAAATCTTTCTACCCAAAGAGACAGAGGTGCTGTGATTCTCCTTTTAATCTAAATTTGGGACATTTACAGCCCAAATATTTGCTCAAGATCACAGCACTGTACCTGCACAACTTTAATGTCCATCAGTTTGCTGGATCTCTGTCATTCTTTCTGTCCCATATTGGCAGTTACTGATGCCTCCACTTCTCTCATGAGTCCGCAGGATCTCACATAAAGGCATCTGCTGGTCAGACTTGACTGAATTGATGATGTCCTCCTCAGCATTATTAACCCCAGGTTCCCCCTGTGTTGAGGTGTAGATATACCAACACAGAATACCTGAGACTGAGCCCTAAATCCAGTCTAGTTCCCCAGAGACCAATTGCTAATGATGAGTTAGACAGGCGTAACTGTCAGTGTAGTTCTGGTCCTGTATGTCTCTAAAGATATATGGTGTTGCATGCGTGAAAACATCTCCACTCTGGATCAATCGCATTTTCTAAGATAGACAAGGCACCAAGGGGCACTGTTGGACCTGCAGCCATGGCAGTGATATCTCACAGTTTTGTGTCTGAGTGACACTGAATGTCAGTAAGTCTCCGAGAGGAGGAGAGGATCTTTGCTTTCAGCCATTGCTATTGTCATGACAACACTGTAGGCCTCCATCATGATTGATGTTTTCTGCACCTCCTTCTAGCGCCTCTTGTCATATCAAAGGTTCAGCATTACTGTACCTGTGTATCCCTGTGAGGAATATGCTTGTAAGTCGGCGGCATGATGCCAAGCATATTCAGCTGTCATATTATCTGCTTTGAATGATGGGTAGCAACTTTTTATTTTGTTGTTAAGCAACACCCATCCACTACTATTTTCAGCCTTCTTTTGAACACAAAAGGGTGATTGGCTCCACCCTCCCTTCCCTCTCCCTGATTAAGACATACATCTTCCAGAAGGCTGCAAAGCTTCAGTCTTGTGCTTAGTTGATGATGGAATGTGTGGCTGAAAAGCTGTCAGTGCTTCCTCGCTTAAAACCAGCATTTGTTCATCTGATAGTTTGACATGTTTTAAGTGAAGAGAAATGGGCAGCTCACTGCAAATTAGAAAATAGACCCTGTTTTGTGGTGTGCTGTGGTGTCCTCAATGAATTGTTCTTTTGATAGTCCTCTTTTACAGGTCACAAAGTTACACCAACTGAGAGATGGGTTCATTAACAGATGCTGAGGCACTTCTACTTGACTTAATATGCAGGGCTGGCCTGCACATGAATTGTCGCTGGTGATGCAGTGGTTTGCACTTTCACCTCACAGCAAGGGAGGCTCTGGAGTTTCAAACCCTGTTTGCATGTTCTCCCTGTGCCATGGATTCACTCCGGGCCCTCAGTTTCCTCCCAGTCTAAAGTATGGTGGAACCTGAGGTAAAAACACAAAGACATTTCAGAAAACATAACATTTCAGAGAACAAAAATCACATTTACAGAACACAGCAACTTGTTACATGAAACAAACCAGCATTTGAAAAAAGACATTTCAGAAAATGGAAAAGGAGGCAAAACTCTGATGATGGGTGATAGATTTGAGCATATTAGGTCCCTGAATGGTTGCAGAGAGAACAAATATGGGTGATAAAAGCTATGTGGTGGTATTTTGTTTTTACTGTGCTCCACCATTTTTGATTAATTTGTACACACAAGACAAGTTTATATACAGGAAGCCACTACAACATACCCATTTATTAGTCATTAATAATGAAAGTGTAAATCAACCCGGCAAACTGGGCCACATCGTTTTATCTGTGCGTCTATACCCCACCAAACTACTGACGGCTAATTAGCAGCATGTAACCGCGATGCTATAGTTTCAATTTAAAAAGCTCAACTTAAACAGTTTAAAACTTAAACTCGTCGATTAACTCATGCAAGAGGAAAGATAAATATAACTACTCGTCAAATATATATTATAAATGGGCTCTCAGATATGCTCACTGGTTCGGCTCCAGCTTCAGCGCTCAGGAACTGGGTGTGGGAGGGCACTGAATTGGCCTGGTGCTGCTCATCTTAAGATCAGGGAAAGCCACAGCAGCTTCAGCATCAGGTGAAGGGAGGCTGTTGCGGTTGTGTTTATCGTGCTGTAGCTCACTCGCAGCTTTGTAATGTCTGATGCAATCTGACTCTGAAGTTTTAATGTTAAAAGAGACAGCTGAAGTTTTCAGGTTCTCCTTAATCTTAGAGGCATTGGCTTTTCAGTGCTCAGCTGAAGGCAGGTGTTAACCAATGAGCATACCTGTTGCTCTTCTGTCACCGGTGAAGAGCCCGAGTTATGTTATATTATGTCGTGAGTTAACAGAACATAATATGGAAATTACTATTATTTGCATCATCTCTGTCTCTTCAGCACAAGTATTGAGTTTTAAACCCGTTTAACCTGGGTTTTTTAACCCTTGAAAACTATAGTATCATATCATATAGTCACCTAGTTTGCAGGCTGATTTACACTCCTCATTATTAATGACTAATAGATGGCTAATTAATTAATGTACGTGGTATGAATTAATCAAAACATAGGAAGTAAAACGTACCCTCACTATAGCCTATACAGTTGTCCCTCCTATACTTTTGGTTCACCTTCGCTGACCTTGCTGTTCGCGGATTTTTTTTAGTGCAATTTTGCGTATTTTTTACAGCGTGTGAGCAGCGCATTGTGATCCTGCGTCTGATTGGCCAAGGGACTATAGACCATTGTCAATCAATCTCCTCCGATGCCGTGTCTCCTGTACAGTACTGAATGCGTTAGCTTGCCAGAATTTACATAAATATTCCAATCGCTAGCAGTGTGACTCTGAAGTGCTGTGTGTTTGCAAGTTTTCTCCCAGACAACATTTGAACTTTGAGAGTGTTTAAACAAGAGAGAAATGTGAAAATATTAATGCCTGTCTGAGAAAAGTGTATAAAGTGTGTGGTGAGGGTTTTACAGCCTTAAAACATATATAATAAATTGTAAAAAAATAAAGCTGACTACTTGGCGGATTTACGCCTATTGCGGGTTATTTTAGAAGCGTAACCCCATGATAAACGAGGACCACTGTATACATATTTTTCTCTTTGATAGGACTATTCTGGGGCTCCTTATGCTGGGAAATCTGTCACCACTGACCATGACCCACATCTACTGGATAAACTCTGGATCGACTGGGTATGTCCAATTACAAAAAAAGAGCTATTGTCCTCCTTTCTGTTTTTTCTGAAATATCTTTTTTGTTTTGCGAAATGTTGCTGTGTTCTGTGAAATGTTGTTTTATTCGCTGAAATGTTGTTTTATTAGCTGAAATGTTATGTTTAACCATACTAGGAACACACAGGTAGGGTTAATTGGTGACAAAATTGCACAGGCGTGAATGTGAGTGTCTCTATGTGTCAGCCCTGTGAGTAGACTTCAGTGTGTTGCCAGGATAAGTGTTATTAAGGAGAGAACAACTGTCTGTGGGCACCATATGCAGAACACACCACCCTTTTGGGGTTATCTTGCTTTTGCCTCTCCATTGCACCTGTTTTCTCTCATTTGCACCAAAGCAGGGAAATTTATTCCACAATCACCTGTACTTCCTATGGACAGATTGATATCACTGAAGTTGAACTGACTTCATTTACTATGATGAGTAAGTGTTCGCCATTGTGTGGCGTCCTTGGAATTCCAAACACAACTACTGGACTTATTAGCATGTAGTGTGTATCACAACATTAGAGGTTAAACATCTGATGTGGCCAGAAAATTTGAAATGTCAGTGAAGATGCAAGATAGGCTACACAGGAATTGTGAACTAATCCATTCGGAGAAAACAAATGGCGATGGGAGAAAACACACAGGTTTGTTAATGATACGCAGTTCACTAGGCAAGCGGAAATGCATGGGTCTGTCACCAACTGCTCTAGATCACATATTAAAGTGAGCTGTAGCAAGGTTTTTTAGTTAATAGCCTATGTATAACTTGCCCTCACTGGGTTGGTAGTTGTAGGAAAGCTAAGTAAAAGCGACAAGATAGCAGATTGATTTCAAGCGTGATATGTGACATATTACAAACAAATGTAATCGGGGAAAATTTTAGAAACTTTTAGGAGACAGGGTTTCCTGTGATTAAAGCCTGTACATGCCAGTCATTTGCAGTGATCCATTAGCTGCAGAGGATTCACCAGCTCTGGATAACAGATGCAGAAAAGTTTGATTTCCTAATGTTTTCCCTCCTGTGGACCTGCCTCAACACGCAGCCAGTGGTTCCATGTAGAGACAGGCAGCCAATCCCCTCTCCCCTCTCCATTGCAGCCCAGTACAGTGATCCATGCATAGTATGTTATGCCAGGTCCCTTTACAGTGATGTGGTGCCTTGTTAACACACTCACTGTGCAAATACATACAGTCATGAGGAAAGACATACAGTTGATGGTGCAGGTGTGACACTGGTGGTCTTTAAAATAGTATTATTTTGACACATTTACAGCCATAGAACATAATAAGAAATGCAAATATGATTATACAGTATCTTTAAAATTGGATTTCTTTTAGGATTTGATTAATGAAAAAAACAATGCTACAAAACCAGTATCAGTATATACTGATACTGGTTTTGTAGCATTGTTTTCATATATATATATATATATAGATATAGATACAGATAGATATAGATATAGATATAGATAAAGATGTAGATGTAGATATTCAAATTTTTATTCAGAAACTAATGAACATAAAAATTTGAGTCTTCTCTGCTGTTGAAGCACTAATAGAAATTGACCATACAGATAGGATTAAGTGGACTTAAGGGATATACAGTACTAGTCTTTGTACATGTATATTGATTAAGTAGGTTAAATGCAGTAGAGAGTGTGTGCTCTTGCTTCTGCTAATGAGATGTGCAGTGCTGGTTACATCATGAGGCTGCTGTATGTGAGCCATCATCCCTACTGTGACAAAGCTTGAATGAGCAGCACGCCAAGTCAGGGTGTATGTATGTGAGTTAGTGGCTGATCGAGGGCGCGTTTTAACTCTATGCTAGTCAGCGTGTGCCTCAGCTTTCTGCTCTCCTGTTCCCCCAGACCAGATACAGAGGTTTCCAGCTCTGCCATGACTCACAGACGCCACCATCACTTGTGAGTACTTGTGTAAATGTCTGCGTGCTGGGGGATGAGGTTGTAGTTAAGGAAATCTGAAGCTAGACTTTCTCAGAAAACTTACTGTAAAATGTCTGAGGATGTAGAAAAGAGAGTGCTGGTGCTTTTTTTGGAATGCCAGGAATCAAATATTGATTTATTTTAGTTTTATTTTCTTGATTACCCTCCATTTATGGAGGAAAGTGAGGATATTGTATAAGGAAATAGTGTAGCTTGGTGTGAGTGCATGTATTTTTGTGTGTGCACGTTGGCTGCCCAGACAACCACAGATGTAACCATATGCTACAACACACTACACAATCTTTTCTGCTGCAATGATAGAAGTAAAGGTGGATAGTATTTGCGTAGCACTGATGATGTCACACCAGTGGAGCTATTTTTAGAAAGGGGTCTCAAGAAGGCTGGCTTTTCTCACCCCTTCCTAGAATGTTATTATTATTCAAAGCCTCTCACCAGTGTGTCCTCTTCCCTCAGCCTGTTTAATCCCCCTGTTTTGGTCATTTGGAATCTTCAGTTTTAGTTTGTCATTGTATGCTAGTTGCACACACATAGCCACTTTATGGTTGGTTTCCTCTACATAAACAGAAAGACAATCAAATTTTTGAAAACTAGAATTACATGATTGTACCAGAAAGCAGTGAGAGACAAAGACATAACCTAAATCTGTGCATTTATAGAATATGTATATATTTTACAGGAAACATGCAGAATTTCCTGCAGTATAACAACTGACATAATGGATTAATAACCACTGCTTCACTGGCTATGCTGATATTTCTAAAAGTGATTAATATTAATGAGAAATTCAGAAAAAATCTGGAATTATTCATGCATTCAAGACAGACTTGACACTCACTATACTAGAGAATTAATGATGTGGTTTCATGCATCAGGCTATATGATATGTTGCATATCATTTAAAATGACTATGCTGTGCTGCTCATTAAAATGTGCCAAATCAGTCTCAGCAGTACTAGGCAGCAGGTATTGGAGGTGGGGCATTGTTTATCCCTCTGCCTGTCTGTCTTCAAAGCTCATCTATTCATCCCAGAATGTTCATTAAGCTCTTTATTTTATCTGACATCCAGGGAGTCACACAAAAGTCAGATTTTCTGTTTTACTAACATTGGATTGCATAAGAAAGAAGGAGCCTCCATCTGTGCCACCCAAGGCTTGACTGCACTAAGCAGGGTTTACATCACATTACTAAACAGCCCCTCCCCTCTTTTGGTCAGGGCACAGCTGCAAACCCAGGGCTTGCTCAGAGCCAGGGCTTGACTGCAGTGGCTGATCATGTGACCCACCCAAGCTCAAGGTCGCTGGGGGGTCTGTTGATACAAAGCTGATGGCTCGTTTCTAACTAATGGTGAAATCATCATGCCATGAAGATTTATGTATACATGGTTTTAAACCAGCACCCCTGACAGATATCCTTGACTGAGAACTGACCTCAGAATTAATTAAAAATGTCAGCAGTGGTTCCAGCCTTGTTTTTGAGACACTGGACAGGGTTCGTCCAATCTTTTAAATAAAAGTTTTTGGAGAATTAGGGAAGCTTTGAGTGGCTGTAATCAGCTTCTCATCCATTTTGCAGTTGTTAGGCAGAGCAATCCAGAACTAATCCAATTTTGTGACACAAGGAAGTGTGGAAATCAGACTGGGGGATTCTCTTCTCTACTGACAAGCTCAGTGATTGTCCATATACTGGCTGGGTTTTGTTGAAGAAAACTCTCAAGTCCTTAATTCAAGGTTTGCTGTAGTGATGGTGATTTATTGGTATTCTAGAATACGGTGAGTCTGCTGACACACAGAGCGTGTCTGAGACAGCAAACTGACCAAGAGTGAAGGGCAGGGGGACAGTTATACTGTGGATACAGGGCAGTGATCAAACAGTATGTAAATGTGAGGTGAACAGTGGTACAGAATAGGTTCACAGAAGGAATGGGTATCTAGATTCACGCTGACAAGACAAGATCTTTTGGTGATTCAGCAGGAGCCAGGAAGGGCCACACACTCACCAGGGGGTGGGAACACCCCCAGACTTGGTCAACTTGTAATTGTAAGGAGTGACAGAATTAACATTGGAAGGTGTGATGAACAGCAGGATCAGGAAAGGACCTTGCTTTTACATAGTGTTGCCAGTGGTGATTTCATACATTAATTAATTATCAGGTCCTTACTAACCAAGAAGTGTATTTTCTTCTTCATCCAGTTTTGTGTAAAATAACTGGACTTGTAATGACTTGTTGTCTTTTATAGCTTTTAGTTGATTCATCTGAATTATTTGAGGAACAAAAGATTTTCAAGAGGTGGACTGTGGGGCGATGGCTTGCATTGCTATTTGCTATCTATGACTGATGGAAAGTTGGAAATTTAATTTCTACACATATTGGGGTTAAGTAACATGTTTTGTGTCATGCATATCAAGTTGTCTAAATATCCTTGTTAAAATACTACAAGGAATAAATAAGGAAAAAAAAATTTTGTGGAGTGGAGGAAAGGTAGAACTTTGTACTTAAAGTACAAAAGTTACACACTTTTGAAGGAGGAAGATATGAATAACACATTCTTTTTCTTTCAAATGAAGAGTTGAATTTCTCAACAATAGAATATATATTTTGTCAGCTTAATACACTCTTTCTTTGTCTGGTATGACAAATAATTTAGACAGATATTGCTGAGTCACTTTGCTGTCTTCTTCTGTATTTGGACTACTGCAATGTTTAAGCATTTGCCATTGTTTTGTAATTGCTACTGTGGCCAGGCACAGAGCAACATCAGCATTCATTTTCAGTCATGTTTCTGGCCACACAAACAATATGTCCAATATTTCCTCTCCTTTCAGTTCTGTTCTTGGTCTGCACCAACTCCACCAAAATATTTGACTCTTTCACTTCCATACTTTTCTCGAGCTGTCCGCTGTAGCTGGCAAAAAAATTCTGTGTTTGTTTGTTTTTTTCATTTGGTTTTGTTGTTGTTTTGTCATTATGACTGAATCTTTTCAAATGAATCATAGTTATTTGATCTGTTGTTATTATAAAAATATGAATCAGTGCAACTTTACTAAACTTCTTTAATTTTGTGGTGTGTGGTGTTGTGGTGCATTTACATGTTTATTTCACATTTATCTTTGCACTCAATCAGAGCCAAGCAGTAATAATATAGTGATATGTTTTCAAACAAAGCAATTAAGTAATTAATGAGTATGGACTCTTCAGAGAAGTGCGTAACAGTTAGATGCAAATGGCTGTTAATTATTGAGAAACTATGTTGTCAGACAGTGAATGGTGGGGATGTAGGCACTCTCATTCATCTTACTGTCTGTCTTAACTATGTGTGCGTATAAAGTAGCTTAATAAGGCCACATACATCACTCTTAATGACAGTTATATCAAATACAGCAGCTAGAGCTGCACCACTGTGTTCTAGATTGATTGATTGGGCTACAAAATATCTTTGTCATCATGTTTCCCTATAGCATACCACAGGACCTTTGGTTATCAACACTGTTCCCCATCTAATGTTATCACAAAGGTAAATCTATCCATAGATGTCTGCCCACTTGTCTATAATGAATGGGCCTCTAAAATATTTAGGAGCCCTCCTAGTTAAAGTTTAATGCCTTACTCACTGTGCACCTTTACATCTCAAAAGATGACTGTGACGGTGTCAAACACCCTTTGTACAGTGCTTTAAACTGTTGAGAAAATCATGAACTTAGTGTTAATGTAATCTCAAACACTGTTCTTCTCCAGGTCCTCTCCTCACTGTTGTTTTACAACTCAAATTAGCCCCAGTTTTTTAGCTTCAGTGTGTTGCGGTGGGAGATTTATGTGTATTTAGTATGCAGCAGTGTTGCTGTTGTTGTTGGCTACAGTGTTATAAGAGCTCTGCTGCACATTGGGTCATAGCTGTTTTTAGTAGGCAGTAGTAATTACAACTGGAAATTGTCAGATTGTTCGTAAGACTAGAGACACTTCAGCTAATTAAGATTAACCTCATATAAGCGTTGTCATATTGCGTGAAGATGCCATAAATAGATCAGGCGTTTTATTCACTCTTCTTCCATCACTGTTTGTCTTGTTTGGCTTTTCCATAAATCTGCATGGGTGGCAAATGCAGGCAGTTAGCCCCACCATACTAAATACAATAGCTGTAGCTGTACACACATCTCTGTAGTGATGTAGTCTCTGTTACTTGAGCAGTCAAGCTAGAGCTGTCATTTATTAGTTATAGTAGAGACAATGTTATGGGCTTTGCAATTCATTCCAGTTCACTGTCATTCACAGACCAGGTTGTCTGATCAAATGACAGTTAGCATGATAAAGTATCATAACTTTGTTCTTTTGACAGACAAACACTGGTCCCTGATGCTGTCATAACACTTACATTGCACTCATTTTTACGTAGTACTGAGGCAATTGACTTATTAACCGATTAGTCAAACAACAGAAATTCATCAATCAACAATAATTTTGGCAACTGATTAATATTTATTTGTCAAAAAAAATGATCTGATTTTGTCTTCTCAAATATGCAGATTTACCTCCTTTCTCTATTCACTATCATTGCAAATTAAATATGTTTGAATTTGTTGATTGCTGGCCAGACAAAACAAGATGTCATGTCAGTATTGCTGATGACATATAAATACAGCTATGGGGACATAAGGAGAAGCTTATCTCTGATCCAGCATCTGTTGTATGCACTGGAAAAAGCCAGATCCTTGGAGGCCCCACCCCGCAACCCACAGGACCTAAAGGATCCCTTGCCAATCTCCCAGCACCAGAAACCACAGGATACTACCCATCTCCATGCCCCAACAGCTCAGAGCTGTTCAAATATGCACCTCCTTCTCTATTTTCTGTCATTGTCAATTAAATACTTTTACTTTTTTTTTTTACTTTTTACTTTTACTTTTACAATTATTGTCGGTCAGATAAAGCAAGAAATTTGACAATATCAACTCAGCATTGGTGATGGCACATAAATACGGCTATGGGGAGGTAAGGGGAAGCTTGATTATTACTACCAGATAGTTAAACAAAACTTTGTATGATATAAATCAAAATAAGTCTTTAAAATGTGGAAAGTGTTATTGCCATGGAGGGGTGGCTGATCAGTGTATGCTTCAGTGAGCTGAAGACCGGCTATGTATTTATGCTTTACTGTTCATGCAGAAATACAACAGCCAGTGCAGTTAGATTAATTGTGCTGTCATGTAATGTATATTACATCACAAGAAGAAACACTACACAACCATTACATTCAATGGAACAACACCATTGACTATATATTTAATTACCATTTTCTTACCATTACTTTTTAAATATAGATTGTTATTGGAGATTCTCACATTTCCCTGTGTGTTTGTTTTATCTCCAAAGGTTATAAATAGATTTGGGTGATATTTGGTTGAAAGATTTGTCTTCTGCTTGATTAGATTTTGCAGCTAATTAAGAGCCGCATTTTCTTCTATCTGATGATTACTTTTGGCTCTTATGCTGCTCTCAGGTGCTGGTTGGGAAAACCTGACATTTGGGACTTCCAAGTTGGCTGCTCAGTGTGGCTACAGCTGTGCAAGTCTGTGATCTCAAGAAAATCAAAGGTGCATTGATGTGAATATGATTGCTGTATGAGTTTAAACTCTGCTCTGCATGATGGTCCAGTCCCATGGTAACCTCAAACTTTGGGCATAAATCTTTTTCTTCTGTAGTGATACAGTGGATGAATGTTATCATTATAGACCGTGAATTCAAAAATATTATATGCATTAGAGAAAGGCAAAAACAACATTACAGACATGAGATGAAGTTTATGATGGATAATATATGGTTCTGCTTGCTGAGCAACCAGAATGTCTTGGAGATTAAAAGTGATTCAGTTCTTTGTCAAACTCAAAAAACTTGCAGCATAAAAAATGAGAATCACACTTGTGTACGCACATTTTGCCACAGGTACTTGGGTCCTATCATATCCTTACATCCACAAATATGTGGAGGATTATAGAAAAAGTGGTCTCACTGCTGCTCAGTAGTAGGGCTGTTGTGAATTCTAATGTGATGAGCTGTAGCTGACAAACCCACAAGAAAACAATGAATAGATCATGAGAAAAATAGTCCTTATCTTTTTATTGGTTGCAAATCAGCATTTTTCCCACAGGGCAATGCAGAGCAGAGAAGTCTTCTCAAAATTGCGTCTCTTTTGGAATATCTGGCAAAGAAAGCTCACAAAGCACTCAGTGCTGTTCTTGACCATGTGCGGCTAAACAGCACAAACAGAACCACATACATGTCCACTGTCTGCATCCATGTCTGTTCTTGAACTATATTTGAGCCTAACATTGTGTCTACACAGAAGGAGCAGCATGAGCAGCACATTAGCAAGCAGAAGCAGTATCTCCGATGTGTCTGCTTTCAGGTACACTACTGAGTCGTGGGTCTAGGTCACCTGTGTTTTGGAATTGACTTATATATTTGTATTTATTTTTGTGACCTAATACTGTTTGTGTGTTTGTTTGTGTGTGTGTTAGATGTGTATTCACTGTTATTTAGTCTGTTCTGAGAGGATTTTGACTTTACTATTGCATAGCTGGACTCAGTTAAGGAATCATAGCAAAAAATATGTTACGCAACCTCCTAGCTTTGCACTTTTCTATGGTCTTAGTTGTATGGTGATTCCAGTCAGACACATGACTGATGACAGAGCAGTGTGATGGAGATAGCATCTCACTGTTCCTTTAACCTGTTTGTGTTTTCTGATTTATACTATTTCAAAGCAATCCATGTTAGAAAAATATGCCTCTTCTCAGCATCATTATTACTGTGATAAACCCGGGCCTATTTAATGATTTGTTAGCCTTCATTTCTTCATCCAGTCACAATTTGATGCTCTCTATTTGTTTTGAAGTGTGCTATTATAAGGGCATGCTGTGTACGTACAGTCAACAGATGAGAGGTTGAACAGTGTGGCTCCACTGACATTTTGTCTCCCCTTTCATCTCGTTTGTGGTGTCACGTAACACACTTGCCACTCAAAAGTACTTCAAAGATAGGATCGGACCAGTGAGGCTCCAGTTCTAGCTGCCTGAGGCAACAAAAACTCTGGGAGGCTACTGTCCTGTATCTCTGTTAAGAACTAAATCTGTCATACTCTGTCATCCTCTGCTGTATATATTTAATATACAGAGGTAGTAGAGTAGAAAGTAGATTTACTCAAATACTGTTACATACTATTATTGTACAATATTTAATCCATTACATTTATCTAACAGCTATACTTACTTTTTACTTGTTTAATCATGATTTCAATGCAAAGCTATAAAAAAGACATTGAAACTACAACAGTAAACATATCAGCTTAACAGGCAGTTAAGCAGCTGGGGGGATGACATTGTTGTTACCTGTTGCTCAGCCATATCAGTGATTGTATAACTGGTGGGAAACAGTGCTGATGGTAGCAAACTAGGTATACTAGCTTCTACTATCTGAATGGAATGCAAACTCACTGGCATTATGAGTTGTTCCAACTGTTGCTGTAAAGGAACACATAGCAAATGGTAGCCACTGAAGTTTAACTAATGCCATATGGACTTGCTGAAAATGAGAAAAATACTTTGGATCAGTGTTCATTGTCTACACAAAGAAGTCCACTACAGAAGCTGACAGCAGCTCTCCTTTCAACACCGGCTCTCAGCTGTCAGTCAGCAGATGCCATGGAAAACACAGAGGCTTGAGGCTTAGATGGGGTTTCCACAAATATGTTCTAAACTGGTTTCATTCTCTGTTGAATAGAAAAATATGCACAACAGCTTTAGTTAGTTTTAGATTTACTTAAGCAAGAATGATAAGTCAAATTCCAGCTCTATTGTAATGCATCAGTAATAATTAATTCAATAAAATATATGATATCATGCCACTCTGGTGCATAATGAATACATGTCACAATTCTCTTTACTGAAAAGCACAAGTAAAGGATCTGTGAATGCCTTGATGATTGAAATAACAGCTTTGTGTGTGTTCAGTGAAATCATTTAAGAATAAGATTCACACTATTAATTGCAGTGTCAATAAGGGACAATGACAGTACAAAAGTCATACCACACCTCTGCTGATGTGTTTACACCACTGTCAGCCTTAAGGGCAGGAATCCACTAGAGGGAGCACAGCTCTATGGCTTTATTAATGTCCTCAGAGCAGATTAATCCTCAGATGACTAGGAGGCTGCAGTAGTCAATGGAGATAAGCAGTATCTGAGAGAAAGCTGCACTCCCTGTGACTGGCTGACTGAGGACTACCACAGATGTTAACGCTGTTTACGTGGTTGAAACATAATATGTTGACTGTCAACCAGTTGCTGATTAAAAGTCTCAGAGAATTCATTCTCTCTCCATCAGTGGTATGTTTTCTGTTTACCATCATCCCTTTAGTTCATGGCTTTGTATTTTATCATTTGTGGAGTAAAGTAAGAGTAAAGTAGGCAGAGTGGCCTGGATGGAAACTTTACTGTTTTTCATGAACACAAAGCGGAGCCTTTTCAAAATAGTATAGCAGCATGAAATGGGTATGACAGAAACATTAAAGCTGTAAGGGGAATGGGAGTTTAATAGGGTTAGTTTGATGCCTGGCTTAAACCATCCATTTTCTGTCTACTGACTAATCAGTTAATTGTACACACATTCCACCAGTGCAGTCTATGATTACAGAGTTCCTTTTGAAAGTTCAGAATGAGCCCAAATGATTTACACAATCAAACAAAAATAAACGTCATAATGTTAAGAGACCTTTGATGACAGATTAAAACATTTATCACTTATGATCTGTTTTCAAAAAATGCAGTTTAATGTTAGTGATTGAAAGTAGTTTCTCATTGTTTTTTATTTCCTATCTAACTTAACGTCATGATATTCACTAAGATAGAACTGAAGTTAAAAATAACATATCAAACACTTTGCTTTCAGTTTATCAAATTTTTGCCATAAGGGGCATAAAAGTGACTGAGTGAATGAATATAAAAGTTTTTTAAAGTTTACAGAATTTCATGTTAGTTTTTGCCCAAATTAAGTCAGTGATTATAGTGTAATAAGTTAATATTGACATACAGTGGGGGAAATAAGTATTCAACACACAAGCATTTTTCTCATTAAATATATTTCCAATGCAGCTATCCATGTAAAATTTAGCCCAGATATTGGTATTAACCCAATAAAACTACACATTTAAGAAATTGTAACATTTTAATCCATAAAAATGATATGCACAATAATGTGAAATGACAAAGAAAAAAAGTATTAGCATAGTTTAATACTTTGTGGAGAATCCAAGTGACAAGTTCCTTAAGTGTAAAGCCAGGCTAAAGAGAACTCACTTAGAGCTTTGTTGTAAGCTTCTGTCAGAGAGGCCTTCAGGAAAATAGCTCCATCCTCCAGGCAGAGCCTGAGCTGGGGCCGAAGTTGAGACAGCTAGCCATCAATCGATGTCGAATGTAAGCTATATGAGGACATAATGTACAGGACCTCCTCCTCTTCCCACTCATCATGCCTGCTCAGACCTCAGCTGGCTCCTCGTTGCCTTACAATAGCTGCAATTACATGAATGGCTTTCCCCTGGGTGGCAGTGGGCTCGTGGGAGTTGTTAGGGTTGTGCAGGGATGCCATGGGTCATCTTTATTGGTTTTCTGAACTCAGACTGTAGAGGTGATGATAAGACCAGCGCTAGCTGTTCTTCACTCACTGCCATCTCTGTAGGGAGAGGGCCTTATTCTTAACACAGCAGGCACAGCAGGTGAGCAGGGAACACACCCCATATCTAGCAGTAAACACTATATAGTGCAGGAAAGTGAAGTCTTTAAGGAACTCTGACGAGAGCAGACCAGGGTTGAGGTGCCGCCCTCAGATAATGCCACCAATTTGTCATCCTCACTCTTGCATTTTCTCAGTCACGCCTTTACAGCTTTAAGCCTCAGAGGAAACAAGGCATCAAACTCTTATCTTGATCATATCATGCAAATTTCTGACACCCTCTAAACTCACCAATGAGCTGCATTTCCTCAGATGCCTGCCTGAGACCTGAATCTGTAGAGAAAATGTAGGTCACATGGTAAACTGTTAAATTTCCATGAGGATAAACAAGATAATGGGATCTGTTCTGCCAACTGAATCAGCAGAACAGTGTGGCTGCCGGGCGGAGGTTTGTTGCCTCAGCTGGGTTTCTCAAGGAAATACAAACCACTGTATTTTTCCAATAATCAGATCCTGCTGTAGTGGGAAGGAAACATGTTCTATTAACAGGACTAACAGGCATGATGTATGGGAAGAACAGCTCTATGTTTGCTATCTTTTTCTGTCCCTGGATCAGATTGGGAATGGCTAAAAGTTAAATGCAGTGAAACTTTTAAGATCAAAGAAAATGTAAAAGTGTTTCTAACTTTCAGACTTCTTCCTGAGGTAAGCTTCTCTCTGATATTGCCATCTTCAAATATGCTTTTTGGAAGGCAATGTCTCAAACTGCTCATCAGCTACCTAACAACCATTTCATTAGCCCAGCAAGGGTTCAAATAAAATGTTACTGTTCCACTGCTTTTTGTTTAGTTATCTCTCTGGGCCTCATGTGGTCATGTGTGGTTGCCAGTTTCAACTCATGCTGAGGCTCCAGAGTTTTCTTCACACTTACATACACCAGGGAGTCTCAAGTGTGCAGCTTGGAATAAAATCCAATGGCTCCAATTTCAGTTTGTAGCACTTTTCAGCAATTAGATGCAAAATATCTTCCAAAACCAAGAATACTGTTGGGAACAAGTAGTTATTGTTATTGGCTATCACAAATTAGTGAGAATATTAATATGAAAAAATATTATTATTAAGTAACTAATTATTACATAAATTAATAGGATTTAATTTACATTAAATCCACCTTGGGACATCAGATAGCCAATTCATTAAATCAGTAAAATATGCTAATTATCAATTGGAATCCTGATTAATAATTAAGTTAATAACTACAACCAAAATTACCATATCAATAGTAAAAGTTGAAGGATTTGGAGTTCTGCACCATAGAGGTTGGCAATACTCATTTTTGTACAACATTAAATGACCAGCAAAATATTCAGTATTCAAAAGTATTTATTTGAACAAATACCAAATGGAACAACAAAACACAAACTGTAACCTAGTCTATAAACACTATGTATATGCATGCATGTGTGTGTCTGTGGATACAATGGCAAGATGGCTGACTTAAGATAGGTTTTTTGTCTTAAGCCTTAATGTAACAAAGGAGCATTCCTTTGTCTTAGACAAAGTCAGGAGGTGTCAGAAAAGGTGGAGGTTAGCAAGTTGCATGCAAGACAGTGAGATGTACCTACATGTGTGAACATGCTAACAACCAGCAACCTGACTCCAAACAAACAGAACAACAGAGCACAATTCAATCAATACATACACTGGCAGAGTTGAAAGTCCTATGTTTAGCCAAGCTATGCTATGAAAGGTAATGTAAATTAGGCCTAGTTACGTTACCAAGTCCAGGGGGAAAAGAAAATGTCTTTTGGTGTGTTGCTCACAAAGTCCCGTTGCCGCTGTTGAAGTCCAGTAAACTGCAGTTGTCCTGGCTGTGTGGTTTCAGTGTTGGATCAGTTCCTGTGCTGTCCTTGCAGAGTTAGCTGGTTGACACTAACTCTCCTCTGTGGCTCCTTTTGCTGGCAACACTTTCTATATCTATATATATATGTAAGTTGAGTGAGATTATTAAATGCAGTAGAATAACAACCCATAGCGTAATTTTGATTGATAACATCCTGTATATACAAATATGTGACCTCTAACTTTAGAACCTTGATTTAAATAAGAAAAGAACAGAAAGACACATTTAAGACAGACAGAAAACATCAAGCAAATTCTAGGTGCTGCCAAGAGCTAGTCAGACCTCAGCCACATAACCTGTACCATAGAGACATGGAAAGAGGACAGGCTACACAGAAGAAGCTGAGAACTGAGTACTGAGTAAAAACAATAATAATTAAAGCTGCAAGCAGCATTGAACTGGCCCTCGCACCCCGTGCCTGTCGGGGGACCCGCGGCCGCTGGTCATACGACACAGTTCTGCAACTGAGTGACCGCCAGACACAGAAGGAATGAGTCAGAAATCCCTTACTGCCCCCATCAGGTGGCGCTATGACTATACCTGAATATTGGCATGTAGATGTGTTCAGGCCATGACAGTTAGCAAATGTGTGAAGTTTGGGGCAGATTTGACAGTGCATGCAGGAGTTACAACAGCTTCCTGTTTAATGGCGAAGCATTGAAATTTGCCATGGTGACACAGCAAGGGCATCCCATGAAGACTCATAGTTACCATTATGATTGTAATGCTTGTCTGACCACATGTCTGACCACATTTGAGGTGAATCAAATCAACCCACTTGCATGAAACCCATCATTTCCTGTTTCCAATAGGTGGCGCTATGACTATACCTGAATATTGGCATGTAGATGTGTTCCGGTCATGTCACTTAGCCAAAATGTCAAGTTCTGGGCCGACTGGACAGTGCGGGAGTTACAACAACTTCCTGTTTAATGGCGAAGCATCGAAATTCGCCGCGGCGCCACAGACATGTCAAAATCAATCAAAATTTGTGCGATAAAATCAAAATGGCTGACTTCTTGTAGGTTTGAGGCCATGATGTTAGGAGACTTTTTGGTGCATCTCGGCATGTTACATCATGCCTCCGAATTTTGTTCACCTCGGACAAACTAAGCCCAATGGCAAGGGGTTTTTAAGTATGTCCAAGGGGGCGCTATGGAGCCATTTTATGGTGCTAATGAACAAGACCCCTATCCAATGTCAATTTTCGCCAGGTCTGATGCGTGTGCAAAGTTTTGTGAGTTTTTGAGCATGTTTAGGCCCTCAAAAATGCGATTTTAGCGTCACGAGAATAATTCAATTCAATTCAATTCAATTCAATTTTATTTATATAGCGCCATATCACAACAAAAGTCATCTCAAGGCACTTTTCATATAGAGCAGGTCTAGACCATACTCTTTAAAATAGGTATTTACAGAGAGAGACCCAACAAATCCCACCATGAGCAAGCACTAGGCAACAGTGGCAAGGAAAAACTTCCTTTTAAGAGGCAGAAACCTCGAGCAGAACCGGACTCAGGGTGGGCAGTCATCTGCCTCGACCGGTTGGGTTAAGAAGGAGAGAGAGAGGGGGAGAGGGGGGGAGAGGGGGTAGAGAATAGCAGAAGAGCATAGCATAACACAGGTTCCATATAAGATGTAAGGTGATGCCAGTAATACAGCAGTAGTAATGATAGTAGTGATAATTAAAGTATTAACTGCTAACATAGCAATACAACTAATAGCAGTATAAGTAATTTCTAATTATAGCAATTATACGATTACAATAGGGCCTTCACACAAAGTGCTCTGGCCCTAATTAATAGAGTGAAAACAATAGGGTCCTTGCAACTCCGTTGCGAGGCCCAGTTCGGGTCCTTGCAACTTTGTTGCTCGGGCCCTAATTATAATACTCAATTGTCATATTAAGTTCAATTTTGGGAGGAGGATCTGATTTGACAAATATGGAAATTTCCCTTGAACTAAACATAGGTTTGGCACCTTGTACATTTATAATGCTTGTTGTTAGACCCTGACCTGCTGGAGGTACTAGTTGTACCGTCAGGTACACTGATTCCCAGGCCTAAGCCAGTTGTCTGCAAGTCTGCAAATTAAAGCAAAGCTCAGCTGGATTGAAGGGCTTGTCCTTCTCCAGTTGCCAAATGGGTGCTGCAGTCATTACCATACCATTTTCCTCCAGCTCATTTAGCTAAAGCCCACAGCTGGTAATAGGACGAGCTGCACCTGGTACAGCCAATAAAAAAACTTTAAATCCATGGTTAGTTTTATAGTTCAGACATCAGCATATTGTATTAGTGTGACATGTTGTCATTTGTCAGTTAAAATGCTAGAATTTTATCATCATCTTTTTTGATTGAGTCCTTGATGAGAGTTCTCATCAAATCCTTCTCAAACAATGAGAATGAAATAGTAATTAATGATAGATTCTGGCATGGGATTTTCTTTGTCTACCTCAGGGTAAAGAGGTGATCAAGCAAAGACAACATCTTACTCTGCCTGCATGAAGACCTCAGGCTCTAGAAAACCATGATAGATTGTCTCTTATTTGGTTGCACCGTCTGCTCAGTAATGTGCTGCTGGCCCCCCAGTCTCAGTGAGACAAATGAAAGTGTTTATACTGGTCCTCAATAAGACGAGAGGAACATTTCTGGCCCAGTCCATAACAGTCGTCTGTGGCAGTAAATGAATGAAAAGCAAATGACTTTTGCTTTACCATCCTTAACTGCTGCTGAAATTTTAATTGTCACAGTGGATACATTTAAAACAGTACATTACAAAAATCTGTATTGAAATGGCACATTTTAAAGGAACACTCCACTGATTTTACACATCATGTTCAATTTCAACAGATGAAGTTAGTCTAAAGCCCCTCTTATACATTCTGTTAAAGGTGGGAATGTTGCTCCTTTTTTTCCGCCTCGCCATTGTTTATAAATAGTACAAACACAGAATGGTTGTTTTTCTGCCTTTAGGTCAGCAGTGCAGGTAGTCACAGAGTCAAATCAACATCTTTGTAAAAGAGTAAGCCATCCCGGATAGATGCCAACACTGTTGTATCTCACATTATGTCAAGTCACACCACGCCATGCCACACCACACTATACCACATCACACCACACCTCTGAGTCCACTGCATGCTGTCTTAAGTCACACACAGAGTGGCATCATGCCACCTTCGTTTTGTTCAGGTGACATTGTGACAGATCTTCTAAAAGGCTATATAGCAGGATGTCAATATAAATCAGAAACCTAAAAGGTGGAATTTCTATGGAGCAACCTGGTATCACCAAATGGCGTATGAATAACATGCCAATGCTTTTCACACATTTCTCTGCTCTTTAATCCCTAACCCTCCCCTCCCCTCACTCTCACCTCAGTCCCGATGGCTTTAAATGATGCACATCAAATGTCACACAATAAAAATGTATAGAAATTACATGCAAAATGTCCTGAAAGTGGCGTGCTGTTTATACGCAATCCCATGAAATCACATTTAGCACAGTGGCAACTCACCATGTGTAACCAGATTGCTCAGTATTCAGTCTCTGGTTGGTCCTTTGTCAGCAAGCTGCTCAGAATATGATCAAAACATGAGGATTTGATAAAGATAGAGCTGATTTCATTGAGCAGAGACTTGTGGTTTTTAATTTCTTTTTTTTTTTTTTTTTTTGCTGTGGCAGCTGTTAACACCACACCCCAGAAAAGACGTCTAGCTATCTGTTAAAACCAGACAAAATTTCATTGACAAGGTTAAGTTTTGTTTATAATTATAGTTTCTAATTGCAATTGATTACTATATTTTCAACATATAACAAGTTTTATCTTGGGACAGATTTCTTGGCACTAAAACAGTGAAATCCTTTGCAAACATCAGTGTGACATGTGGATTTACAAGTAAGATTCCATGGCAGTAATGGCTACCTCCACCTACAACATGCAGTCATTCTTACTTAAGAATAAATATTGCTGCCTCTGCAGCTTTGATTTTGATGATTTTTTAAAATTATGCTATAGATTCATTAGTCTAGAACTTTTTTATTTTTTTGTATTTTGGTCTGTAGCATCACCCCACAGTGTATTGTTTAGTATCATAAACTTTCCTCTGCTGTTTTCATGATTCACAGCCTTTTACAAAATGCTGTCTGTTCTCACTTCAAAGCTGCATGCCAGGCTGAATAATTGCTGTATCGCTTTGCACACCTCCCCACCCAGCCTGGTCTATTGCACTGTGAGCTGATGGAGCCAGAGCTGAAAGCTGTAGCAGAGCTGGTACTGTGTTCAGCTTCCATTTCAACATCTCTGCCAGGATGTTACTGACAGCTGAATTATCATGGTAAAGAGCAACAACACCCATCCAACAGTGATAACACAGAGTGACCAAGGCACTCTGATGTAATGGGTTTGTGCAGCAATTTAGCATTGGCAAAGTTAAAACTGATTCACACATTTCAGCTGACTGACCATTTCTCTTTGATATAAACCACTCTGCATATGAAACCATTCCTCCCCAGCATTCTATTGACAAGAATCCAAGAAAAGTTGGGCCTTGGAGATTTTTTTTTTTTTTTCATGTAAAACCTACATAATTTTTTTTGACAAATAAATTGTTGTACTTAGGCAATATATGGAGTCATAAAAATTAATGATGTTTCTATAGTCATCATTTAATCATCCTTGCATCTGTACTCATCTGTTCCACTTAATGCAGCATTTTTTTTTAAAGTTTCACAATTAGTTTCTGATGATGGATCATGTTTTTTCATTAAGTAAGTGTTAGTTACAAAATTATGGACTTTTGTATAGAGTTTTTTTTTTTCCATTCAGATCACAGTGCTGGTCGTTCTCCTCACCCTGAGCTTCAGCTTTCCTCTTCAGCCAATCAGCAAGAATCACATCAAGGGTCCATCAGAGCCTTTTATTGTTGTTTAGGGTTGTCCTGGCAACCAGCCCAGGCTTTATGTGCCTGTGAGTGTGTCAGGCTGTCCCTCATGGGTGCCGGCTTCACCCCTCTGCGCACCATGTGCTGCTGCTGATTAGCTCGTCTCTGAGCAGCCTGGGCTGGCGGAGGCTGTGCAGCATCTGATAAAGCCTAATTGATACGGCCACAGAGGGAGGCCTTTGTATGCTTTGTTGGCCTGGCGAGGCGCAGCAGAGTCATACCTTGTCACTGTGGCTGCTTAGACAATAGGAGCAGCTGTAACTCAACTGCGAGGAGCAGCAATGATGGAGACAGGAATCGGCTCTGCTTTTGACCGACTGGGAAAAAGTGAGCAGTGAGCGTGGAAAGAAGGAGTAGCGCAAGGAGAAGGTTTGAACAATAGAGGGTTGTGTTGTGACAAACCTTTTGTCCAACAACCCCACAAGAAGCCACAGTGCACAGTGTCAGCGGCTAACATCTCTGTCAAGGCACTAGGAGCGTATACCTGGACGTACTGGGAGCACCGAACAGCTCGTGACTACTCAGCATTAACAAAGCAACCAGAGAGATACAGGTCCTGCCCCCTCCATTTGGCCCAGATGCACACACTCAGATGTTGAGATGGGACTGTACTATGTGGAGTGTCAGTGGTATTATTTTTCAGCTTGAGATATGCAGGATTCACTTTGTTCTTCTAAGTGTAAGCCTTTCTTTATAAAAAACGAAACTTTTTCTTCTATGGACCTGGTGCAGAATGACCTTAATCTAAACCTTTGTAACGGGCTGACAAAATGTTGAAGTTCAAAGCTTTTTGTTTGGATTACTGGCAGTTCCTCTGTCTACAGCCTCTGCATGGTTTCTATAAAAGGTAAGGTGCTTTAAAGTATAATGTCTGTTGATTCTAAAGCTTTAAATTTTCTTTTTTTCCTAGCCTAAAAAAAAGACACACAGCAATGACCTCTTTAAAACTGGAATAATGAATTAACATCATGTCAGAGTCAGTGCATTATGGTTACCCTGTGGGCAATGCAACCATCACAAACTGCAGGTGCCTAAGATGATCAGATCTCTGTCCTCTTGCCTCGTAAAAAGTGTCATGTTTAAGTGAGGCAGGAATGATGGACAGCCACCACGTTCCTACCCTTGTCCTTTTTTGTACTTCTGTGTTGAGAGGAACTGGAATGGGGGCACGTGGCCCACGTGTCAGTAAGGTTAACTGGTCTGAATGGAAGCCCTATTGTTGTGGTTTGCCCCTGACAAGCTCAACACAGTATTCAGTCTATTGTGTGTGTGGTCCCACTCTGCAGCATGAGGCGACACATGCTCTCTACTCCACTGTTCCTATCAGTGCTGTTACATGGTGCACCAGAGAGAATCCACAGTTTCCTGAGATCAGATTATGTGACTGTGTGTCAGTTTGCACGAAATACGCTAATGCTTGCTTTTTGTACATTTGTTGGGAAATGTAACAATTGGATGTTTGTAACAATATCACAATAATTACCTGCAGTTAAAGTGGAACTAAACAGATTTTGCGCTTCAAAGTCATTTCAATAGACAAGGAGAGTACTACTCAGTCTATGCAAACAGTTGTATAGTGTCTTCTGTGTGACATTGCGTTATAAACTGGGGGCCTCAGTTTTAAAGACATAGGCATTTACCTGGCAAGGAGGTCAAACAAAAAGACTGAGTTGCATTGAAATGTAGTAAAGTAGAAACTAGAAACTGAAAGTCAGGATATCTTGGTCTCTGCAGCTGTGATTTTCACCATTCTTTGACCAAGTCCCCCAATTGGATGGAAGCCCAAATTGATAGTGTACCCTGTTAGGACTGGGTGATAAATCAAAATAATTTGATTAACTATATATCAGAATCAGAATCAGACTTCATTGCCAAGTAAATCTGGGGCGACTAGATCTTGTTGAGGAGCCCTGTTGCAGATGGATATATATATATTTGGCACAATGTCTATATTATGAGAAAGGTTACAAGACTATTAATAACTGGCAGGTGTCTTCCCAACATATTTGTAAAATTATATTTACCATTACATTATAAGGACATCCTGCTACAGTTTGCATGACTGTCAGGACTCCAGGAGGCTAGCTGGTTGCAAAATGCATACTAATCTGTATTCTTGCTTTGTGTTTGTTGATGAGATATTGTACTGACTTATAAAACATTAGAGCTATGAGAATTGACTGAATTTCTCTTTGTTTCTCTCACTGCCATGTTGCTAATACTACCTAACACTATTAACTATTACTATTAACAAATTTGAGCACAGCCATTCTTTGGAAATGTAAACAAAGTTTTTTGCCAGCTGACATCCAAACACACTCTTAAAACTGGTCTGCTAGCTACTATGATCCACAAATGTCCAGTCAAATGCAGTCATCACCCAAAATCACATTAAATTAGAAAAACTGATTTTGATATAAAACACAGAAAAATTATTTTTGGACATTGGCTAAGTGAGCAAATAACACAGGGGGCATAACAACATGCAAAACTGTTTAGATATAACAACTTACAATGTGACCATATCAGTTGCAGGTTGTTAAGACATCATTGCTAAAGAGATGGATGAATATGGCTGCAAAATGGTCCATTACAGCAAGTGAAAGTCATTCATTACAAGGGTTTTCACATCTTTTCCTGGTCTGTGTTTCGTCTAATTTTTTCTGTGTAAGAAAGACACCCATGGAGTCATAGAAGTGAGTTAACTCTTGGTCTGGTTCAGAGAATGGTAATCAAAAAGGGGTGTATGCAATGTGAAGAGGAGGATCTCCAAGCATGAACTGTCGCACACCTCCAGGCTATATTTATTCATGAGCCCACCCATCCCCCAACTTCTCCTCCGTGCAGTGATGTCTCTGGGGGGTGAACACAAAAACGTGCCCCCACGACACAGCTTAATGCGCGTGTGTTTCCATTTAAATAAAAGTCAGTGATTGGATGACGGAGACCCATTTCATTAAGCTTGAAGATGAGCCAAGCTCTCGTATTGTTTTGGAGTGTGGTGGAACTGGAGTGTTCATTTGCTGCGGGGCTCTGAGTTGTTTTGGGAGCCAGACAGTAATCGGCTGCAGTTCTGTTCTTAGGTCAGTATGAGGTTGTACACAAAGGACAGACCTGCTCATAATAGTGTCCTGAACAAATAATGCATGCTGAGCAGCATCAGAATTTAGCAGTATTATTACTGGGTCAGTGACTCGGGACCCATTTTGGTATTTTCCCAACAACCAGTGCAAGCATTTCTCTGACTGTTTGGTCTGGTTGCTTTGTCTGTCTGGTACTTTAGGACAAGTGCAGACCACACAGTGCCAAGGTGGGAGGAGAGGTATACAGGTTGGAGGTTCACTCAAATGAGGCAGCACAAAGTGAGCTGCAGTAGCTTCACTACAAGTAGCAGCATCACTAGTTAAACTACATTTGTCAATAGCATGGTAGTAACCGCTGTTTTCTGAGTCAAAGAGCTTTTCAATAGAGAAGCTCCTTTATGATCAAGTAATATGGTAGCATCCACACAAGCTACATTACATATTTGACGCTCCATCTTTTTGCTAAAGTCTGAAAAGAAACTATGGTTTAGTATGTGATGCCACCGGCATAACCGAATGTACACTCATCAGTCATACTGTTAAAACCACTCACAGGTGAAGTGAATAGCACTGACCATCTGCTTACAATGCAATGTCCTGCTGGGAAATCTTGGGTCCTGGCATTCATCTGGATTTTACTTTGACATGTAGCACCCACCTAAACATTGTTGCAGACCAAGCATGTCCCCCCGTGGCATCAGCACTCCCCAGTGGCAGCAACCTGGGGAGTGCTGTTGCCACGGGGGGAGCAGGAGTGTGCCCATTGAGACTGTAAAACTGCTTTGAAATGGTTTCAAGGAACATAACAGAGCCCAGCGACAACGCCTCCAAACCCCAGATCTGAATCTGACTTCACATTTGTGGATGCACTGGAACAGGCCAACTGCAGGCCTCCTGTAACCCACAAGACCCAGAGAATCACCGTCAATTCCAATGCCAGAGACCATACACACTTAGAGGGGTCCCATGTCCATGCTCCTGATGGAATATAGTCGTTTGGCAGCACGAGGGGACCTACATAAAAGTAAAGTTCTGTACCATTAAAGTTTTGTTGTGGGCTAATCAGTGTATATGTACAGATAGCCACAGAACCCATATGACAGTGACATCACTCACTAATCCTTGGGCTGATGGTGGGATTCTGAAATAGCATGTATGTTTTGTAGACAGCTTACCTTTTTGCCCATGATGAATATAAATGCAGCAGCATTTGACAAATTTCAGTAAATGCCTTCTGTCCCATATAGGTCTTAGAACTGATATTTTGTGATGTAAATAGATACAGTGGTGTTGTGTTATCTATTCAGGCATTCAGTCATGCAGGTATTTTAATTTTTTTTTTCTTCTTTAATTGTCCAAGTACAGATGGAGGTGACGGAATTTCATTCATTGAGGTACTTTTCCAAAGAAATAGTGCTTATGTGAAACCATCACACTGAAGTTCGTGGATTTGCCATTATCTTTGACCTCAATGAGTAAATCTGTCAATACCACAGTTTTTCTTCTAATGGATTTACTGTTATCAGTTGGCTTTACAACAATGGCCATTGTGTTGACAGGCATGAGGAGTAGTTGTAGTTGTGTTGCAATGCAGAAGTTAGAGCAATTACGTAAAAACCCCTGATACTTGCTGATTTTTAAATAGCTAGCTTAGATTATCCTTGTCCATACTTAGTGTAGTGACAGTTTAGTGTCATTATCCATACTTTTGGTAATTATAACAGTGGCAGCTATAGAAGAAAATTGTACAAGTAAACCTCTCTGGAGCTTAGTTGAAACAGCATTCATTGATTTTCTTTTTAGTAGAACAAGCAGTGAGTTATTATCAAGTTGTTTCAGCAAACATGTTGTATATTCAGCAGATAAAGAGCAACTTTAGCATTCATTTGAAGTTGCAGTTTTGTCTACCTGACAAGCCCAATATTCACTCTCTCTTTTTAGCTCTGTTGTGATCCTCTCCAACTGCTAAAAATAATATCTCTTTCTTTAGCTGCTAAATGCTCCATCATGCTTGGCGCTAACTTTGCTAATGACCCATTGTTAATATCAAAATGTTGATGATTAGTGCAGCTTTAGTGTACTTTTTCATTTAAAGCACCTGCAAACTTTGTTTCAAATTTCTTTCTTTATAACACTTAAAGTTTGTGGCTAAATTTCAAACATGATTATTAGCATTTAAAGACAATAAACAGTGGCATTGTCTGGCCAACACAGGCAAACAACCCCACTGCTGACAGTGGTTAGCACTGTGGCCTCACAGCAAGAAGTTTCCTGGTTCGAACTCCAGTTTGCTTGGGGGTTTTCTGTGTGGAGTTTGCATGTTCTCCCTGTGCCTGTGTAGGTTTTCTTTGAGTTCTCCGGCTTCCTCCCACAGTCCACAATGGTTGTTTGTCAGCCTGCAATAGACTGGCGACCTATCCAGGGTGTACCCCACCTCTTGCCCAGTGTCAGCTGACATTAGCTTCAGCCCCCTTGCGACTCTTACAGATAAGTGGTATAGATAATGGATGAATGGATGACCTTGTCTCAAGTGAGTTACTCAAATCAGTGAGAAGAGTGCAGAGAAAAACTGAAATCGATGAAACTCTCCTGTGAAACAACCAAAACTGTTTTAACTGGCCATTTAAGAAGTGCTCCTAGCTACTACAGGAAGCTGATTTCTGTCTGTATTACATATATAAGGCCTTTCACAATGTTATTGTAGAGATTGGCAGATTGACCCTTTGGTAGCACTCCTTGCTGAGTAAGAGAAGATGGCAGGGTAATCTGCTTGCAGTACATTCCTGAAGACAGGAGTCATACTTCAATAATCGCCACCCCCCACCCCCCATCAAATACTCACTATCTGTGGGGAATTTTTAACCTGCTTTAGTGGCAGTGTTATATAATAAATTCTCTTTTAAAGAGCATAGTTTTACAGCAAAGACTGGCCAAGGCTGACTGTATTTTTTCAAAGGCTGTGTGCATGCAGGCACTTTAAAAGATTTGCCAGTGAAACAGTAGAGGCCAGGGAACCTGATCTTGCCACTTCAACTGCAAGCCAAAGGAGCACAGGGTACTATTTATTTGAGTCAGGAACTCACACTGGAGTTAGAGCTGCCAGTTTGAGATGACCTATGGTACATGTCTGTTTGTCTCCATCCTGTGATCCCGGCCTCCCCAAGGGAAGGAAGTACAGTATTTCTGCTGAATTCTGCAACAGATCATCTGGCATCTGGACGACTATTCCAGCTCCTTGCAGCTCCAGCTCCAACTTCCTGGCAAGCAAGCAAGCACAGCAGATCATAGCCAGCATTTGTCCTACAAGCAGATGTCTGGTGCGTCATAGCTACATCTACTTTGTGATGCCTTCCATGTTGTGCAGAAGAGCTGACCTGACTTTTCAATGGGCTGCACTTTAAAGGTAAAGTCATTTCTGCTTACAGCTCCAGCAGGGAGTGGAATTAGAGGGCCTTCTGTAAACAGAACCTAGCATTCAGTCAGCTGTTGGCCAGGCACTCTCTTACAGCACCTCCTTCAGAACTATAGCTGGTAAAAAGCGGTAGCAGTAACTCAGGATGAGCCTCCTGCTCTCCTTTCTCTGCTGTAACACACCTGAGGCACAGAGGCGAAGAGGATTTGTAACACTACATGGAGACAAATAGAGCAGCAAAGGGACATTTGAAGATGTATGGTGAGTGCAGGTCTGATTCACTTTTGGTCAGATGGTGAGGTTATGCAAGAAGGACAGATATTATTAGACCTTTACTGGCTCATGCTCTGAAGTCATGTGAATGACTTGTTTAAGTCAAGAAAGCTGCATGTTGTGTTCTCTCATTCTCTGTGCTGGGGTGTCTGTCACTGAAGCTGGCACCTGTGTTCAATCGTTTTCAAGGTTACTTTATTTCAGCTGTCTTTCCTCAGCAATTTCACACTTTGCATCTTTAGTATGGAAAGAATTCTTTTCATCCTGATTTAGCTTGTCAGAACTGGTCTTGTTGTGTAGAAAGCTAATTTACCTTGACTGTGTGTCTCTGCAGTGACAGACACAGCAGATAATTGGACATTACAGAAAAGTTCTGTCTGCCCCCAATCTTTGTTTGCTTCATCTACCTTTTCCATGAATTTCTCCAACATTTGAACACTAAGAGGATACTGTAAGCCCTGCAGATGCTTGAGGAATCAGGGATCAAACCACCGACCTTCTGGTTGGTGGGCAACCACTCTACCTCCTGATCCACAGCTGCCCCATTGTTGTTGTTTTACTGTATGCCAGTATTGTAATGAGCTGTTATAAATATTTCAGAGTTGCAGTGTCTTATTTCCACCTGTAATTTGACTCAAGTTCTCAAACTCACAGTAGGTTTGTAGAGTTTTACAAACCTACAACCTATATATGTATATATATATATATATATATATACACCTCTTTTAGCCTCAAACAGTTATTTAAATTAAACCATCTGAGAGGATTAGAGGAGTCTCTTTTGGGGAACATCTAACAAAACTGACAAGTACACACTGATTTTACTGTTAGAATTGCTAGCTTAAAAAGTTGAACCTCTGGTCTAACAGTGTGTTGTATTTGATAAGGTTATAAAGTGTAAAATCACAATCTCAATCAGAAAAGTTAAAACACTTTTCAAATAAATGTAGAGGTGTAACAAGTACAATATTTCCATCTTAAATGTAGTGGAGGAGTATAAAGTAATAATATGGAAATACTCAAGTACAGTACAAGCACATAAATAGAGTACTTGAGTAAACAAACTCTGTAATGATTTGATGTATTGGTTAGACAGAAATATCATCTCCATTTCTTGCTCTCAATACATGCTTGGATGGAACTGTAATGGATTTAAATTTTATAATGATGAATAAATGTCACCATAATAACATAGATGTCATTGTAGTTCAGGCAACTGCTGCACCTTGAGTCCTTTTTAATCATTGTCTGGTGCTATAATTGGCCCAGTCCTGGCATCACTGGTGATCCATGGCTTGGTCAATAATGACCGGACAGTGACTGGGGCAGTCTGGGACACAGCTGCCACCTGGGGTCCTCCTCCATCTTTTATGCATTTCAGTGAAGCCAGGCTCATCCAACATTAATGGCCACAGTGGCCCTGAGTGCAGATCAGTCCATCTTGGCCAGCTAGACTCTAACCCGGGTGGTCTACGAGGCCAGGCCCAGGCTGTCCTGTGAAGCCTGACTTCATCCTGACTCTGATAACAGCAATGTGTCACCTGCTAATGGTTCCTCTGACGGATTAGAGACACAGCAGTGCTCTCACAGGATCCTGCAACTACTTTAAATCTAAGCTATTGGCCATATTCACCATGACCTTTTGCTTCCAAAGTGCTTTTCCCAGTATGGCATCAGAAAGTCCATTATTTTCTCCTCAGGAAGAGTTCCACCTGCTCCTTTGTAAATTCAGAAAGGATTGCTACGTTCCACCTAACAGCTTGAGGTAGAACTCACCAGATTGTGGCTGTGTGTATGCATTACTAACCCAAAACACAACATGTGTGGATTTCCACTGAAGTGCAGCATGAAAGAGGGTTTCAGAATTATCACAGCACAGAACAGAGCATGCTCTGCTGCCGACATATGGCTGGTCACATATTATGTAATTCCTTGAAACATCATTGTTTGACTCAAATCATTGCTCTAAACCACAGGCAAGGTTTGGGGAAGGAAAAACAAGATGGTAATTTTCTTATTTAAGATAATTTAGAAAGACTCTGACTTTAATTTAAAATTAAAAAAACAGTGTTGTAACCTTTTTATATATATATATATTTTTTTTAATGTTAATATAAATCTTCTCCAGATCATATGGTTGTACAAACTTTTCAGCAGCTTTTGGTAATCTGATCCAAAGAAAAAACATAAAATTTACCAAACCCAATTTAAGAAAAAATCCATCTGAAAGAAACATTGTTTTCCACCACTGTAATTTTATTCATATAAAGAGTAAAAACCTTTGATTTTTTTGCCACCTATTTATTTTTTTAATATCACAGCAATGTTGTTTATAATGTACAGCCCTGTAGCTTTTCACCTAGGGTATAATGGTTCCTGGAACACCTCCTGCTACTCGCCCACACCCTTAGGCCTAGCATTCTGGGGAAATATCCCTCTCTGGCGGTGTTTACTCAGGGGTTTTGTTTTCAACAGCTTGTTGGAGTAGTGGTACATAGCCAGTAGATTAACATTACTGTCACTGCTGGAGGAAAGGCATGTTGTTGGTGATTTGAATTTCAAAGGATTCAACTAAATGTTGAATTATTTCTGGTTGTACAGTATATTTGCATGTCATTGCATGTGTCTTACATCCAGCCAATTAATTTTAATTATTATATGTGCAGGTCTGTAAAAAATACTTGATAAAGAATCAGTGCAGTAATCGTGGTTCTTTATTTACTGACCAGAAATGCCAACAAGTTATCACCCACTTTGACCTTTTATTTCCCTGTTCTTCCACTGCCCCACCTCCCTTTGGTGGACCAGCCTTTAACCCCCCCTCCCCAGCTTTAAATCTCTTCCCCTCTCTCTCCTCCTCCTCCTCTTCTTCCTCTTTTATTATTTGCAGCAAAAGTCTGCAATATGTATGAGAGAAGACCCAATCAATTCCTGCTCATTTGCAATTCCTCCCTGTTAGACACTTTTCTTTATTACCAATGTCATAATTAATGTGGAGGAGATTGAGAGGACGGGAGGGAGGAGAGAGGGGACTCAGAAGAGGGAGGATAGAGCTGGCAGAAGAGGCATGTTTTTCCATTAGTTATCATGTATTTGCTTCCTTCTTTATTGCCTGCTGTTCATCCAGACAGTAGTCACCCAATACAGTAGTACACACAGCATCACTAATCACGTTTAGTGGTTTATACTTGCAATATAAATTAGTCTCTACAACGAAACCTGTAAATTAACATGTAAATGGTCATAGAGGCTTTGCATTTGTGTCAAATTTGGAAGTCACTTTGTTTAGTGAATAAATTGATTAATATATTTTTAAAATGTTTAAAAGAATAACTGTGACACCACAGTCAGTCAAACCAATGTTACTAGCTCTCCTTTCAAGGATTAGCTGTAGACAATTTATAAGCAGCATGAGACATCACACACTATTTAGCATAATGTTAGAGTCTTCTGGAGTTACTCAGTTAGTGGAGTGACAAGCAGTGTTGAGGGGCAGTGTTTAAGATTAAGCCGGGCTCTAAAATCTGCTGGTCAATATGGCTAATGTCAAAATCACAATGTTAATATTTTCTAACTCTAAAATTTTGCAATGACGCAAATGTGTTATAGTTATATATAAAAATGTTCCGCTGCTGCAGTATGTGTTGTCATTTGTGTTATCACACAAAATGTAAAACATGAAACTCAATAACTCATTCAGTTTTAAAAATTACAATTAGCTTGTAATCATTAAATTAGACCGCAGATGTTTGTTAAAGAGAGAGGGAGAGAGAGAGAGAGAGACATAGAAATATAAAGATAAACTGCTCAGTCTGTGTCACTGTGACACAACAAAGATTTTTGCAAGAAAGCTCATGCAAAGCTAGTGACACATAAGCTAAGTAATAGTTAGCAACAGCAAGAATTAGCTTGTCAGAATCCTCTGCTCTGCCAGCTAACAAACTGGCTAAAGCAGGCACAAAATGTATCATATTTGTGAGGAATTGTAGACAGGGGTTTAAAAAAGAGTTATTCCAGCCAACCATCAATATGGCTGCTAGAGACTATGTATATCCCACCCTTGTTAAAACACAAGCAGCATTCACAACTTGCATAAAAAAGTAGTTGAATTGTGATTTCTTCACAATAAATGACTCCCCTCATTAAAGATTCGATTGAAAGAAGGGTTCATGACAGTGAATTGATCTCTTAAATGTGAGTAGAATGTACACAGCTGTGTGGTAGCATGTTTTATGAGCAGTAAGATGAAATGGCAGTGTGATTGGGGGGCAGGTGGTGGACCACTAGTAATTACTGGACAGCGCTGCTGCACAGTCAGTGGTCCCCACACACCAATCTGTCTTCTTCTGGCCCTAATGAAAAGCCTTTTAACATCTGATTAGCTTTAGATACCACTCTGTGGGCGTGGGTGTGGTTTTGATATGAAAGACTGGGAATATGGAGTGCAGATATATATTAGTTTCTGATGAAGAGCTATGTGATCCAAGTTTAGATGTCTATAATGTTTTTAGAAGTGTGTTTGCATGTTTATATGCACCATTTTGTGCCGTGTTTCTTTCTTGTCTCCATTTCAGCCCACAAAGGTGTCTGGGTGATGGATTATGCAGATAAAGTGTGTGATGGCACAGGAGAGACAAGGTCCATTAGAAATTCATAGCAGATTATCTACACAACTGAAATGATAATGGACATCAGGGACATAATGTCTGTCATTGGGATTTTCCACCAGTTCCTGTGATATCCATTACTTTATTTTAACATGATTTTACCCAGCTCATTCTCTCTCTCTTACGTCTTGAAAACAACAATTCCTCAAAAAAGCCGCCAATAATGACATTGTTCTATTCTGCTTTGATCTGATACCCTCTATCAAGTCACAGGCATGAGAGTTGTTCCATAGAAGTGAGCTCTCATACTGTATCAGTATGAGTTTCCTTTGAAGAAAGTCAAAACAATTCTTTGACTTTTTTTGAGTTCTTGGCTTTGCAGTTTCTCACATTTTTTCACTATTTGACAATAAAGTTAACACAAATGTCAGTGAGTCTTTCATGGTATTTCACCCAAGACAGCGCATTTAAAAGATGTTTTTACAGATACTAATAACTTGACAGTCCAGAGGTATTCTGACAATTCATAAAGTGGTCAAAAGCAATCTTGTATTTTTATATTTTTGTGATAGGGCTTGACATAAAATTGTCTAATATCTGCCTGTGCAAACTCAGCACAAGGAAGTGATGTTGAATGTTTTCAGAGCATCTAATAGTTCAGTCAGTCAGTACAGAAGTCTGACATATGCAGTGTAAAATGTGTTGTAAATAAACACCAGCTGTTATGGTTAGTTGTGGTTGTTTCTGTATTTTCAGAGGGGGCCAACGAGCTTCAAGGAAGTTCTTGTTTATTACAACTTGGATATTATTTAGATTTGCCCTCCTTTATATCAATTAGGATAACACTGTACTCTCCAAAGTAATTGCTGAAATGTGGGATCACAGTAGCCCTAAAAAATTACATTTTCTACAAAACTGAATTAGGTTTAGGTTTAGGTTTGCGTATTTGGGAAATCACAAATTTATACTGAACAACATATTTGTTGCCAAAATATCTGATCTTGCATTCAGTATGCTTCTGCATTGTCTGCAGTTTTGTTTCTAACTAGAGACCTTTATTGCATGTCTTCCATTATGTCTCTCTCTCCTCTCCTCCTTTGTGAAAAAGAATTCTTAACCCATTTCTGAGTTGTGATTCTTTCACAACTATGTTCCAGTTTCAAACCCTGGTTTTCCTGGAGGTTTTCTGTGTGGATTTCTGTGTGCATATTCTTGTGTCTGCATGGATTTGTTCCATGTACTCCAGCTTCCTCCCACAATCCAAAAACATATTAGGTTAGGTGTGAATGGTTGTTTGTCCCTGTATGTCAGCCCTGTGATAGACTGGCAACCTCTTAGATAATGGATGGATGGATGCTCCACTTGACCCAAATGACCAGTCACCTTTAGCTGCAACTTATAATTATTTTTACAAAGTAAAATGCATAGAACATTCCCATACTAAGAAAGTGTTTTATTATGTAGAACATGCTTTTCATCATTTGTCATTTTTAGCTGTGAATTAGCTGTTAACCTAACCTCAGCATATTAACACGTTGTTTGATTCTGTTAATGACCTCAGCATATTAACACGTTGTTTGATTCTGTTAATATATATAATAAGCCCAAGGTGACATCTCAAATGACTTGTTTTGCCTGAAAAACAAGACATTCAATTCAAAACCTACAAATCCTCATATATAATAAGCTGAAACTGGGTAATGGTTGCTTCCAAGAGATTATCAAAAATAGTTGATTAATTTTTAATTTAATTTTTTATTTTATTAAATTGTTAAAATGTTGACTGACTAATTGATTATATAGCAAATTGATCTGGTAAAATATACAAGCAGTCAGGTGACCAGACAGTTTTAAATAAGGCAACAGTGTAACATTGCAGTGCATCATTATTTCTGCTTGATTTTCTCACCCCACTGGACTTTAATTTAATAATGTTATCATATTCCCAGATCTCAACATTGAACCTGGTGACTACAGTGTGATTGTTACTTATTAGAATTATAGCCAAAGCTACAAAAATAAGTTGTAATAAAACAGATCAACTAATGCATCATGTCTAGTGGGTGAGCAGCAGTCAGCAGCCCGACAGCAGGATGTGGCCAACATCTCTCTGCGCAGGATGGTAAACACTCATTAAATCCAGCTCTGCCTGCACACACAAACATCTGCCGTCTGTTGTCATGGTGAGTCAGTGGACCTTATCCAGTACCTACTGTAGTCATCCACTGGGACATCTCTCAAAGTAGACATCATGGCATGCCAGGTCCTTGTATACCATGCTTCACTGCTCGCTATGCTGGCCAACCCTGGTGCATCTGGTACCAAAACAAGCCCACACCTCTGTCTGCAATGTGATAGGGGGTGAGTTGCAGATCTAGAGCAGAGCCTGCTGTTAGCACACATATGAGAGAGCATATGGTTAAATGTGGTTCAAAAAAAACCCTTGCATACCAGAAGCAGGGCTCTTGTATTCTCCCTGTGGAGGTTTCCCAGCCTGACATCATAGGAAGGGAGGGTTTCACTGCCTCAGATTCTCACTGCTGTAGAGCTGAGTCTGTATAGGGCATACAGAGGTGTTCCTTGGAGTAAGCATTGTTTTATTTCTATCAGTGCTGGAGTGATTGCATCAACCTGGTGTTTGTGAAATGTCTTCTGGGATTTGTGTAGCTACTATCATCCTAAGCTGCCTTATTCTTTGTACTAAAAACTGTGATTCAATTAATGGATCCAGTGAGGGTGCTCAAAGAAAGCTATGAGCTATCGTGCATCAGCGGTGTTTAGAACCATAGTTACACTTTACATCTGGACACCTTAGTGTTGTGACAGGCTGTCAGGAGCTACAGTTGAAAGCTCCTCTTGCTTTCACATTCCAGCTCTTCCTCTCAGTGGCGTTGAAGCCGATGGTACTAACGTGATGTCAGAAGTAGTGCCAACACAACACCAAGCCTCTGGGCTGCGGGCCGCTCTAATGAGCTCCCCTGAGTGGTTAGCAGGCTGATGGAGATGGCCCATCCTTTCTCTTCCCCCTCACTCAGCATGCCTGGCTCTAATTGGTGGGAGAAGAGAGACTTCAGAAGTATAGGGGATAATACTTTGGTCAAAAGAAAGAAAAATAAAATTCTGCCACATCGGAACGCAAGCCCCTTCACCCCAATTATAATTTCTAGTACAGACCTCAGGATTACATCAGCCAGTATGTCCTAAACCTGAAAGAAAGGACATGTATGAAGAGAGAGGTGTCAGGCATGCTTTCTGGAAGATGTAAGAGTTAGATGTAGTGAATATCTGCTCGTTTTTCACCTAATTTTGATCATATTATTGGCTCTGCATATCAAAGTGCTGTTATGATCCTATGCTCAGAAGGGCCTGAATACTGGAATAATGACGCCCTCTACTGTCTGATCAATTAGAAAAACTGAGCAAATCAGAAGGGCAGTGGATAGTAACCAAAGTTATGGCTTCCGTTTCGATTTACGTGGCCCTTTGTCGGGTGACCAGACGGTTTAATAAAGGCAACAATTAATAACATTGCAGTGCATCATTATTTCTGTGATTTTCTCACCCACTGGACTTTAATTTAATAATAATAGCATATATTCCCAGATCTCAACATTGAACCTGGTATTTCGATGTGATTTGCTACTTAATGATCTATAATAAGCTTCTACAAAAATAAGTTATTAATAAAACAAGATCAACTAATGCATCATGTCTAGTGCGGGTGAGCAGCAGTCAGCAGCCCGACAACAGGATATTGGCCAACATCTCTGCAGGATGGTAAACACTGATAAATCAGCTCTGCCTGCACACACAAACATCTGCCGTCTGTTAAATCATGGTGAGTCAGTGGACCTTATCCGGTACCTACCTTGGTCATCCACTGGGACATCTCTCAAAGTAGACATCCATGGCATGCCAGGTCCTTGTATACCATGCTTCTGCTGGCTATCTTTGGCCAACCTGGTGCATCTGGTGCAAAACAAGCCCACACCTCTGTCTTACCCGGTAGCGATGAGGGGGTGAGTTGCGAATCTAGGCAGAGCCTGCTGTTAGCACACATATGAGAGAGCATATGGTTAAATGTGGTTCAAAAACCCTTGCATACCAGAAGCAGGAGCTCTTGTATTCTCCCTGTGGAGGTTTCCCAGCCTGGCTTATCCATAGGAAGGAGGTTTCCTGCCACCTCGAATTCTCACTGCTGTGAGAGCTGAGTCTGTATGGGGCATACAGAGGTGTTCCTTGGGTAAGCATTGTTTTATTTCTGTCAGTGCTGGAGTGATTCCATCAACCTGGTGTTTGTGAAATGTCTTCTGGGATTTGTTAGCTACTGTCATCTAAGCTGCCTTATTCTTTGTACTAAAACTGATTCAGTGTGGATCCGGTGAGGGGTGCTCAAAGAAAGCTATGAGCTATCGTTGCATCAGCGGTGTTTAGAATTCATAGTTACACTTTACATCTGGACACCTTGTTGTTGTGACAGGCTGTCAGGAACTACGGTTAGCTCCTCTTGCTTTCACATTCCAGCTCTTCTCTCCAGTGGCGTTGAAGCCGATGGTACTAACGTGATGTCAGAAGTAGTGCCAACACAACACCAGCCTCTGGGCTGCGGGCAGCTCACAATGACTCCCCTGAGTGGTTAGCAGGCTGATGGAGATGGCCCATCCTTTCTCTTCCCCCTCACTCAGCATGCCTGGCTCTAGTTGGTGGGAGAAGAAAGAGAGACTTCAGAATTATAGGGGATAATACTTTGGTCAAAAGAAAGAAAAATAAAATTCTGCCACATCAGAACGCAAGCCCCTTCACCCCAATTATAATTTCTAGTACAGACCTGAGGATTACATCAGCCAGTATGTCCTAAACCTGAAAGAAAGGACATGTATGAAGAGAGAGGTGTCAGGCATGCTTTCTGGAAGATGTAAGAGTTAGATGTAGTGAATATCTGCTCGTTTTTCACCTAATTTTGATCATATTATTGGCTCTGCATATCAAAGTGCTGTTATGTTCCTATGCTCAGAAGGGCCTGAATACTGGAATAATGACGCCCTCTACTGGTCTATGATCAGCAATTAGAAAATCTAAAAACTGATAAATCAGAAGGGCAGTGGATAGCAACTGTGTTATGGCTTTAGCTGGTTATTTCATCTTTTAATTTTTTACCCTTCACTGAAAGAGTGCACAAATTAATTTCCATTTTATTGATGAATACTTAAATTAACAAAATGACCAATCTGCAGATTCTGTTGATCATCCATATTAGTTTACCTGGCCAAATTAAATTGCGTTGGGGCAATTTGTATCATTACATTACATTTTTCATTTTTGAGTGACAGGGACTTTAAATTAGCCAGTTACTGGAAGAAATCACGGGGGTTTATCATTGTAAAGTTTAGGCCTGTAGCACAAATTCCATCCATCCATCGATTATCTATACCGCTTATCGGTTAAGGGTCGCTGGGGGGCTGGAGCCTATCCCAGCTGTCATTGGGCAAGAGGCAGGGTACACCCTGTACGGATCGCCAGTCCATTGCAGGGCCAACACATAGAGACAAACAACCACTCACACTCACATTCACACCTACGGCCAATTTAGAGTCATCAATTAACCTAACCATTAACCTAACCATGTCTTTAGACTGTGGGAGGAGTGTTTCTTATTAACATATTACTAAACAAAGGTACAATTAATCAGATTACCACATACCAATTGACAAACAGTGAACCTGGAGCTTTAGGGACCCCCAAGGGTATGGAGACACAGGACAGTAGTGATTGTGGTAACTGATAATCCAGTCTTGACCAGTGAAAACACCCCAACTATGACATCTACCATTTCTCAAGGTTGTACCTCTATTAATTTCTTCATCTGTCCAGGTCTAATCTTTAACCTCTGAGCTATTTAATTTTGGGTTTCATATCCAAAGAAATTACCTTAACATCTTATACATTTTCAGATTTCTGATTTTCAGTTCTGTCAGTTATACTTTAGAATAGAAATAGAATTATTCATTATTTTCTGTAAATCCAAATAAAATATTTCAGCCCTTAATAGTGTTTGTTGCCATATGTTCCTCTCAGGCTACATCCAACCCTAACACACTGTATGTACCCTCACAGCTGAAACCCAGGGCAAAGAAAGGTCCACCTATATTTTCCACTGCTGTAATATCTTTATAGTTTTTCTTGAGTAAATCAAGCTGAAACTCTGATTGACAGAGCCATACCAACATATTTCTCTGCCTTATAACTTTTCTAACCCAGAGGGGGAGGTGACTGAGAGCTTCTTTTTTACACATTGACCACACTCTGATCTATTGATTAAATGTTACAAGTGTCATGTGAGTGTATAGCATATCAGAGGCCGACATGAATTGACCCAGGGGACGAATTTTCAGCAGTATTAGTTTAGCAAACTGTGATGATTAAGATGACTGGTCAGTGCGGAGAGCAGCTATCTCAGAAAGTGTTAGGAAAATAATGATATTATGTAATGAGGAATGTTTTATTACAAGGATTTTTTTCCCCTCTGCAATAAAAAAGAGAAATTGCAAACATTTTGGAACCTGCTTTCCTCAAACACAGGAACTTAATTGCATTTTTTGTTCCTGCTTTTGTTTTATCGAACCTTTAAAAATTACTTGTAACCAAGATAATATAAGAAAAGATAAATGTACTTTATTGATCCCGTGAGGGAAATTCTTGCGTTACAGCAGCAGAGACAGCAGAGACATCCACAATAGGTAACATAATGAAAAATATTAAGAAAATCTTTAAAATATATACAGGAAAATAATTTAAGTTTCAATTAAGGGTAGGATTGTGGATGATAGTAGTTGCTGACTGCAGCATAGGTATATTTAAAAAGTTATCCACAACTTTTCTCTGGCACTCAGGTCAGGTTTTGTTTGTGTCCATCTGCACAGCAGTAACACCTTCACACGCTGCTTCATGTTGCAGTGTGTGAAACACTGCTGCTGATCCCTGCGATGTCACAAGCTGTCCTGCCTTCAGAGGCTTATGGAGAAGCTGCTTTATCCTCATTAGCATCATTACATTATGACGTGCCCCCAGCTATTGTTGTCATTCTCTGTCTCCAGCCCCACCCCCACCCCCAATAATCCACCTGTCTCTGTTGTTTTTCTGTCACTCCCTGCTTCGTTGGAGACTAGACAATGTAAATTTAATTTAATTTGCATGGGAGAGCTGCAGAGGAGAGAGAGACAAGGAGGAGATACAAGGTGATGCAAATGGGTGGAGGAAATGTCAGAGCTGCTTGAGGAGTTTCCTTCACTGTATCCACGTAACACTGGAAGTGGTTTTACCACAAAAACTACCTTTCAGATGAGGAAGGTGCTCAACTCCAGTCAATCCAGTGAGGCCAGCAGTGGCAGCAGTGTTCAAACCAATGCTGCAAACCTTTCCCATGAATATGTTGAAAACAGATAGCACCAGATAACAGCTGTTATCACGATCAGGTAGCCATTCTGCTCAATCACATTTTTCTGTTCGGATGGCCTGATTTCAGTTACCATCAGAGATTTGCAGATTTGCATCGTAGGCACTTGTTTTAAACTGGTAGGATCATAATTTTTAGGAAAGTTAGAGCACTTTTTTTTTACTGCAATAATTCAGTCTTGTTAAATGCCAGATGCACAATTTTGATCAAAAATACATCACCCCAGCATTTAAATTTAAAGTTGTAGTCCACTGATTTTACATGAGTCAATATGCTAGTCATGAGGAGCACTACTGCTATTGCATTACATTTGGTACATTATGTGTATTGTCTGCTGTGGCTCTGGAGAACCTTTTTCCATTCTGAGAAAAGCAAAGTCACTCAAGTAATTTGGGCTCAGGCATGTAGAGTGCTATGTGTCATGTTTGGCGTGTGCTACAGTTGTGAACTGACCCGACACTCGCTGAGTAACTGATGTGTGTTGCACTTCACAGAGAGTCTGTCATTACAAACTGGACAGCATGTACTTATTGATTAGATGCGGGTGTGGAGAGGTGAGGAGATGCAAAAGTGGTAGAGAAGATGTCAAAGCCACTCTCACAGTTTGAAAGATGGGACATGTTTTTGGATCTTGACTAGCCACCAAAAGCCTGGATATCTTGGCCACTGTTGCTTTTATTTTGAACATTGTTTTTCATGTGCAACAATAAAAAAAATCACTGGAATTCCCCTTTAAAACACAATATTCCAACCTGTGATTAGTCTCAGGTTGATTGGTCTTTTAAGAAACTGACAGCAGAAAACCAAAAACAAAACAAAACTACTAACGTCAACCTACGTCATTTATGGTGCCTCTGTTAAAATTTGTTTGACAGCAGGTGTGTGTTTGACTTCACTCACTGATGAGATGTTGTTCAAAGCCTGGAAATTTTTTCAGTAAGTGGACCTCATGCTGAGGTGCCTTAGTATTTGCACAATCAATAATGAATTTTTAATTATATATACATATATATATTATTTAAAGAGTAAAATTGGCCAGTTCGGTTTTTTCAGTTTCAGTTTTCATGATTTTCTGACAAACATGGAAGTTGTGGGATGTTTGAGGTCAGAACACTTACTGGCTGGGTTTTTTAAAGTCTCATTTTATAATAATTTTTTAAAAGGTTGTAAAAGGTTGTAAAATTTCGTTCATCATTTTGTCTTGAAACTAAATAAAATACAATGAATTAATCATTAATTAAAAACATAATTTAGTTGCTTACAACAACGCTTTTAAGATAATCTCAATTATTTGTAGAAAGTGAAATCACCTAGATGTGCTTAGCTTTGTGTTTACTGTGGAGAAAAAAAGATTCAGTCTGAACACTGGTATAAAAAGATTCTTAGATGGATATTTTTTACTGGACGCGGAGACTGGCAAGGAAAGCTTTAAACCCCAGCAATGTTTTTATAGCCAGAGCTGAACTTGAGCTAAACGGGGACGCCACCTGTCAGAGGGAGCCATTAGTCGGAAATCCCATTACCAGTAATCCTATAGGCCCAGTGGTAAGAACACAGCAACTAGTTTCTACTCTCTCCCTCCGTCTCCCTGTTCATACCTCCTGGCTACGCCAGCAGTCGTGCTACCACATCAGTCGTCTTGGCGACAGGTCTGTGAGTGCCAGGGTTAGAAGGGGGCACGACCCCTGGCAAACGTCCTTCCAAGTGGATAGAGAGGCTTGTTCGGGATATTAATGCCGCTCCATGCCAGCTGCAGTTTACAGTCGCAACAGTAAGTCTTATTGTCTGAGTTCATGCTTTTCTTCACAAAACACTTTTTCGGTGTGGCGTTGGTTTAATCTCCCTCTACTGCCAGATACATGGTGGTGTGCTTAATCATCAATTTGTTTTTCAGAAGGTTTTGACAGTTTAAACAATGTTAAGATATTACGTGACACTTTTTTAGCAAAGAGGCTTAGACCTGCGTAACTGTGTTGTGCTGTGAGTGTTGCTAGTAGCTATGTGTCATGGACCAAAAAATGCCAATAGTTCCCATTGAGTGCACCATCAGATTTGTCATTTTTACTTATACCTTACTGCCTTTTCTTTATTTAGGCAAAGTTCATGTATGACTGCTACATTTGTTAACCTTACCTTTTGTTGACTGGAAACATGGTTAAGAGTCGACAGCTGTTATAGGAGTTCTGGGGCTGTAACTAAGCAGTGATGTTTTAACCGAAATGCTAACATCAGTATGCCAATGTGGTTACAGTGACATTGCTAACATAATGATGTTTAGCAGATATACTTTTTACCATGTTTCTCATCTAAGTCTAACATGTTAGCATGCTAACATTTGGATATGCACTACACACATAGTGCAGCCATGAATGATGGGAATATCATTAGTTTTGCAGGAATTTAGTTATAAACCAAAGATTTGGACAAATTCAGAAAGTTTTGTAGCAGTACCAATATTCAGCTACTGTACTGGCAGTATTGTTAAAACTTCCAAATGATACACAACCCTTGAATAGCAAGGGTGTAATGGGAATATGGTCTTATTGTTTTGCCCCAATTTCCTCCAATGTCAACTCTATGACTCCCCACATAATAGCAACTTTACAATTTGCTGGTGTAACTGACCCTTTATTCCACTACAAAATGTGTTCCCAAGGATAGGGCCAAGGTGGATGGTTGAACCTACATTTGACTTCAACACTGGAGCTTTCCTATAAACAGTCAACATTTTTTTTAACCATGTTGGGTTATCTTTTCCTGACCTCAACCAGATAGTTTTAACTTGCACAGAGGGGGCAGATAAGAAAATGTTTTTTTTAAATAATTGTTCTTGGAACAGTCATATGAATTTATTTATTTCTTTAGGATGACTTGTTGAACAAATGCAGTTTGGAGAAGGCAACACCAGATGAGAACCATAATTTTACCAGTTTTAGACAGTGTTTTATTTGGACACGGTTTTCAAACAGTTGCTTATGTTTCAACAGCATGCAACTTTTGAAAAGTCTGGCTCCTGTGGGATTTTGTTCAAAAAAACATCTTTATACTTTGTTAATAACTGAGCTTCTGGCACCAGGTACTGTATTCTCAGTCGTGTCTAAAACCTACCATCATCGTCACTACTTGTGCTGAAATCTTCATATGTAACTCCAGTTACTCAGTCATCTTGTGTAATTGTGTTATCTGATGATAGGGCCTTTTAGGGAGAGAAAAGCAAGCAGAAAGTGAGCCCTTTCTCAGAAACATGATTGATTTTTGTCTGCATTGCTGCTTGTTTGTCACAGTCATAATTTACCCTCCTTTTTATTTTCCACTTCACTGCCAAAGAAGTCTGCACATTTCCCTGCAATCAAGCTCAAAGTACCTCATCTCATTGATTACAACACCTTCACCCAGGGAGGAAAAAGCCAGTCAGTGAAATGACTGAATTAAAAACTTGCACTCTCCTGGGTCTCAGCTCTGTGTCTCGCGCTGTGAGGGATGAGGTGCAGAGACAAACCTTGACCTTGCAGCAGTGCCAGCAAGAGGGAAGGACTTGCTGGGCTGCATCAGGCTGGACACACAACTCCGCAGATAGGGAGGGGGGTTGGAAAGAGAGAGTGAAGAGGGGAGGGGCTGAGAGAGTTGGGTGGAGAGAGTGACAGAAGGCGGGTAGAGAGAGGCTCAGAGCACAGGAGGCAGATAGAGAGCAGAGGAGAGGGCCTGAGCTGTCTCTCTGTGAAGCTGGAGGTGAATGTGTAAGGATGGTCCCTCGCTTTCATCCTGCCCGTGTTGACTGTGTGTCGAGCTGCTCGCTGTCTCTCTCTGCTGGTAGGGCTGCTGCTTTTTTAAATTTCATGTTTCTGCCTTTTAACTGTTATTTTTCAAATGTCATCTACCTCTGTGTTCTGTTCTGTTTTGTTAGAGGCACCTTTGTGTGTGTCCTGTATATGAGGTGAGAATAGGAGGGAAGAGAGCTGTAGGCTGCAAATACTCTGTTTACACCGGCTGCCCAGGCAGGTGTCTGGCAGAGATGACTGCAGCAGCTGCACTGGCATGTCCCCCACCACCCTCCAACCCTCCCCAGCCATTCCCTCTTCCCATCTCTCTCCTGTAGTCTGATGTCATGGCAGCAGATGTTTGCGCTGGAGGACACCCACAGCTAGCTACAAACTAGAGCTGAGGGGACGTTTCAACTTCTCAGACACTGCCTGACTGTTGTTGTTGTCCTTTCTCTCCCTCCTCCTCCCTCCCTCCCCATGCCTCTGTCTCTCCTTTCCCCTCATGCAGAGGCTGTTGTGTCCTCCAAGCAGCTTTACAGACTGGAGGGGACATTGATCGTTGTTTTTTGTTGTTGTTGTAGTTGTCTTTCTTCCTGCATCCTGGTTGCTTGTGCTCTTTTGCTGAGCGCAGGCATACCATGTGATGAATTCCTATTGATCCTTTAAACAAGAATAGTTCATTACATCAGGCTACTCTGTGCTGACCTAGACAACATTCAACTCACAAAGTGAATGGGCTCCTTTGCCATACTCCCCATTACTGCATATTAGACAGAGGGTCACTCATGCAATCACTTCTCTGCCTTACAACATTTCTCTTCATCGTGCATATCTTAACACAGTTTAATAGGTTTTAGCAAAGCACACATTAATTCATCAATAATGAGTTTGGGGCTATGGCCCGCAGTGCAGGATTATGTGTGACTTGTGTGATCTTGGTGGATATAATTCCATCTCTGAGGCCAGATCTGTTTTTTCGGTTCTTGGTTTATATCCTCAGGGGCAGGATTTTCAGGTTGGGTAGATTATGCAGCATTAAGCTGCTTGGTATCAGATAATTCTACAATGATGAAATCCTCTGTGGTTGTGAATTAAACTGGGCTGAGATGTGCTGTTGTTTTATGCTCACAAGAATCTATGTGCAGTGTACTGAATTTACCTTTTTAATGATTTTAGATTCAGTATGGTACAGCTGTCAGAACAGAGGAAATTAGCCTTCTTGTTCAACATTTACAACAACATTTCCTGCCTGCTTTGAATGTGCAACTTGGCTATCCTCAATACCTGCAAAACAAAACCAATGATGCAAAAAGTGTTCATAGAAGATAACACTAGAGGAGCCTTTTCCTCCAGTGAAGCGCATTGAAGCATTTAGGCTGTTTTAATGCAAAATACATCAGCATGTGTTAAATAAATCATGGGCCCATCAGAGGAGTTTTCAGGAGTATTCAGAACAGATGAGAGGGAGCCAGGAAGCTGTGACAAATGTCTGATGAGTCATCTTGTGTTGCATTTCAAAGGCAGTAGGTAGGGCCGGACAGAGGCGCACTTTGTTGGCCTGTCATTCATTATCACACCAAAGAACTCCACTCCAGGATAATGATTCTGATTGTAGTTCACTGAGGTTGAACAGAATCCAAATCTAAGACACTGAGTCATCAAAGCTGCAATGTGGCTTTTTTTTTTTTACATTGTCTTTGTGTTTGAATATGTGAATTTTATGTGTCTCATTCGAGAATAAACAATGAAGCTGCTCAAGTGATGTCTTATTTCAGCTGTATTATTCTCAGTGTGGGTGGATAATCCAGATACCAGATTTGTTTGAAGAACTCGCTGAATACAAACATCAGTACAGGCTTAATTTTGTCATACTAAACTTATCTTGCTTTTTTTTTCTGTACCTGGACTGATTGCATTCTCACTCCCAACAAAGTGGCACTGTCATCACCTTTTTTCTTTTTTCTTTTTGAAAATTTTGCTGTGTTTTTAACAATGTCACAGTACTTGACTTTGTCGATCTTTATAGATCACCTGACATGCTCCTTTGCTCCCGCCATAGTTAACATGGACGCTAGATGTCTCCTAACAATAAGAGATTACTATGGGTCATACTAAGCCGCTAGAAAAGACAACCTGTAGGATATTTTTATGGGAGGATAGTCTCAATTTTGTCCTAACCATAATCAAGTGTTAAGTGGTTGTTTGGTGGTATATGTACTGAAATGTATTTGAACAGTGATTAGCTTAGGACAAAATGAACAAGCTACATCATCAGTGACCATATGTTTTTGAACTGAACTGGATGTAATTACTCCAAACAGCAAAGTGATTCATACTTTCCATCTCTATAACCTTATTACCTAGTTAACAAACTTTGTCATGTTTGTATAAGGTCTCAGTGAACAAATGGCACATTTTTTGCATTTGACCGAATTAATTGTGTAAAAACAAGAAAATCCTCCTGAGTTTGAATGGCATCCTCCATGCTAAATGTTAAAGTGATTATTTAGTTGATAAAGGACAGCCGTCCTCTGTACACTTGCAGGCCTTTCAGATGCCCAGTAATAAGATGCATGGTTCAGCCAGGGTGCAACACGGATTATAGGCTGTTTATGCATGCCCAACACTGGCCCACTGGGTCTCTGGGATTGGTGTCAACAGGTTGCCATAAGGCCTGGTAACATGTGGCAGGGAAAAGCTGCAGGGGATTATTCTGCTGGTGCTCGTTCATTCTCCTCCGATTATTACCACAATTACTGTCAGCAGACATAATGTTCTGGATATACTGTGCATTGTGAATGATGGTGTGTCATAGTGTTTTAGTTTCATTATTACATCAAGGCAGCAGTTAGTCATGAAATATAGTTGCTACAAGTCAAAGCAAAGGCACTGCACAAGAGAATATTCTACATGTTGTTACAGGCTTTGGCTGTACTGATGTTTCAGAACATTAGGCTTGAAGCTGTTTCCTCTGGAAAGAAATCAGGCTTTTACTGTAATTGTTGGGAAAGCTAACAGAGAAATCATAGGAAATCACCAATTCCATGTGAAATTTGGGTCTGTCTGGTATATCTCCTTATGAAGAAGATTATTTTAACCTCAGATCAAGGTAACCTGCAGGCTTGTAGATGTGTTTCATAGAAAAACATAGAAAAAACACAATGCACAAAAACATAATTGTTTTTGTCACTGTGATTGGCAGCTTCAAATGGGATGCATGTGTTTTTCCACTCATAAACTGAATGGAGTTTTCATAGTGGGCATACTTTTCCTTTAGTCTTGCCAAGGAAAATAGAGACTTGAGTTTGTGCTTTGCACTCAAAATCTGTGGAAAAGGTCACTCACATGAAGCTCAGTGTGGTGCATTAAATGTTCTGTCTCTGTGTTTCCCATAAGGTTCTCCCTGGTTCATTTGGGCACATAAGGGCAAGTGCTATAAAATTCAGTAAAGTGGTGCTTGTGTTTCTTCTCATTGTTTGACAGTGAAATATCACCTATGCTTTCACCATTGTGTTTCCCACAATGTAGCTGAAAGTATATCCTACCAGAAGTGTAGAGCATTTGGTATTATAATCAAGTTGGTGTTGTGTGTTTTTCCAGTTGTGGTAAAGCCTTGTGTTTATAGCCAAATGGCCCATGATGATTGTGGTTTGGCTGTCGGTTTTCCTGTGTGTTCTAAAACACTTCCAGAGGCAGAGATGATCTGCTTTCAAGCACTGGAATGCAAAGAGAGGTGATGCACCATTCAATGCGTCTTTGGATTCCAGAATGACTGACTGGAGTTGTCTGGATTTCAGGATGAACAAAAAAACATCCATTCTTGTCATTTCACAGTCAGATGAGCATTTAATTTAATTTAATTTAATTAAGTGTTTTATACCGCACACTCTAGATGGGTGTGTGTACTACACTGGGCCCAGTCCAGGTTGGCTCACAACAGCAGATAACAACACTAAATGAGCTTGAATTAAGAAATTGCAGTAACCCCCACCCAACTGGCACTTAAGCAACTTGTACACCATGAGAAATATTTACAAGCTCTATTTGCTCCAAGACTCAAAGGTGAATATTTTGATTGGAGTTGAAAAAGTATGTCTTCATTGTTTGAACAGTTAATGGCCCAAAATTCATACAAGACTATTTTTCTAAATTTAGGTACATTGAACTACAGTAACAACATGGGTCTCATTTTAAAGATGATGTAGCTGAGAGACAAGTCAATCATCTTTCTGACAAAATTGCAGGCTTAAATGTAGATATTTAAGAGTGATTTACTGTAGTGATGGCAGCAGATCACAAAGATGTAAAGTATAATACAGACTAAAGGACAGGCAGATACACTATGTGCAAAAGGGACAGGTGCATGCTGGTGTTATGAAAACATCAGGAAGTTAGTTCTTGTATTCGGCCCATTGGTAAAGGTACAAATACTTTAAAACCGTTTGAGCCCAGCTGCTGCATTTTGTGTCAAAACTGCACTCTTTCTTGGAGTCATTAACTCAGTGTCAAGGTAGCAATACCAAAGCTTGTCACATTCAAGAATCCCTCCTCAATGAAAACGAACATTGAATTCACCTTCAAATTGTGCAATAGTTGTTCTCAAGAAAAGATGTCTTATGTTCCCCCGTTCTATGTACAGTATGCATGACAAATTTAAATGGCTTCAGTTCGGTTCCATTCCAATTTGGTCATAATCTCTTTCCATCGAAAGAAGGCATCACAGTGTTTTTAGGTGTACACATAACCTCAGGGAAGGGAAGGGAGAAACAGTAGGGAGGAGTGCTCCTACCTGGCGATTACTTTAATACTAGCAAGCCCTGTCAGGCCATTCAGTTGGCAGATATTCAGAAACAACATTCATCCCCTCAAGAGACAGGGACTCCTGAAATTCTTCTGTAGAAAAGCATTATTGTCTAGAGTCTGGCTGAGATACCAACTGGCATCTTCAAAAAACAGCTGGAAGTACAGTTGTCATCAGTGTCTCCCAAATCTCACTTTCCTTCCCTTCTCTTCCTACTACTCTATGTAGTCAGGTTGACATGTGGTTGACAGGGACATGAGGGACTCATTGCACAAAAAGATTGTAGGTAAATTGTTGAAATGGAGGCCCTCAACAGTAGTTTCTAGATAATTATAACCAGGATGGAGTACAAGAATGTTTCTTCCTGTTCTTTTTGATATATGGGATGGTTCACCTTCTCATCCTTAAAAACAGTTACCAATCCTTTCGCTTCATGACGTCCATTTTTTTTTTTTTTTTTTAGCTTATGGAAATAACTTCTGCTGACAGTCCAAATCATATTTCACTGGAATAGAAAGTTTCCAAGATCTTAGTGTTCCTCTTAGACATAAATGAAACTGGTGCTGAGGCTGTATATTAGAAGTCCCTCAGGGTTACTTACAATGCTGACACATGGTTAAATTTAGCATATACATATTCTGTCATCCATTGAATAATCACAAGAACCATTTATCTTCCTCACAGTAGTCTGCCCAGATTTCTCATGTTTTGGAGGTTTCATAGGAGGTTTCTTTTTTTTTTAGATGGCATAAACATACCTGAGAGGAATGCAACAAGCTGATACATGTTGTCTACACAGTGGATTATGGAGCAGGAGGACTCTTCTGTCTGGAGACATGGAGAGGTAGTGGGCTCAAAAGGTTAGCATGAAAGGTTGGCGTTCAAGAGGAGGAAAATAGATCTTGAGGGACAGGAAGAGTAAACCAGGGGTCTCTTCATCACAAGATCAAAATACTAAGGATATAATAACAGACACAGTAAGCATTATAGCGGCCTCTGCTCAGCTCCTACTTGGCTCCTGCTTGGCCTAGAAAGATAGATAGATAGGTAGGTAGATTCCTCTTAGATGTGGTACTTATCTTAAACACATCCTAAACAGCACACTGTTTTTATTATTTCTGAATGGGTTAAAAGAACCAAGATTTCTGTCTCGGTTTCTCCAGCTGCCAGTGTATAGGTTCTGTTTTGATATGCATGAAATGTACTAGAGACCTGTTTGTGTTGCTTATAAAAACTAATATTGACAGTGTACCAGATGGGTCTCACAATTAGTCTAATTGCAAATTCTGAACAGACCTACATGACGGAATACACTTAGCGACATAGATCGGAAAAGCAAATGCAGTGTTTACTGGCTTAGCAAACATTTGATGTCACTGAGCATGATTTAAAGCAGCCATTTGTAAGCCTGTATCAGCAAATCTAATGTCAAGTAAATTATGCAGATTGACTTTTAGCATATGGCAGAGAGCTCTCCTTGAAATATTAGGAAATACACTCAGCGGAGTCATATGATCAGACTACAGCATTAATTTTATGTGTCTGTAGATTGTGTTATGTCTTGTAAGCTCTCATCACTGATATTGCATCAAGGCACTCTACAGGAAGTAGAGTGGGAATTTGCTCCACTCTTAAGTTCAATTTTTTTTTTACCATTTGGAAGGCAGCCAAATGAGCTAAAACCCCACATTTGACATACTAATACCTTGTAACATTTCTATGGCTAACGCGCTAGCAAATAATTGCTTCCATTTTTGCCACATTCACATCCTTTTGAAGTCATGTCTTTGTCCACCTGATTGATATAAGTCAAATACCTCTTGAAGGAAAATATCTGGCTCTTTATCTGCTATACATGTGACTCTCTGCACTAGCTAGTTGCTAACTTTGTCTGTCAATCATTTTGTGTTCAGAAAATAGCTTACAGTAGGTTCATTAGAGTTTTTCTTTCCCACTGCTGTTGCTGGAAATTGTCTTGATGAAAGTAGAGGGAATGAGCAAGGGGGTTTGTCACTACACATTAGTTACGTTACGCATACTGTAGTCCTTTCATTGATTAATGTAAAACAATCTAAAGAGTGTTTTGGAAAATTATTTATAAAAATGATTTATGGAGCTTTAAGAAATGTAATGCATTTTCTTGTGGCTTAGATCAAATAACCGAGTTAAATCTGAAAAGTATTTTGTGCTCTGTAACTGCGGGAAAATCTTATACTAAGCTACTTCCTTATTTCTTTGAGTTATATATGTTATATAATATATATAACCAGTATATAACAGTTCAGTATCCCAGTATAATATATAACCAGAATATAACAGTTCAGTATAACAGTATAACATATAACCAGTATATAACAGTTCAGCTCAGATGAGTGACAGTCAAAGATGTGACGACTGGAGGAGATAATTATAGAGAAAACACGGCATAGAATTTCAGTTTTAGGAGGGTACCACTGGAAGCCAAAAATAATCCCCAATCAGCCAGGGTAATCAAGTGTGACACACCAGGCTGCCACTCCCTTCCCCTGACAGGCAGGCACACACAGCCAGCACAATGCCATCACACAACCTTTCTTCCATTTTAGCCTCACAGCTCTCCTTGGCAGAGGTGAAAACTCCAGCAGGAGGGCAGGTGGACATACAGGAAAGAGAAAGGCAGCCTTTATTGCAGATGGCAACATTAACAGCGCCCAGAGCCAGCATGAAGACAGAGGTGCTGACTGTCTGTCAATAGCCTCAGTGTGTGTTACACCACAGAAAGAGGAACGGGATAGGAGCTGCCAAGGAAGAGCCAGGTATGGTGATGGTGGTCATTCCACTGGAAATCTATTACTGTGAAGGCTAGGAGTCCTGCTGTTATTACCTGTTTGGAAATCTTTCTGGAGATTTATCTTTCCAGCTCTAGTTAGGTTATATTAGGTCAAGACAGGCCTGAACTCGGCTGGACTTTATTTAAGCTTCTGTACAATGAAGGTAGCTTTATGTCAGTCATCCTTGCAGTGATTTTTCTGTGGCTTTAATTGTTCGTTCATTCATTTCAGCAGTTTACTGCCAGTGTAGGCACATGTGCTGCTGTGCTCCAAAGAGAGACTATTTTCCTTGTGTTCTAATACAGGATGATATTTAATTTTCTTTCTTAGTCTAACACCTTACTTATTTCTGTTTCTTTTCTTGTCCTGTCTGTGGCATTATGGGGACTATCCTGTTAGGCCTGAACCAGATGGGTTTGGCTCTTCCCCTTGTGGTAGATAATAGACCCCCCCCCCCCCCCCCATTTTCAGTCCTGTGCCTTGCAGCAGATGAAGTACACCTGCTCCACCTAAACTCCTGTCTTCCTTTCCCTCATCTGGATGAAACGTCCTTGAAAGCGGCAGGGGCAGCAGGCAGATCCCTAGCCTGTCATGACCGCTCAGCTAGGATTGCAGACTGCATAATTATACCCCGATGGTCCTACTCAGTGTGGACAGCAGAGGGTACTGCCCATCAGTCACTTTGGCAGCAGCACTGCCCACTCTATGCCAGTGATGAGCAATGGATGGAAGGGAAGGGATGTGACACGGACAGAGAGGTAGAAAGAGGAGGTGGGAATGACCTGTAAGGGTTATGATGCTAATTCACCCTTCTTTCATCTCTCCCTTTTCTCCCATTCGCCTCTGGCCTGGTTAATCCATCATACAGCTGATATATTGTTGTTGATGGTAGAGGTGGGGAGTTTAGACTCACACCACCCACAGTCTCCACTTCACAACACACTTTCTTGTAGTGTCGTTACAATACATAGAATTTAGGAACCAATTTAATACTTCTTTGAAATGTTTAATTCAGGGTTGATTTGTATATAAGTTCAGTGGTTCCAGTTTTTGCAAGATGAAATTTAATTTCACTTGTAGAGGGGTGTGAATGTGCAGACTCTATCAACTACAAGAAGAAGCAAATAGTGGGAACAGAGGGACACAGTTTCTGCAGAGGTATGTAAAACATTCAGGGGAAAGAAAACTTAGCAGCCTCAAACCTCACTATTCCACCTGGAATTAAATCCCATTTCATTCATTAACATGCAGAGCTGACGACAGAAGACAGACACTCAATCTATGTATCAAGTTGGCTTCAAACTGCGTTACTAAACTCTGTGAATGTGCAAAAGTTGCAACAATGCTGTCCAACAAATATCACTAACTCAAGTAACCACCAGAATTCAGCATCTCAGGGTGTCAGGTAAAAATTTGGCAACGATCACACCAAGCCTCTTTGATTTGGATTACTCAGACTCAACTTAAATTTGAGTGTTTGCTCCTTTAATGTGGGTCAATCGGGTGGCACCAAATGGCCTTTCTCTCTTCTTCTAAGACAATTTTATTGTTGTTGGGACTCGAAGATTTGATTAGTACAAGGAGGTGAATGTTAAAAGTTTATACAGAGCAGCCTTTTATGTCTGGAAAGTTCAGCGCAGTAAATAGACAGAAAATGACAAATGCATGGACTGACTTCCACTGTCAGCTATGAGATAATAACTATTAACACACCATAAAATTTCAGTTATGACATGGTAAATTACAATAATAAATTCACACAGTTAATTATGTCACTTAAATCTGTAACCTGATGAGATGACAGAATGTCAAATCTGCTTCCTTCATTTTCCATTCCCCTCTGTGCTTTTATGTTTTGTCTTGTCTCCTCCTTCACACATAGCCAGTGTCCAGCCATTCTCAGACACAGTCTGAGCACGCTCAGCCGGGCTGCTCTTCCCAGAATAGCAAAATGTTTGTGAATACTGATGAAGCAGAAGCTCGTCAAGCAGTGCCTCAGGTCGACGTCACTGCGAGACTCTCATCTGTTTTCAGTGCAAACTAAACATGTCAGGATTTGTTGTGTCTCCTGTGTGAGGGAAAGACATGTCCCAACTGCACATGACAGGTGATGAATTGTTTGAGAATGCCTCTGTTTCAGTGCATGTTATCTAGTATTACTTGGAATGCTGATATCTGATTGCTAGGGAGTTTTCTATGGACAAAATCTCAGTTTAACTTCCTGTGCCAGCTGATGATGCAGTGTCACACTCAATAATGCATCCTGTCTCGAATCATCACATAGCATCAAAGTTCACTCGTATTGTCTGCATAGCATTCAGACCTAACAGTAACAAACATGGAGAATAGAAACTGATGATAAAAAACCCCCTGCTGTGGAACACAAATACAGAAAGAAAACCAAATACAGTGCCTGGGAATGACAATGATTAATTCTTGAGTTACTTGCAGAACTATATTTTGTTTTATCTAGCTGAGACTAAATCTGCTTGGATACTTCAAGGATAAATCTGGTTTATTACAATGTATTTGGCCACCATTTCTATAATATATTGTACTCAACAAGGTAATTTCTAAAATCTGAGAATGTGATGACACTGAAGTCAGATGTGTGTAAAAAACATGAGCAGTCAGGTGATTTGACGTATTTGAAACTGATAATGATAATGATGATGAATAATGATAAATAAATACTTTTTAAGGTGTGGAAAATGCCTAATCTCTTCCCATCTCTTGCAACTCTTTGCAAAAAAGCAAATAAGTGCATTTCCCAGAATGAAAATAATACACCCTGCAGAAACACTGTGGTTTGTGCACACGTACTGTTTGTGCACTCTGTCTAAATTTGTTTACCCTAGTTGTGTGCATCTTTTTCTTGTGTAATTAGGGATTATTACTCAGTACAGGTGCACTTACTTTCGGTTGTACCTTGTGATTTCCATAATCTAAATAAACTCTCAGGTTGTTCACTGTCTTATCCTCTGGCTTCTTGCCCCATCAGACTTTGTTGTGGTGATGTCACCGAGTTCCTATGACTTACACTACCGCTTTAGTGAGGAGGCTACAATATCATACCTTATAGAGATGATGGCCAAAACCATAAGAATAAGACCCAGGTTCTAATAAACTGGAACTACCCTTGAAACCTACCTCATCCTGAGACTGCTCAGTATTTACTGCTTACAACAATTCAGTGGGTTAACAGTGTTGGTTTGGCACCAGAGCTTACAGGCAGCTCAGCAACAGGATGGAGGCAGAGTTACGGTAGGAGGATTAGCAGAGATAAGCTGAATACTGCATCCTGGTCAGGGGGGCTACCACAGCAGAGCGTAAACATGAGACAGAGTCAGTGCCATATGGACATCAAGAAAACATCAACTATGTTTTCATCTGCCAGCTCCTGACTGTGTAGCATGTTGGCTTTATATAATGCATACTGTAAGTATGATTGCACTTAATGGGTGGACAAGTGTATAGGTGCCTCTCTACTCTCGCTCGCTCTCTCTGGTGGAGCAGCTTGAGGCTGACAGGGCAGGGCCACCACCTCCCTCTGAAAACCACACGTGGGTGGGTTCTGGGATTACAGGGTTGAACTGAACAGCTTTACAGTGGATAGCAGAGACACAGTTAGCCTGCTGGGCCGGGCCTGGGCTACACTTAGTTTGGGGTGTGGGTGACGCAATTGGAGCCTGGCCAGAGCACCAGGGCAGTCTCTGTCTAGATCTTTGTTTTCATGTTAAAATGAACTTATTCCCCAGTGTCTGTAAACAGGACATGGTGCTTACTCAGAACATAATTAGAAATGTACTAGCATATTGTTGGTATGCCCTGCACTCTCTGGAAAACATGCTACAGTCTTCAGTCAAAGTTGGTAGAGCATTTATGACTCTATAACTGGCTCTAAATTTAGTTTATTTGCCTGCCTGTTTGTGGACATTTAGTTCTGGATCACAATTAAGGTGAAGTAGATTGTAAAAAGAACCAGGTCAAGTACAATCTTGTATTTCAGTCTACAACAAACACAGTCTGCAATGCAAACCCTGGAAACATAATTGCTGTCTGGATTACTTTCATGGACATAATTTTATATTTGTTTGTTCATAATGTGTTTGGATTCTGCCTATGTATGGTTAGGTTTACCCTACTAAAACATGTTTTTCTTGTAGGTAGATGAAGAAAATAAACACATCCCGTCTCATGCAATTCAGACTTTTCAATATTTGACCAAGACTACCATCTTTCCACAAGTGCTATAAAAATATGAAACTGTTCATCATCCTTTAGTTGCCACAAATAGATATTCTAGGGAAAACAAATGAAATACGTTGTCAGTGAAGGTTTTGCAGATACAATGAGTAAAAATGTTATAAAAACAATGTGGTGTAATGAATGACATTTTCCCATGTTTTGTTTGACTGCACTATACTCAGCAGAGTTCTGTAGCTGCTTCCAGTGGTCAGTAACTCCAGCTGTTACCATCAGTAACCACAGGTTACAACACAAGGGGAAGGTGGATTCAGGTGGATGCTGGGGTGGAGGTGGGGCTTTGCTGTATGAAATGCTATATGAATAGCAGATTAAACTACATAAATGATTTGGTGCCATGCAACTGCATATTTGTCAGAGCTCTCTGTTCCCTCTGTGTGGTAAATCTCAGCAAGCTCCTCCGTGTTTCTAATCAGCACAGCATTTTCAGTCACAGACTACAGCATCAGGGGAGATGGACGTGCAGACACATTTGTCTCCAGCTACCCCACTCTTACAAACTGGTCAATTTACTTACCAAGCAGAGCAGAAAATGCAGCATCTGTCAGTGACTCTATTTTTGTCCCTGCTGGATAAGAACCAGTCTCATGTAATATGTGAACTTCATTACTGCTGTGGGAGTGGCATGTTGTCACTCTAAATGTTTAAGAAGGTGCAGAGATGTGGACATTGCAGATGGAGGTAAAGGAGTGTGTAGGAGGAGAGTTGGGTCTTAATTTGTGGCCATAGATATGGACTAGATCTGTGACACCTTTGAGCTGGAACTGATGTAAGGATTAATACTAGGACGAGTGATCCTGTTGTTGCCACTTTGGAGTCTAGACAGAGCGTGACAGGTGTGTCTGTAATGCAAGTCGTTAATAGAGCCATGTGGTGCTGACTTGTCTCTCTACAAACTCACTTTGAAAGCACTCAGTCTGAATTATTCAGCTACTCTGTAAGAACCAGCTGCTTTAGGAATACCTCAGGGCTTTTTCAAGTCTGATCAGTCAATATTACGCAGATAAACACAGAAGAATGCAAAATAGGTGCACTGACATGGACACAGGTAATCTGACCATGAGTAAAGAGAAGCAATACTTACTGTAAGTGAAAATGTCACCACCACCATCTCCCTTGCATTAAGGTCATATCCATATAAGTCATGTATCTTTTCAGTTATTCCTGTCATACAGCACAGACTGGTTTCTTCAGATGTCATTCTCCACATGCACGTCAAAGGTCAGCAGGGGAACCTGATACAAAGTAATGTGTTTCAGAACCAGCACCATAGTTAGTAGTGATGGAAAGTTTTTGATGAGAGTCTCTGAATGTTAATCTATCAATCTTAAAAACCATCACCACTAATAATATTTATAATAATAATATATCAAATTTCTCTAGCGCTTTTCAAAACACTCAAAGACACTTAACAATATAACAAAAGAAAAGAGAAACAGTAAAAAGAAATAAGTAAATTAAATAAAGTGACTAACTATGCAAATGCCAGGTTGAACAGGTACATCTTGATTAATGATTTGAAGGTCTGTAATGAGTCTGAGTTCCTGATGTGTTGTCGAAGGGAACTCCAGAGAGTAGGGCAGTGGCAGTGAAGGCTCGGTCCCCCAAGGTTTAGTGCTTGGTTCTGGTGACACTAACAAACATCTTTTATACTCTACACCAGGCATACCTCTACCTAGGTGCTACTTCTGTGGTTTCTTGGGACTGTGCAGAAAGACTGAAAAAAATTAACCACTGACCATTGCAACTTCAGTTTTATCAATGTAAAGGGACAGTCATAGTTCAAAGTAAATAATATTAAAATAAATCTGAATAAAGTTTACATTTGTCACAAAGCCATGGTTTGTTGACAAGTGTCCCATCTCCAGTGTTTGGCACAGTTAGAGATAAAAATATATCACATCTCTCCTAACTACTGTCTGTACAGTCTGGCTATTCACTGTCAAGGTAGGAATGAGAAGGACAAAAATAACCCAAGATCTGATCAAAGGCAACTGCCTCAAACTATCCCTCCCTGCATTCAGACAGATGTAAGTGGGTGTTAACTGCTGCAGCTTTACGTTAAGCTTCTCAGTCACAATTAATGCTAGGAAACAACTGGCTAATGTTGGCTTAAAATTAGTGTCTACTTAAACATAAACTCAGACTTTGTAGCAATTTAATTTTTTTCAGTTTTTAGCCATGTAGAGGTCAAATTTTCTTGTACTACTCTTCCTATGCTTCATGATTAGTACTGTCCACAGCTGCACCTCTAGAAGGATTGATTTTTTTACTTGATACTTAGCTATAATGAACCTTATGTTTGCCATATTTGTCCCTGCTGCCCTTTTCGTGAATCTTCACCATATGGGAGACATTTGACTCTTTTTTATTAAGCTCTGTAATGGCCCATAAGAGATGCATTCTGCACCAACTCCCTATTCCCTTTTATTATATGCTGCAATTAGGATTATTTTCCACATTATATAGCGTCATTAAGAATATGTTTTCCTGAGGCAGGTATGCACTGAAAATGTATAAGCATCACTAGAGGTCAAGTATAAAATCAGACATTTTGAGAGCCTTACAGTCATGGCAGTCTCTACGCAAACTAAACCTATTAGCTCTGTTATCATACTGCTTTACGCTCCATGGTTGCCTTAGCCGATAACATCTTTGGTCTACTTGATACACGCCCGTTGTTTGGATAATGATGTCATTATGTGGGAATGGATAGGCCCATCATCACTTCACATTTTGGGCAGAGGCAGGGGAATAGGAGTGGGGGAAAATCACCCTAAACATCAGCACACAGATGGGAGGAGATGTGAGTCAAACATTCCCTATTAACTTTGTTTGTTCAGAGGATAGCTTTGCAGGTCAATTGGCCAAGCAGCTGTTGCTTGTTTTGCATTTTCTGTTAAAGGGCCATGGTCATGATAGTCTCTTTTTAAGCTTTTTAAGCTTTTGATCAGCAGTTGTCAAGGGGATAGTATCACACTGTGTACATCTTCCATATGAAGCTAAGGATAAACATCTGAGAACAGTTGGGCCAGAGGAGAGCTCACATTACTGTAGTTATACCTCCTCTGTCACAGCAGCTAAAATTGTATATCCGGGGTTTTTCCCCAGGCTTCATCCTTGCATCTTGCTATTAATAAAGCCACCAGAGCCTGCTTTGCCTTTCCATTTTTACTTCTTATTTGCTTCCCCTTCCTGTTTAAGACCCTCTTGATCTGTGTGACACAAGTACTGCTGCCATACAACCCAGTTTCCTATGGAGGAATTCCCTCCCTCTTCCTGAGAGTGCCCCTCCTTGCTGGGCTGAAAGAGGGACAGAGCTGGAGAGGTGTCTGAGCTGCGCAGTTAGGCTATGAAAGCTACATTTAGCTCAAGGATGGAGTAACAGAGATCAGGGTGGCAAGGGGTCTGGCGTAGGGGCTCATAGTGCAACATGTGGTGTCTGCAGTGTGCCTCTGACAGGACTCAGTCCTTACTGGAGCAAGAATCAGACAGCTGGTAAGCTCTGCTTTGAGTGTGTGCATGCTGGTGTTGTGTATAGAAGTTGATACTTTTAATAGTTGCTTGATGCACAGCTATTTGCTGATTTAGCTCTAGATTACTCTCGTGAAGCAGGTTGGACATTTTACATGTTAACTTATTCAGGCACTGCTGCCAGACTCAACTAAGATCAATTGAGAAAGCATTTAGTAATGTCCAACAAAACTACTGTTTCTCCTTATTGGATAAATTGCTGTTAATGCAGTGGATTTTGTGCCAGGGTACAGAGCTGCTGATGAAATTCACAAGTAGCACACTTTGTATAAATAAAGTGTGCTTCATTATTGATGCAGTAAAGGTTGGTGCTTCATTGATGAGCCAGGAGTTTATTTTCCTGCTGAATGCCAAGCGAGTGAATACAGCTGAGTCATATTTTACAGTTCTTGATCCAGTGCCCACTAACTTATATTTAATCAACTTAAGTTGATTCTGAGAGTTACTCACTTGTGAAAAAACATGTGAGACAGTCAGTATGAATACATAGTGAAACAAAGAAAACCAGAAGAGGCAGGTTGTGTATGTGTGTGAGTGATGGGTCTGATTAATTAATTCATCACTGTCGAGTGACACACAGTGAGGAGCCACCCAGCAGCACAGGGAGGGCATCTCCAGAGGAGGTGTTGACACCAGAACTGTCCTTATATCACCTGCACCTCTCTGCTGGATCCATCACACCACCTTCCACTACAAACACATTATTAACATTCTATCAGCCAGCAATTTATGCACTGTCATGGGACACTGTAGTACTTTGTAGGTCTTGGAATCAAATAGGTGGCTGTAATCTAACATGAGGGAAGGTGGGGTGCATACCCTTTTATGTGGAGTGTACTCATTATAAAAAAATGCTGATACCAGTGTTGAGTTTTAAAACCACATTTGACTTCTCTCATTGATGGCAGCCTCAAAAAAGCAGCGAGAGGCTACAGTTTTAAATGGTGCTCCATCAATTTTATGCGTCAGAGTCAATTTTCTAGTTACTGGGAGTGAAACTGTTGTTCTGTGGCTCTAGAGGAACTTTGTCAAATCAGAGAAAATTAACCAAGGTTGTGAAGTTTGAAAGAGGTGGTTGTTGTGTTGTTGCAGATACCTCCAGTGCATATATTTTTTATATTTCGGCGTGGAATTTCACCCATCAGTAACACCACTGTAACACTATGGATGTGTAATCTGTGTAATCCAGTCCGACCATGCTCTGTTTTTATTACTGTATATTCTCCACAGTAATTTTTTCACTTTACATCGTGATACTGAGCAACAGTGGGCTACACATATACTTACAGTCTACACCTGGTATTACTATACATCCAGGTGAATTCTGTTTCACCTTGTCTTATTGCCAGATGAGAGACTATGTGTTTCTGCATTTGTTCATTCTCCTTGTTACAGAGAGGTGATCACAGTGAGCAGTGGGTTGCTATACAGTATGTATGTTGCTCAAATTCAGCAGACCACTGAATCTTTTATTTAATTTTTTTATACACATCCATGTTGTAAAGCACCCCATGCTGACCAAGCACAGTTTTTGCAGTCTCCAAATTGTATCTCCATAGCCCCAGCAAGTAGTAACACGTTTTTATATATGTAGGCTCCCCTAGACTTGCAACTATATATTAAGCTTAAGAGCACACAGAGCAGGGATGCTGCTCACTTGCAAGTGACCATAGGTTTGGGAGCACACAGAGCAGAGAATCTGAGAAAGGTTATTATTTGCACTTAAATGTTTGATACATTTATTAAGCACAGAATAGTTTTTTGTTTAATCAAATTAAAGGACCAGTGTGTAGGATTTAGATACATCTGGCAGTGAGGTTGCAGATTGCAACCAACTGCACATGCCTCTCCTCAGTCAGGATAGGAAGCACTTCACCATTGTAGTCATTTCAGATTCATTTGAACTGATGAAATTTGAGTGTTTATATATAAACACCTTGCCCTAATGGTACAAGTGGCTTTTTTCAAGTGGCAAATTAATTGTTGCAATTAGTTTTCTTAAATCGTACATCACTGTCTTGAAACCCTGAAACAAGTGAAACTACATTGGAAACAAGTAGAAGTCGTTTCAAGAACCTTGAGATATCAAATATAGATCTATAACTGAGATTACAAGGTGGAAGCTAGGTCTCTAAAAACCTTCCAGACACTAATTGCATTTGTGTTTGATAGAAGTCAGTCATGCAGTATATACTTTCAGAATTCCTGGTATGCAGTTTGGTTTATTTTCTGCCTTCACATATAGGACTTAAAGGTTTTGTAGTATACTGTTGGTACTGTGTCAAGTCCAGATAAAACAGATACCTTTGTATTATTATGATGACATTTCATTATATCAGTGGATAGCAACCCCATTTTCTGTCCACCTGAGGATCACTCTCAGTGGGTTGAGAACGAGGTTCCCTCTGTCTTGACATATTCTCAAAATTTCAGCTTCTCATTCCTCCTTCTATGCCCTTTTCATCCATTTTACCTCTTATTTAAAATGGGATTTTGGGGGTGAAGGATATAAATTTTAATGAAGCTGTATGAATGCTTGGCACAGACAGTAGAAGTCTTTCCGTTAGTCAGCGGGTCTGACTAAAGTAATCTCTCTTTCTCCCCCTCTCTCTCTCTTCCCCCTGTGCATTCTGCGGGAATTGGATCAGTAACACTTTGACTGCTGGGGTGACTCAACCTCTGTGCCACAGGAAGAAGAGTGGGTTCATACATATTAACATTTAATACAGCTCTTTTATTTAGCAACAAATGGTTTCCCTCAACCATGCTTCCCTGTTTTGATGAGGCTGTTTGTCTTTATTGTTTGATTTTCAGAGACATTGCTTGCTTCTTTATTGTGTAACCAAGAGCAGAGCACCCTGTTCAGTAACTCTAATGCAACATAACCAGTTAAGTGAAGACATGCCTAAAGTGCTATCATAGTTTCAGTCTGTGTTCTTAGAGGCAAGGGAGGAGAATGAAGATGCATGACACCCTTTGTCCACTTCACTGTGACTTGCTGGAAGTCCTCAGAAATAAACAACAAAGTAGGTTGTTCCTAATGGCCTTGCAAAATAACTCTTGCCTTTTGCCCTGACACATTTATGTCACTACCCTCCAAAACTGCTAGAGTTACAGTTGAAAATGATATGACCATTTGTGATTTATCATTAATGTCAATGAAGTAAAAAGTTACAAAAATGAGCAGCGGAACAGTATTTTTCATCTATTCTGTCCCTTTAATGATCTCAATACTCCTCATATTTATCTTAGGACATCTTGGTAGGACACTGAACCCCTGGTTGCGAACCACTGGTTTTGAAATGTTATCACCCTATTAAATGGCTATATCAGTCATTTTTGATCACTATTGATGACCTCTACCAGTTGTAGTAATGATGATAGGAGCAAAAGGTAGGTGACGTTGTATAAAAAGCAAGTCAAGCAATGAGGTTGGGGTGGATTGGTGGAACAAAAACACTGACAACTTTTGAATGAGAGATCGCTTTGTACCTTAACCTGGTGTATTATTGTAACCATGTTGACAAAGGTTCACCACATGATATTAGCCTACTGAACTGACTGGGAGGTGGAGTAGGGCCCAAATAACCCACATTTCTGTTCCCAAGGACAACTGATAACAGTTATATAATGCAGTGATAATATTCTGAGCAGGTGATAAAGTTCTCAAGATTCCTCTAATCCCACCAAAAATGTCAAATATATCTTTTGTGTCAATATTTTCTGTTGCTCACTGAAAATCCCCTGTGCATGAATGATACAGTATAGACTGATTATAAGCTGCTTTAAATGTCCCCCTCTGGTTGTCTGTTTGTACAGGATAATAACAGACACCATTTATTACTACTTGTTTCACCTTGCATGTGTTCACTGCTTCAAGCCTCTTCAGGACATCAGATCTCTTTCCTATTAAAGGCTTTATTTTAGCCTTTATTATCTAACCTTGACATAATCTCCCATACAGGTTTAGGTACTTGACAAGGTTATGTAGTGACTGATGTTTCTGAATGGATGTCCTTGCTCTGAGTCTTTCCACTTCATCCATCAGTTTATGACAAACAAAATAATATTGATGGTATTTTGCTAAAACGTTTCTTTAGGTTAGAAAAGCTCACATTTCCACCATAGATTTTAACTTGCAAGGTAAAGTTCAGGAAATCAGCTGTCATTTTTAAAGTCTAGGTCCACAACTACATAAAAATATAATTTCACTCTTGGCTTTGTTTGATGAATTGAAGACACTTGATTGACTGTCGTGTTGATACAAGGTCAAATGTTACACAGTCAACGATAGGCCTATACCTTGTAACATGAATTTATTGTTTACTGCTCTTTGACAGTGGCGTGGTAAACTAACTTCTGATTTACTACATTTCTCAAGTTATGTCTGATTGTCTACAGTTGCAGTGCAGATATTCAGTTTCAGGGGTGTTGCCAGGCATAAAGGTCTGGTCCCCCTAGAATTTCTGTCATGGGGTTCGGGTTGGCTGGTGGGTTGTCCTCTTTGGCTCTTCCGCTCCTGCACGCTTATGCATTCGCGGGCTGCCCTGACAAGACAATGGAAGGGGAAACACTGCTGTTGTTGTGTCACGTTACCAGACCTCAAACTACGCACCAACACTGGTGGGCTATAGCTTCTTTTTGGAGTCAACACTCTTGCTACATGTTTGAGTAGAAGTACATCGATACATACATCTAATACTTGGGCATCTGTTCATTTCATACCTGAAACTTATTTTTTAATATAATATCAACATACTAACCTAACTATAGGGATTCTGCCATAACCAAGATTGTTATGTGTGTACTGTACATTACTATCTATCTATCTATGGCAGGGTTTATAGCATAAGATGATGAACTTGTCAGTTGCCAGGGTTTTGCTTTGCTGTTTCTACCATGGTAGCTCCAACTTTAATAGATACCTTTAAACCACCATTGAAAATCAAGCAGGACTGATTTATTGCAATAATGAATTTTGTGATGAATTACATTGATCTGAGAGGTATTTAAAGGTACACTGCACAGATTTTACACGAGTACACCTCGCCTGTGAAAACAGTTGTACAGTGTCTTCTTCCTAACCCTAACCCAAATCAATAACAGCTTGTTATTTCACACATTTAAAAAGCAGTCAGATCAGGTTGCTGTATTTTTTTGATTCCTCAAAGTAGTAGTTACTGAAATGTCGCCAGGTACCACAGCACAGTTCACTTCAGCCTTTTCAGCTTATTACAACAGCATAAAAGGTGTAGAGAAAGTCAGTAGATCTGTGTTCCAATCATCTGTACAGGTTAGTGTTTGTGCTCCTGTGAGTACATAAAGATCCTCATTGATCTCAATATTTAAGGCACTATTTCACATGATGTAATAACTCTTGACAGCGAGTTGCTTTGTTTTTGCTGAAAGGGTGAGCTCCTGATTAACGCGCAGTGATTTCAGTGTTTATTGAGCTTGTTTGGTTTTTTGGTATTCATCACTTATTCATAGTCATTTAATTTCTTCTAATCAAGATACATTGGTTCAGCCTTACAGCTGAATTGAGATATTTTCTGTGTTATGAGGGCCTTGTGTAAAGACAACTCGCTACACTTTGACTGCTGCTATAAATTCTCTCTCTCATAATTATAACCTGCCAGCAGTATCAAAGTTCACTTTTTCCATCTGTCATGTGCTTCTCACTGAAACATAAAGCAATTGGAAACCCTCAAGAAAATTACTCTACACATACTAACCCTGTGTGCTGTTTGTGTCTCTGTGTGTTACAGTGTGGAAGGTGATGCTCCAGGCAGCGAGGTGGGTGCCTCTGTGGACCCCAGGAGTGGCTATAGTTGTGTCCCAGTGACCCATAGCGGCGGGCTGGGCCCCGACCACCTGGACAGCCAGCTCTACGGACACATCTTGCTGCCTGGCCACCCGCGGCCCCGCCGACCCAAGCTCCAGCATTCCCAGTCCATCCTCCGCAAGCAGGCAGAAGAGGAGGCGATTAAGCGCTCCCGCTCGCTGTCAGAGAGCTATGAGCTCTCATCAGACCTACAGGACAAACAGGTGAGAGAGGCTGGGATACACAGTGGCAGGCCGTGCATTTCACACCTAAGTCTTCACTGGTGTCCTACTTGAATTAACTCACCTTTTAATACCATCATAATGATGTCACGACTATAGAAACCATCAACAATATACAGAAACACAGTATAACAGAACTTTGCATCACAGACAGGCATATCATGTACCCAGAATAAATGCCATTACCAAAGCAATGCTACAAAAACCTGATTAAAACAATTCATTAGGCCTCCAAACACTGCAGCCACAGCTGCTCCATAGAATCTCCAGCAGAAGCATCAATATTAACTAATAAAATGACAATAAACATAAACAATAAAATATAGGTAAAATGCATTCTACTCACCGAAACTGCTGATTGTTTGTAGACAAATAAAACAAATGCTTCTGTCCAGCAGACATTCTCAGCCCTAAAATGAATTAAAATTGTGCGAGAAATACGACTGGGCAGACCTGGCTTTCAGCATTAGCCTCCATGGGCATAGAAAAGGACTGAACTGAGACACACAGATAACCTCTACAACAGAGTCACTGAACTCTTCTTCCTCATTCAGCCATTATTGGTTTAAAAAACAGCTATTTAATCTATACTAACGTGTTTTAGCTTGTGCTAGTAGTTATAGATGTGGTTTGCTAGCTCTGACCAGTGCACTCTATGACCATCCAGTCAAATGACATAAAAATGCCAACGTCATGGTAGGCCTGCTAGATGGCCCCTGGTCTCACCAACTTGAAATCTGATTGGTTAAAGGATCAGAGAGGCAACAGTTTCCTTGCCATTTATTTTAAATTGCAGGTGTCCACACTGTTGATTCTGAAGGCATCATGGCAGATTTCTGTTAACTTGGCAACACATAGCTGGAATCTTATTGGATAAAAGCTCTAACTTAAACAGACTGGATTAGAAGCAGCGCGACCAAGAGAAAAGCTATGAGATAAACAGAATAGACTACTGGGAACAATTTAATACATATAGTAAAATGATGGAAAGGAAAACATATAGGAAAAATGTAATTCAGTGATTGTGACAGTGTTTAGGCCTGCAAAGTAGGCCTTTCTGACCATGACAGCCCACCACTGGTTTATAACATGTTTCCAATAGATACATATCATGATAAAGGAAATTTATGCAAAATGCACATGAATTACCACCTGACTCTGCAGTTTCCCTCAATAGCACAAGTTTTTTAGCATCTTTTGGCTTGTTGTTTTGGTTGTTTAGGCAAAAACATAGTGGTGACTATTTGCTAACATGTTGGTCTTAACAACTTGGTAATAACAAGTTAATATTTGGCCAAAAAAGTGACCAAAACATTTTATTTATGCAGCTTTTATTTTAACTGAAATTTATCAATTTTTAACACACCATATCATTACAATACAATAACACAGAAAGTTTATTAATATTCATGTTAAATTGTTGCCCAGCCCAATGTAATATACACTCCAGTGGCTGCATTGGAGACCATCATCTGTCGGGCAACAGGCACTGACTATCATAACAGACTTCTCTCGCCACTGATGCATCCACAGATTGGTTTAGGACTGTATTGTTTATGGTCTATAAAGTAGTTCTATGTAGTGGCAGAGAGACTCATGTTTAAAACAGCACACGCTGAATCTGTTCCTACAATACCTGCAGAAATAAAGAGAAATAGCTTCACAGAATTCAACAATAACTAAATGCAAAAAGTAGTACCCAAACCAGGATATCATAAATGGACAATGTTTATTTAACATCTGACCAACTGTGTCATGTGCTTAGGGGCATTTTCAGACTATTCAACTTGTGTGCTGTAAATCCACTGAAGAGACTCAAACCTAATGCAAGTATAGAACAAACACTTTGTGAGTAGAGGCAGATATTTACCACAAGGACAGGAAGGCCAGTAGTGAGAACCATGTAATGTCATATCAGTAAGCTCCCAATCTAGCAATCAGCAAGCAAACAAAAAACATAGTTAGGTATTGATAATCTATTGCTGGATAAAGGATGGTGATAGATCTGTGTTAAAAATATCAAAGGAAACATCAACATGGAGTATGTTAGGCCCCTGTGAACAAGAGGCAAGAGGCCAAGCATGTTTGGTCAATCTTTCAAAATGTAGTTTTATTCTCTAATGTGCTTATGACATTGTCTCTCCTATTTTCTGAGAGGTAAAATGGTCCCATGGTGCCAGATATCAACACGAATAGGTGAGGCTGCCTTAACTGAGAAAATTTGACTCGAATGTGAGTTTTATTAATGTTGTGGGACTGACTTAAAGCTAAACCACAACAGCCATTTTATTAATGTATTCTGCGTCTTCTTGGCCAGTTATATATTTGTTTCATAGGAGCTACAAAGTAGGAGTCTTTCCAAGCCCAGTATTTTGGACCAGATCCAAAATGAACCTGTGGATAGTTTGAACGGATTCAAATACACATGGGGATAGTAAGACTTGATCCACAATGTGGTCAGCCCAACCAAGCTGAAATAGGGGAAAAAAGAGACAATACTTGTCATTTCACAGTTCTCTGTCTCCATCTGCCTAAAAAAGCATTCTTCTATGAGAACCATGATGCTCATAGTGTGTCCACTTGGATCCATTCCGGTATTACACAAAACCCCTCTGAATTATTTATTAGAATTATATTATAATGAACTACCAATGTAATGAATTGCAAGTAATAGTTTTATATTTTTATTACATCTTAATCTTATTTATAGATATTACATTATCTAAAGGTCACTCAATTACCTGTTACTACCCACTGTTGTTGGGCTGAATCTCCTCAAGTACAAGTCATATAATAGTAGTCTGGTTTGGCCTCGTGGCCATACAGCTGTGTCCATATGGGAGGGACACTGGTCCTCTTTTTAAGCACTGACAGTTATACAGTTGACAGTAGCCTTTTGTCATGAGACTCACTGTCATGATTCATGTTCCTTGTGGTCCTTCTGGTCCCCTTGGCCCCAAGAGAGAGAGCTAATGTAACGTAGCCCTGTCCTAATTATAGGTTCATCACCTCAGTGTAATGATCTATTTCTCAATCATTTCAGTGCAGTGGGCACCTGATTGATTTCTTAGTATGGTTATTGATTCATTTTACTTTTGATAAAATATATTTAAACACTGTAACACCCATTCAGAATGAAGTGGATCTGAATCTATATTTTAGGACATTTTTCGAGTAAGCCTTTGCTGTTTCTTAATTGATGTCCAGCAGCATAGCAACTATAAACATATTTGTCCTCTATCTAGTTGTTCTTTCAGGAGCAATTCTTCATCATTATATAGGCCATTACCAGTTTATCAGTCAAACTAGATTACCATCACAGATCAACATTATCCATTTTCCCTGGGGGTCTATTTGAGTCTGCTAAACCTTTAATTCCAGCCATTTTTAAATGGCATCTTCTCTCCTCTTGAGTGGTTTAAGCTGTGACAAAAGCAGATAAGACAACAGCACTATTTTTAATTCTGTTCAATCCATGTTTCCCAGGTCTAATCTTACTTTAGTAGCCAGGTGAAATAGACTTTCCAATAATTTCTAGACTGAGATGTTTTTTTCCTAATTTGATACTCACACTCACAAAATCTATCTCATGAGTAGCAAACACTCACCCTCAGTAAGCTTTTTTCCTCTATGAAAAGAGCAGCTCTGGTCAACTTATGCCAGTCTGCCACCCTGGAAGTTCTAGCACTCAGCTTGTATGTTTAATCACATGTTTAGGCATATTTTGGCAACTCTAAGTGCTTGATGAAGTAGTGTCACACACACACACAACCATGATACAGCAGTATCTTGCCCAAGGATGCTTCGGCACATGGACTGGAGAAGCCAGGGATTGAACCACTGAGCTTTGATTAGTGGGCTACCTGCTCAGCCTCCTGAGCTGCAGCTGCCCCATGGCAACTGAGCCATCTCCATGACAAGTGACCATGCTCTATCTACTGAGTTGCAGTTCTCCAGCAAAAACCAGTAAAGGGACCTTGTGTTAAAGCTGTTACATCAAACTACTATTTCCAAGGTTAACAATGAACAATACAATTTTTACATCCACCTGTAACATTTACAGGAGCATTAGTATTTCACACGAAAGAATTCAAAGTGTCACTCTAACTTCAGTCCTGTAAAATCCAAAATACAGCATCTGTCATAATAATGTGTTCATCCTCTTTGTTTTCACTTTGGTTCATAGTGATAACTCACTACTGTTCCCATATGATTCTTAGAGGAATTTACACAATCTTTCCTTCTCTTCCTGCAGGTGGAGATGCTAGAGCGTAAATATGGTGGGCGTTTCATAACCCGGCATGCAGCCCGCACAATCCAGACAGCCTTCCGCCAGTATCAGATGAACAAGAATTTTGAGCGTCTTAGAAGCTCTATGTCTGAGAACCGTATGTCCAGACGGATCGTCCTATCCAATATGAGAATGCAGTTTTCCTTTGAAGGACCTGAAAAAGTCCACAGCTCCTACTTTGAGGGAAAGCAGGTCTCCCTAACAGATGATGGCACCAAAATTGGTGCACTGGTGCAGTCAGAACATGGCGGGGAGATGAGTGTGCAGGCCAAGACTCCCACGACACAGAGCGATTTCACAGATGCTATCACAGAACTAGAAGATGCCTTCTCAAGGCAGGTAAAATCTCTAGCTGAATCCATAGACGACGCTCTCAACTGTCGCAGTCTGCATGGTGATGACAGCCTCTCTGAGCCAGGGAGAGGTCACCAAGATATGGGCAGGGAAGTCAGCTGCCAGGTGAAACCCTCCCACAGCACCTCAGAGCATCGCAAACTAGATGAGATGACAGCATCTTACAGTGATGTCACCCTTTACATTGATGAAGAGGAACTGTCACCACCTCTGCCTCTGTCTCAGTCTGTAGACCGGCCCTCCAGCACAGAATCGGACTTGCGTCAGCGCTCCCTCAACTCCTCCCAGGACTATTGGTCTCTGGCTCATAAGGATGAGAAAGGGGACACAGACACCAGCTGCCGCAGTACACCTTCTCTGGAATGTCAAGAGCAGCGCTTACGGGTAGACCACCTACCCTTGTTGACCATTGAGCCTCCCAGTGACAGTTCAGTGGAACTGAGCGATCGTTCTGACCGCAGCTCTCTGAAGAGACAGAATGCCTACGACCGGAGCCCCAGCAACCAGCAGAGCAGCCCCAAACATATCAGCCACAGTTTGCCACCCCGTGGGCCTTCCAGAGAAGATGACTCTTCCCGTCATCGGCCACGACAACTGGAGGCCCACCTGGCTATCAATGGCACCGCCAACCGGCAAAGCAAGTCTGAGTCAGATTTCTCTGATGGTGACAATGACAGCCTCAACAGCACATCCAACTCCAATGATACCATCAACTGCAGCTCTGAATCCTCGTCCAGAGACAGTCTGAGGGAGCAGACACTCAGCAAGCAGACCTACCACAAAGAGACTCGCAACAGCTGGGACTCACCTGCTTTCAGCAATGACATCATCCGCAAGAGGCACTACCGCATTGGCCTAAACCTCTTCAACAAGTATGTGCAATCTACTACACAAGATCCATTAACAAACTGCCCACACAAAGTCAGACACAATCTGATACATTGCTGGGACTTTTTAGCCTCTGAATTTCACAGTTACACATTACATACCTAATGTGGTGGAAGAGGTTATGTAAATTAGATCCAGCCCATTTGTTATGGCTTAGAAAATATTTTTGTGATGTGATGTTGATTGAAACACAAGTATCGGCCTGTTCCACTTAAGGTGCAAACGAGCCCAGGACTCATTCTGCCCCACTTCATCTTCATCTGAGCCTGTGTGATTATGTTTAATCATAGATGATTGTGGATTTGGTTTCTGTCAGACCCAGCCATGAAGTGCTTTTTAATCATTTGTGATCAACACCACAAGGAGGAGGAGCTCCCTCCTCCCCGCTCTCAGCCCTCATTCCAATCCACCACGTCCCTCCTTAAATCCTGTCCCTCATCTGACACACATTTGACCAAGGGCAGAAGTGCAGTGGGATAATCACAGATTTGGATTGTGTCCTCACCATTCCCCCTTTTGTCTCTCTCTGTCTCTCTCTCTTTTCCATCTCCTGTATTTCCAGGAAACCAGAAAAAGGCATCCAGTATCTGATAGAGCGTAACTTTGTTCCAGACACTCCAGTGGGTGTAGCCCACTTCCTGCTTCAGAGGAAGGGCTTGAGTAGGCAAATGATTGGCGAGTTCCTGGGTAACAGACAGAAACAGTTCAACCGAGATGTCCTTGAGTGAGTTTGCAGTGGTTCTGTGTTCTCTTTGATATATTTGTATATGCAGATGGAGGTGCAGATGAAAACATCAAGATTATTTAAACAGACTTTGATTTAACTTGCTACCTATGCCAGTGCACAGAATTTTGTTTTATTTGCCTTCCAGGAGCATAACTATATCATCATTTAGTTGCAAATAATGTTGCCAGTTTGCAATCTGCTATCAGTCTTTGGAGCTTCTAAATACTACATAGCACCTCAAGTTACATCCAAGAAATAAACAGAAATAGAATCCACTCAGGAAATAGCTTTGATGCTCCGATAAACAAATGGATTCCATTTATATTCCACTGTTCTTTTAATAAGGAGGGGAAGTCATCAAGATTATTTATTTTCCAGCACTGATTCTTTATATCATTCAAATAGCACCTCTACTTTATGCCTCAGACTGGACAGACTTATCTGAAATATACATAAGGCATACCAGCTCTATCAGAGCCCATTGAGATTCAGTAGAGGATAAGGCCAGGAAAGACTGTCAGTGTCAATTTGACAGGCATTTCTAAAGGGCTTCTTGAGAAAATGTCTATAAATCCTGACATGTAAGGTATCAAGGCTCTGGAGAGCCAAGTCACAATCCACTCTTCAGCAAAAAGAAGTGCTCTGGCCCTTTAATCAGGGTAGTGTTATAATCATCATGTTATGCATTAAAGCTGCACAAATCAATAATATGAACAATGGATCAAATTAATACTTGTATTGTGAAACAGGATCACTCACTGTGATGAACCCAACTGTGAAATTTCTCCTTAGCTCTATGGAGCCTTTTAGCATATTTCAGTTCATTGATTTGGTTTTAAGGCCTGTTACTTTACTGTTACTAGTTCAGCCTCACCACTCTTACCAACCTTGTTTCCAGCTGCAGTACGTAACAATTCATTGTATGCTATGTGCCCAGCACCAAAAAGCAGACTGATGAAGTTAGTAACTAGTCAATGAAAATAATAGATAATTTTGAAACTAAAGAGCAAGTTAAAGATCTCAGGAAATGATTTGCACTAAAACAGAGCAAAAAGGACCGTAATTACCACACCACAACATACTGTATTACCATTACCATAAGCACAGTTCCAAATGATGTCATTATTGCATCCTGTGTACTGGACAAAATATGTAATATCCTTGGGGAAATATGCAACTGTTTGCTAACTTGTTTGCAACAATAACTTAAATAACTTAACTATAAGGTAATAATAAGCTAAACATGTGCATATATTATGCTTGCTGTGGAGTTCTTCAAATGGCCAAAAAATACAAATAAAAAAAAATGTACACACAGCAATGTAGGAACAACAGCATAACAAGCTGTACACTGTACAAATTGAGTGAGCTGTATCAGGATACACTTTTTCTTCTGACTGTGTTGACATCTGCTGTTTTCATGTCACAGATGATCAACAAAGAGTCTTTCAACATACAAGACTTATAGGCTGGTTAGGGAGTTTAGTTTAGCTCCCTGGGCAGGAGAGTAAATGATTTATCATATTTATGTATTTAAGTATGGTATCCTGAAAAAAAGACCACAAGCACACCCTCCATACACACAGTCAATGTATTGGTCAGAAATGCCAACTCGGAATTCACTCTTAAAATCGTGATTCAGAGACAGCCCTGGTGTATATGAATGTAGAAATATACAATAGATATTAAAATTTTACACACTCTAGTGGCTTGTTACTGTTATTAGGCCATTACATACATTTCTAGCTCTTTAATATAGACAGGTTAGCATAGAAATAATTACCTAATGGGTTGCCTGTTTTACCATAATGAAGAAGATGCATTTTTTCACAGCCTTTAAGAGTTTCGATATTTATTGTATGCATGTGCCTACACACAGTATTCTATATTTTCCTAAGCAAACTCATCTTCTTTACCACTGCTAACTGTGTGTTTTTCACCAGCTGTGTGGTGGATGAAATGGACTTCTCAAGTATGGAGCTGGACGAAGCACTCAGGAAATTCCAGGCTCACATCAGAGTCCAGGGAGAAGCACAGAAGGTTGAACGGCTGATAGAGGCCTACAGGTAAGAAAGTCCTCTTAAAGCTAGCTAACAGATGACATGGCTTCATCTCCCAAACCAACTTAGACTCAGTGATGACTGGATCATTAAAAATATCACTGCAAGTCATGTAGTTTCTCCACTGTAAAGAGGATTGTTTTGCAAATAGTTTCTTACACCAACTGATTATGAGACAGGTTGATCATTCCTTGGTTCATTGCCATGTCTCATGCTTACACCAACACTGTGTATATGATTAATGGATAGCACAAGCTAGTTTTGTACAGTTTCAAAAACACCATCTCTCTCAGGCTGAGATCAGTAAAGCAGTGCAAAACCATTTTAAATCCAGACTTTGTTCGACCAGATCACTGCAGAAAATTAGTTCAAAAAGTTGAGGAAATCTCCCTCAGGGCTGCTGATGGATGTTGTTTATTCCTCATTTATTCCTCCATTAGAACATTGATGTCATACCCACAGAAGATTATCTTTTATCCGCACCGAGCAAGGACATTTTGGCCTATGGAAACACCATAGTCACTGTTACTTTGGGGGGATAATGATAACTGACCATCTGACTCTTGCCTGCAGCCCAGTACAGATATGATCATGTGCTCACTTAATGGTGATTCAGGAAGTTGTGAAATGGCTTATCTGATGGCTGCAGGTTATATTGATAGTCTTCACACACTAGTACTCAATCATTGTTCGATCTTTTGACTTGAGGCTATGAGACATTATTTATGACCACAGCTCAGATAGTGGAGAACTCATTATCAATATCAACATCAATACCCCTGTTCACAAGTGGTAGTAATCACTAAATGGGAAGCTTACTGCTCCATCACAGCAGAAAAATAAGTATAATTCGATTTTTTCTTTTTGGTAGTTACAATTTTGACCAAATAATTAAGTACATAAGCAAACATCCATCCATTATCTATACCGCCTATCTGTTAAGTGTCGCGGGGGTGCTGGAGCCTATCCCAGCTGACACTGGGCGAGAGGTGGGGTACACCCTGTACGGATCACCAGTCCATAGAAGGGCCAACACATATAGACACATATAAACAGCCATTCACACTCATATTCACACCTATGGCCAATTTAGAGTTACCAATTAACCTAGCATGCATGTCTTCGGACTGTGGGAGGAAGCCAGAGTACCCAGAGAGAACCCACGTAGGCACAGGGAGAACATGCAAACTCTACACAGAAAAGACCCAGGGCTCGGACCCAGAACCTTCTTGCTGTGAGGCGACAATACTAACCACTGCACCACCGTGCTGCCCATAAGCAAACACCAAGGAAATATATATTGATTTCTTCGCAAAAAATACATTCAGTTTATTTCAGTTTGACATAAAAGTTTCTGTGTACAATATTCTCTTTGCAGCCAACGCTACTGCATCTGCAACCCTGGTGTGGTGCGACAGTTCAGGAACCCTGACACCATTTTCATCCTGGCCTTTGCCATCATCCTTCTCAACACAGATATGTACAGCCCCAATGTCAAGCCTGAGAGGAAGATGAAGCTGGACGACTTTGTTAAGAACCTTCGAGGTACTTTGTTCTCCCTCCCTGTGCCACATCCAGCTTACTGTCACAAAGCTAATATTCTTCTAAGACATTACTGTGTGGCCCCAAGGATAAATATTCATCTCAAATTGAGTTTTGTACATGCATTTTGCCTTGACTGATTAATATTCAGTATTAATTATTGAATATTATTATTCAATAGTCACGTCAAGAATGCTTTGCTGTCAAGGCATTTTTAGTTGCCTTCAACAGATTTTGAGGGTATTAAGAGGGGCTTTCTGGCATGGCTAACTCATTTCTCTGCCCATTGGAGAGTCAGTAATTAAAGTACAGTATTGAGTGGAGGAGTATTCATCCTCAGTGAGCTCTGAAGGACATTTCTGTCTGTACTGTGAGAAATATGTGCAGCGCTGCAGTATGTAAGCAAATTCAGGAGTTCATCAACTCTCATAAGTTAATCATTAATCCTTCTCTTTTCTCTCTCTCTCTCTTTTCCTCTCATCCTCAGGAGTGGATGATGGGGAGGACATCCCCCGAGAGATGCTGGTGGGGATATATGAGCGGATTCGAAAGCGGGAGCTCAAGACTAATGAAGACCATGTATCCCAGGTTCAAAAAGTGGAAAAGCTCATTGTTGGAAAAAAGCCTGTAAGTCTGAGTTTGCCCTTGGGCTGCTGCATGTAGAGTGTGACTTCTTTTATCTTCCCCTTTATTCAAGACCTGAATCTAGCAGGAACATGCAGAACCAAATTATCCAATTTACCTCTACACTGTCACGGAGAGCACAGGCAGCCAACATTCTCTAAAAAGGAAAAGAAATGAAAGAGCATGCTTTACCTGAACCTACTTTCTTCACTATGACACATCAGTTCTTCAGGGCTGGAGACCTTTATGCTGAGTGACTGTAATATGTCTTTTGCCCGAAGTGCCACCCAAGAAAAGTGCTGTCTGACAAGCTCTGTAATAATTCACTGACAGCCTCACACCCAACAATCTTGTACATGTTCACTTGGAACCCTACCCTTCCCTCTGCTCCATTGATGCCCTTTTCATCAAATTAACTCCACCATAGTGACACATCAGGAGAAGTCCAGGGGACCTTGACAGTATCATAATCATTAAGGTTGACACAAACTGGAGATACAACATATTAAAAGGACACTTAGATATTTGCTCTGTGATCCATAAAACTAGTTCTAGATTGTAAATGTGGCCCATATGTCATGTTGAACATTAAGTGGAATGTCTTTTCTTTGACGTATCGGGAATTTTAAAGTTCCCTTATGTGTTCACTGATCCTGGTAAAATGACATACTTTTGTATCTCTATGATTAGCTCTTTTTTGTGGTCTGGGCTGTGTAAGTATTACTCACTGTCTACATCTTAGGGTTGGGGAAATATCCGTAATCTTGACTTTAAAACAGATATAAAATTATAAGATTTATAAAGATTTGCAGGCAAAAGACTGACTAAATTATGGTGCATTGTGCAATTTATCCTACTACGGAGACGGGTCTGTTACTGCCAGACTTTTTAAGTGCCGACCCCAACAAACCACAAAGTTGGGCTACACCCAAAGTCTTCCTCTTAATGACCTGCTGGTGATGCGGCAGACATTATTCTTCTAACACATTGAGAACATTGGGGCATCCCACTGAAAGTTCAAACACATTATTTATACAGGTTACAAAATTTTTCAGAAGAAAGGAAACTCAGTGGCATTGCTGACGATCTTTCTCCTTTATACAAGTGCCTCTCTTTGAAAATCAGTCTGATCTGAAATGTTTGTGTACAAACTACTTTGAACATACAAAACTGTCCTTTTTGAATAATATAGAGGCTGTCATGGGAGGCAGTACTCAGTAGATTACAAAAAGAATAACACACACTTTTATTGTTATTATTGTAGTATTCCTCATCTTTTGGCAACTTGTCTGATTTGGGTCTCAAAATGACAAAACTTTATGGATATTCAGTTCTAATCAATAGGGATGGGTTCAGTGCTGTTCAACAATCGTAAACATTTTGTTAGGCCTTAAAATAGTGGTTAAATAGTGGTTACGATGATCAGTTAACCATGTGCTATAGACTCTAGTGGTCTGTATTCTGTGTGTATAGAGGTTTAAGTGTGATATGTCCATGGGTCTCCCAATGAGTTCGCCTGACCTCGGCTTCTTCCGGAGCACAACATCCAAGTGCTCATCAACTGTTCGCAATCCTCGGACATAAAATTTACTGGTGACTGAAAGATAATAACTTGAAGTCAAGAGATGAAGTATCGGATAGAATGTGAGCAAAGTTTCCTTTGTTGGAAATTTGGTATTATTAAATATAATATGACTCATTCACACTTTTGCAAACATTATGTAGTTGTGAATAGTATCCTACTGCATATGTTCCTTTTTATTAAACTAAACAGAAAGGTGATGAGGAGCCAGCTGTCCCAGAGCTCAGGGTTAAGAGAAACAGAAGCATACTTCAGGCCGAAGCTGACCTCGATGACACTTGTAGTGGCGGTTTGACGCCCTCAGCAGCTCCCCTCATGACCTCTCAGATGCGATGAAATCGAGACATGGTAACACTATCTATGTATCTAGACCGTGAGTATATACCCAAAGCTGGTGCTGGCATGATACTATTCACTCCCTTTTTGAGGTTAATTGCCTTGGGGAAACTAGCTCCTGTTTCCTGTACAGTTTTGACTTGATTGCTGTACAAGTCTCTGAGCCATGACCCAGTGAAGCAAGGAGATGGAGATGGGTGTGTTGTGGACCAAGGTGTGGTTACTAGGGCTATCAACTAGCCAATCACCATCACCAGTGGGGGACGAGGCGGTGCTATGTGGGTGCTACGATCCAATTCAGCGTCTTAGCTAAGAGGAATTAATGTTATGGGGTTGATTTTGAAGGGTGGAAGAGCTGCCTTGGCAGTGCAGAGCTATACAAACATTCTTAGTGGCGTCAGCACTAATTCCAGACTAGTAAAGCAACACGCAGAGAAGAAGAATGAATTGAGCTGCTTGTTTGATCACTAACACAGTGCTTGGGCACATTCTGATGGTAACCTTTATAAAAGCAATCACAACTGGATTTTTCGAGCATAGATTTAGTAGTAAATGGTGAGAACGCAGCCTTTAAAACAGTTGAAACACATCTTCCTGTGGCTCTGAATTGGACTGTGATTGAAGAAAATAAGCCCATTAAATGTCATTCTGAGTGTGTAGAGTGTCTCACCTTGGACTCCAAGAACTGCCTGATGTTTAACAGCTTCCAATAAAACTAGCTGCATGGGTTTTGAAAGATGTGGTCACTTATGGTAAAATAAATTAAATCATCAGAATTAATAATTAATATGTTATCAAATATACTGTTGTGGGTTATCATGTGTTCTTCTTCTAAGTGCATTCAGTCTCTCTGCTGAACTGACGGTCTGCTGTTGATTAGTTGTGTGTTACCTTTGTCACCTTGGTGCTAGTGCCTCCATTTCTGACAAAGGGAATATGAATCCTCAGCGTGATAACCAGGCGTGTCTAATCTATCTGTTACATGTTCTGGGCGAGCAAGCGTGGGAGTAGCAGTGCACAGGATCACTAGACAATGATAAAGTGAGACACAGCGATGTCGAGCTGTCCTCCTTGTGTTATTCATTACACACACACACACGTGTTTGCAATATTTTCCTTGTACTTTGTGAGTTTTCTTTTCTGCTGGTGGTATTTTGTTGTGAGCACCTTGGACACTATGCATGCACTGGGATGAACAGGAATGATCTGCTGTGGCTGACAATTGTGCTCTTGTACACAGCATGGCATTAATAGTCTGACTCTCATTAGAACACTCCATGTTGATGACTCTCATCTTTGAGTCACCTCTCTGGTTAGTGGGTTAGATTTTTTGTAATTTTCTGAATTTTGTCCTTTTTCTGTTCCTCAAGTAAACCTTGCTGTGCTTTGTCAGTTCCAACTTCTGCATGCTCACAGTTTGGGTGTCCAACTGCAACTGTGACTGCTTCTTCTTATTGACTGACCTTGACGAGTCCCCAGCACTTTAAATTGTTGCAGCCACCATTGGACTGTGAAAAATCTAAGCATGGAGCACTGGAATATCATGAACAAATCTTGATTTTAAATGTTGATAATTTGACTTAATTTCAATCTTCAGTACTATTTAATTTATTGATCCAGAAGCTGTTGTCAGAGAAGACCATAAAGGACAAGACTGTTATAATACTACTATTTTCCTTTGTCAACAAATTTCCACTAAAGACTAAAACCAACAGTATTAGTTCATCTCTTATGCTTGACATCTTGTGGTGCTTGTGACCATCATTCATCCCAAAGATATAAATAATTAAAAAATAACATTTTTTTAAAGTATAGTCTTAGTTAAGGTAACATAGCTGGGCATTCACTGAAAGGTCTCCAAGATTGGTGTAAATATCAGGTTTAATTAAGCTACCTTAAGGTCTGGTTAGTCATCAGTATTCAATATAAGTATTTCAATGTTTGTAGAACCCACACAGAGTGCAAAATTAATAACCTGCATTCCATGTGTTTTGGGTTCTCATTTAACTTTTCACTGTTCCTCTTACCTTTTTACTAGAACTTTTTGCTTGCTAGTGCTAAGATTTTGCTAAGATGACTGTTATGTATCAATAGATTAGCCTCTTTTTCTTTCTTATCTTTTTGGGACATTGTGAATTCTTTAAAAAGTATAAGTATATAACTGGAAACCAAAACAGTTTCTCTCTTTGCCATCCGCCAGGCTGGTTGCCCAACAGTAATACTTATAATATTTTTTGGATCCTTTCTAACCAATTCACTAGAGCTTTGTACAAATATTTGCGAGGGGTCAGACTGCTCTATCAGTTCACTCAAAGGTATTGAATGATAAGTAATGATTTATGAAACATATGACACATCAAATCTAAAGGATTGGGCATTTTTGCATATTTTATACATGATACTTACATTCTTCTTCATTTCTTTAACATAAACTTCATTGATTGTTCTGTAATTCTATTACTATTCTTTTTTACTCCTCATTTTGTTGTTTGTCCTTTTTGGATAGGGTTAGAAACATCATTCTCAATTTAAGTCAGTAGTGCTCTTACAGTTGTGCCAGAACTTGTCAGCTAGTTAGTAATGCAGCCTGATGTGTGTTCTGTATGCAGTCGGGGCATAACATTTTGTTCAAGGCTTCAGTGGGGCACAAAATTAAATGGGTTCTTAACGGAGCAGATACTTAGTGAGATTAAAGTATCAAAATGACAGGGGTCTAGGATAATGTTTGATATTGTGACGGTGCAGATTTCCACAAGCTCAATGAGCTGAATGCCAATCCATTTAGAAGGGGTCTACTACCGCTGATGTTGAATGGATGAGCCAGGCAGTGAACCAGAAGAGCCGTTTCACAAGGCACAAAACAATCTCCTTAAGTTTAGGATGTGGCTGGCTGGTCAGCCCGTTGTTGAAGGGCAGAATGTGTTTGAGCTACACACTGCAGAGATAAAATGCTGTTTTCTGCTGTTTCACTGGATAACACATGTGGGCTTTCTGCTGTTGTCTATTGTGCTCTGACAGTCCTCTCTCTCTTTCAGGGGTCCATCATTAGCAGTCCTCACATTCGGCTGAGAACACCTTCCAGTCGAGACTGCCCATCCCGACACAGTGGCCAGTCCCTGCCTAACTCCTCCTCTCTGCTTGGATCTTTGTTTGGAACTAGGAGTGTGAAGTCCCCCAGCCCCACTCCTCAGCCCCTGCACCCCACCCTCATCTCCCATACCCTGTCAGCACACCCTTGGTGAAACAGGTTTTGGTCTATGCACCCACCCACCCAATTCTGTCACATGACCCAGAACCACCCGCCTTACCACCACACACCACTACCACCCACCAGCCCATTTGCAGCACCCTCCGCATCAGTTCCACCCACCGCCATCTCACACCCAGCAGCCACCTTACTAGCCTCACACACAGCACAGGAGCCACCCGGTTCCTCCCACCCTGCTCATGGCCCCCACCACCATGGGCCGACACAGCCACCCACCCAGGCCTCCAGCAGCACCAAGCCCAAGCACAGTGGCATCAGTACGAAATAATTGTAGAGGCACGGTTGAGGCTATCTGCCTCTTTGATTATTCCTCTGAGGCTCTCAGCTGAAGAGACAGTTGCACTGTGTAGTGCTGGTTTGGGGATGTGAAGCCAGACAAGATCCTACGTCTCATTCAGCAGTTTTTGTTATGCTTGTCACTGAGGCAGTTTATTCAACCCAAACATTTTTTTTCCTTTTGCTCCTGTCACTTAATTTTAGGTCATAAATCATGTCTGCCTGCTTCAAGAGCAACAGACAGCAAGGCAAGAGCATGCACAAAGACCATAACTACTGTTTCTCCTCAGTAAATAAAAGAACATGATCAAATATCTCACTTACTAGTAGTTTACGGAAGAAGTAAATAGCAATCTTGACTATAATGTCTACAAAGTGATTTTCTCTAGTGTGAGAGTTGTTTGGCTGAACACAGACAGGCAGACAGACATGTAGACAGTCAGCCTAAGCAGTAGCTATAATGTTTCTGTAGCAGAGCTCACAGTGCACTGTGATATCTCTGTTAGCAGTGATTAATGTGCCAATTAGTGAGGCATTTACTGATTTAGTCACAAAAATCGCTTTACTTATATTGTGCATAGTATTTTGTAAAAATGATAATATCAGCTGTTATAATTATTACAGATCAAATGGCATCAATTCAAACTCTCAGTATTATACTTGCACATAGGTGGCGTAGTTTCACTGTTAAGAAAGCAATCAAAGCTTTTAGTAGTTAGGCAATTCAGTAAACTGGAATACTACTGAAAATGGTTGCCTTTGAGTTAGAACTGTTAAGACTGTTGAAGGCTGGTGCAACAGCCGCATAGAGTCTCATCTATTGCACTTCATTGTTTGGAGTCATCTCTCCTGCTCTGGAAAAAGGAAGCCACAGTGAGGAGCTGCTGAGCAGACAGATTGATCTAGATGTCCACCCTTCAGTACTGGCTGCTTATCCATCGTCATTTTATTTTTTAAACTACTTTTTTAGAGTCCAATAACAATATGATCTCTAAAACCTGCTGCAACCTGGTAAGTTCTTCCAGATGGTCACAGGAGGAAATTTTGAGTGTTTTTCCTGGAAACTGAAGGAGTCTGTGGAAACTGTGTAGCAGGCAAACAGTAACATGACTGTCCAAGTGTCTCTCCTGATATGGAAGCTCTCAGCTGGCTGAGTGTGCCCTGTCCCTCTTTAGTTTCATTGTGTGTCTCTTAAGCAACGAGCATGTGGTGCAGTGCTGTTCGGACTCCCTTGATCTGACTTTTTGCAAGAGCCACACAGACATCACAGTACAGAAATCAATAGTTATCACTCTGTGATGGTGATAGCACTGTTACACTTCACTCACCACAAATGACAGTTTTATATCAGTCATCTTTCTGACAGATTATGGGATGGCTGGTTGTACCTTCCAGCTATCCTGGGCACAGTATCTGTTGTGTGTGCAGAGCGGAGGCAGAGAGCTGGTGTGCTGGAGCATAGTTTTCTGTTCAAAGTGATAGACACTGCACTTGTTTTACTTAGTTGATATCAGTGGCAAAAGTTAGTCTGTGTCCACTTAAAGACTATGAGATGGATTTTTTAATTTGTGCAATATGTATTTATTTTTTTGTCTAAGAGCAATTGCAGTCTGGTGGTCATTCTTTTTTCTGTTAGTTTTGTCCTCTTTTTCCTCCCAGTCGTTTGTCATTTTTTCCTCAATCTATCAGACTGTACATTGATTTGGAAGGACTGGACCTTCCACACTGATAAAGAATGTCAAAGAAAATAACTGCATGTAATGTATTTTGAGGGTATTTTCTAGCTATTGTATATTCCCAAACTATATCAGAGTTCCACTTGACAGTTGTTAAAAATGAATGGTAGAATAGATTTGACTTCTTTAATTATAGCTAACTGAAGTCAACAATGTATCTGTGTCACTCCAGGGGATAACCAAATCTTTATCTTTTCCTAATCCACATACAGTAGTTAAATGGATCTTAGTGTACAACAGTAGTTGAAGCTGGATTATATCACAGCTGTCAGAGGTAGGTTCTTTGCCAATAAAAATTTGCAGCCAGTGTGATGAAAGATGTTCTCTGTCACCTGTCAAAGTGATAATTGACAGACAGCAATGAGTATAATGAATGGAGCTCTCTTCATTTATCATCTGTCTCTGTCAATGGCTCACCCATTACTGTTGTCAAGTGATATCCAGTAGATCAGTGTTCTTAAATAGGCTTACCTCTTTCCCCAAGTTTCTAGTTTTCAACCATCTTCTAATAAGGCCCCCCTCACAATGGATGTATGAGTTGTAACTAATTAAATTCATTAATCAATTAAGTTAAAAAAAAAAAAAAACTGTCAACATTTCCAATGATTAATAAATCCTTCACTCAAGTTTTACACATCCATTCACAAGAACATCTTTTGGGTTGCCAAGTTGAGAAAAAATTCTTGAGACTGGTTTTTATCCTTTAGCAAATATTAGTAAGTAATTTCCATGTATTAATGTAAAAATGAATAAGTCACTGTTAAATAGATTTTAGGACAGTAGTTTTCCAGAAGTTAAAGGTTACCCTGTGGAGTTTTTGACCACTGTGTAGCGCTGTGGAGCAATGTTTATACAAGTGGGTCCCTGTTTTATTTGTACTATGTGTGCACACAAGAAAACACATACATGCTCCTGAGCACATGTAGGATGCAATACACTTTCCTGTCTCCCTAGTCCCTCACTGCAATTCTCATAGTAAAAAACATTTTTAAAAATTTACATTGTCTGTTGTTTAGGCCATCCTCTACTAACTTAATTGATCACAAGATGAGATGCATAAGGATCTGGGTGGCACTCCACTTCTGGGGAAAAACTGCTGGAGGAGGGTAAACACCTGCTAAAGAGATTTTTCACAACCTGGCAGTGCAAATGTTGTCTTTATCAATGGCTTAATACTGATCTGTAAAGCATTAGTATTTCATTGTCATTAATGAAACCACTGCTTACAGCCTCCTTATAAATTCTTTATAAATGGTGTCTCATTAGAAAGTGGTACCATTTTCAAAATATTCATGATTCAAAATGTATTTTGCCATACTTTATGCACTGTTACTCTATAATCTAAAGTTTGACTCCAATCTGTCAAATATACCACTTTCACAGTTTTTTATTCAGTGCAGATTATGTTCTACGGAGTCAGGAAAGTGCCAATATTGCATAGTATTAACATTTTAAATCAGTTTTAGACCAAATAAATTAGGGGCCAAAACAACCCCACAATTGACCAATCAGAATTTCTGTCATCTGACAGCATCTGATTACTAACTACTTATTATGGAATAATTATGCAAACGTGGCCAAGAAGGACCCTAGCTTTGTGAAATATTGATAGTTCTCCAAATTATGTCCATGCAAAGTGTTTTCAGTTATGATTCTCCAGTTCCTTCAGAAGACTGATCTATTGAAAAACCTGTCCAGATTCTGTGTGAGGTGCTTTGTTGCATGCCATTGATGCCTACCATTTCTGTTTTTTGTTTGTTTGTTTGTTTTTTTGTTTTTTTAAGTGTTGTTCCTTTGAGCAGTGGGCTTGACTAGACCCTAAACTTTCAATGTAGTTTGGATTTGTCTGACTGATGCTTGTTTACATTTAGATGATTTCTGGCCTGCTAGTGTCTCTTTTCATTTAAAGTTGTGTCATCCTTCTCCGTCATGCATTTCATAGCTATTTTCACTGTTCAGTATAAAGACATGGCAGTATTCTGCTGAGTGTAAATTGCAAATCCATCCTGGGAAATCTAATGTTATTTGACGAAATAAAGATTGTTTAAAAGGGAGGACATATTTTAACTGTGGGTAGGAATCAAAGAATGATAAAACATATGTAAATAGTCTGTAAATTATTATTATTGTTATGATTATTATTATTACTACTACTACTACTACTACTCAACGTCTGCAGTTACATTGAAGGTGCGTTCCTGCTCCCCTCTGATATTTACATAATCGTCAAACTGCTTCTCTCTGCCTCCGACAGAACTGAATTATCATATGATCTAGAGATGAACAGCCAACTGTTACACAGTTAACACTGCTTCTGACTTATTTCCTGAGACACTCCTGTTCTCTCACACTCACAGCCCAAAGAGAAGGGAGGAGTGCTCTTATTTTATTATGCATTCTGTTTCTAAGTAGACAAAACCCTATTGATGTAAAACTAGTACTGTGACGATGTTGAGAACACAAAATAAAAATGACATACTGTAAAACCTGAGCTCCCTCTGAGTGTCCCTGTTCTGTCACACTGCAGTTTCCTGGTCTCAGTCGAAGGATTGGGTAAGTGTAGGAATCACATTTTCCGTAGGCTTTTCTATTTCAATGTGGTGCTATAGAATCCTAAGACCACACAAGGCTTTCCATTGTAGTAGTGGTCCCTAGAGTCCTAGCAATACCCTTATATAGGGTTTTCTTCCTAAAAGTGGTTCTGTAATTCTGGGCCCACACTATAATATACTTCTCTACTTGAAAAAGTCTTCCTGGAGTCCTAGGACCATACTTTGCTTTTCTATCTTAAAGTTGTCTTACAATACAGACTGCATTTACTGCAATTGGCTTCCTGCACTCATATAGGCTTTTCTACCAAAAAAGGGAAGTGCTTTACATGAAAGAGTTTACTCTCTTACTGTAGGACCTCAGTAAGACAACAAAATTGGTGAAAACAATTCAGAACTGTAATTCAGGGTTATTGTTAGGGTTAGAGTAGTACTCTCCATAACAAGTGAATTAACCTTTTTGAGTAAAATAGGTGGAGTTCCTCTTTAAAATCTTCACATTCCTTGAAACAATACTGACGACTCAGTATTGGCTATATGGTCCTGCCCTGAAGTAAGACAAAACATGTTTGTGTCTCACGTTCTTAGCTATATAGCAAGTTTTTGTATCAACATAAACTACATTTTCTACTGATTAGGGTCAAAACAGCAGTAGCCTACACTAATTGTTTTCTCAGTCTTACACAACCAACATGCCTGGCTGCTTGCCTGACTGTGGCAGGTGGTCTGAGTGACAGTTTGCCCTGTTCGTCTATCTGGCCCTTGAGGTTGGAGCTAAAAATAGAGCGCAGCTTTGAAAGCCACAGCATCATGGTCAACAGAACTACATCCCCATGTAGCTGGGATGGACCAACACAGGGCTTCATTTCCTCTGCCAACAAAGAGTGGTTTGCATTGTAAAACTGTACCGACAATGACACTTGGGCCTTTTTAATTCTTTTGGTTCTTTTGGTAACTGATATTACTCATTTACATTTGTACACCGCTCTCAAGAAAACAACCCCCCCCCCCCAGAAAAACAAACAAACAAACAAACAAAACAAGTTCCACATCATTTTGCACACAGTTGGTATTTGTTCGTTTAACCGTCGATGCTTAGTAGTTCCTTTGCACATTGCGCCACCAACTGGTGTCCTCGCAGCATTGTTATGCTATGTTCAGGTGCTATCGGAAATAGCCCCACAGTAAAGCCAGCATGTCATGTCAAAAGTGATATTTTTTCAAATTTTATAATATTTAAAAAATATCCCTGGAATTATTCATACATTACATTTTCACATATACATGGGCTACCCAGTGCAGGGAGCAACGAGTTATTAAATCCGTGATCTGTGAAGGTTAGTTAATTAATCTTTTTTGCTGTCGTTTTTGCATTTTCATGTCGCCAAATTAATCAGCTATAAAATGTTGAAAGACCCAGGCCATTCATATTAATTGTGAATAGGCTTCATTCATTTTAATTTCAACGAATGATGTGAAAATGAAGTTCCCGTTTACGAGGGTCTTTGAAGGTATTATCTAACCGTCTATATACGCCATCAGCATGAGACAGAAACGGGTGAAAGGTATCCGGCTGTGTATATGCGAGTGGACTAGATGAAGTAGAGTACAGGTTCATCGTAGGAGAATGATGAATGTAAACAGATTTATCGTCTTGTCTAAATCTATTCAAATCGGAAAGCGGCTACTCGCCTGTCATGTGAGGCATGCTGGGAAAGAAGTGCCACATTTTCAGCAGCAGAGGTCTATTAAAACCAACTCAAGAAACCTCGCTTATGCTAAGGATTTGTTCCTTGGTCAGGTGAACAAGGTAAGAAGTTCGCGGCGAGAACAGGGCTTGTATATTACAGCCCAACATGACTGAGTAATGTAACGCTCATGTTGCACCTGCGCTTATTAACTAAACAGCATCGCGGTGTGTAGGAGAAAATACAATGTAAAGGAGGGTGCTCAGTTACACCCACAGACTCCACGGGCTTATTATCATGTCTACTACTTCATAGTATGGTTTGGAATTAGGACTAGGTGAGAAACGAGACTGCATTAATGAAAACTTGCTTCCAGCAGGCATGTTAGCCTTAGGCTATAAGGGTGACTTATAGATAAAACACTTTGTGAAACTGCCCCAGAACAGTTGTTTGTACGAATTAAGTTGAAATGGCTGCATGTCTCAATTCCAGACTTGTGCCAATGAATTCACTCCTATGATTCATTCACAGTAGTAACAGCTGTTAACAGTCAAACCTCCTGATGGAAGTTACCAGTTGTATTCAATCATAATCACTAACAGGGAGATAAGAGGCCATGCTAAAACATTACATGACACATGGAGGCCCTGAAAACATGAAATTTTAAGTGTACTTCCATAACATTAGTATTCATAATCAACTAAGCAACATTCAAAGGTAAAGTTTAGAAAAAGAAATGGTTGCATTTTAACAATTGTGACTCTCACAAGCTGAAGCCAGTCGTCTCCCCCAGGGCTGTAGGTGTGAATTGTTTGACAACATAAACCAACAACTCCAGGGCAGCCAAAAGAAAATACGTTTAGTGAAGTATAGTGATATTCAAGTTAGTTAGTCTTAAGAAAGTCCCAGAGTGTAAAAGTTAGACCTCAAATGTCCATTTATTACTGCAAAGCACATATTGCAGCAACATGTCAATTTATAGACTGGTCGGTGATAATTTTCAGTGTGGACATAGATGTGACAGCCAGCAGGGCGAAATTATAAAAGCTGTTATTCTGGTGTAGTTGTTTCAAAGGTCACTGCTGAGTCACGAAAACTCCCTCATAATTCAATCTAAATGTACAGTAATATTTATGTGACAAATCTTTGAATACGATTTGTCTTGAAATTCTCTGCATGTGGCATACTATTAGATGTAGTTATTTTTACAGTCTGTGGGGTAAGCACATACACTAAAATCAGCTGTCTGAGATGTGATGTGGATGAGGCACTGATGAATGTGATTTTTGTCTGCTAAATTCAGTGAAAAATCAAGATTCTCATTTTCTCTCACATGGTGTTTCTTTTGACTGATTACTGGAATGTAATCAGGAATGTGCATGCAGTCATGGCATCTGAACTCAGAAGCAGAAGACTTGTACACATCTTTTTTTTGTTGAAGCTGATAGTTTATTTTCTAAAATAGTCTGTGTCTTCTCTAGGCTGAAGTCTTCCCTTTTCCAGAAATTGGAAATGAAGAAGTAGAGGAGATCAACCAGCTTGTTGCACCAGTGGAAAAATTCTTTAATGAGGAAGGTGAGTGAGAAGATCTGGTAGATGCAAGAGTTAAAAGTGCAAATAGCTTACATTAACACGTGAATTATCATCTTGCAATCTGTTGGGGAAAAAAATTATTAAAAGAACAATTATAGACATTTTCTTTTTTTTCTTTTTTTTTTACAATTTCAGTTGATTCAGCAAGAATAGACCGAGAAGCCAAAATCCCCCCGGAGACTTTGAATGGATTGAAGGAGCTTGGACTGTTTGGAATCATGATTCCTGAGGAGTATGGTAAGATGATGTGACCTGAAAGCATTTTGTAAATGAATTATTTTACATTATTTTGAATTCAGTTTAGTAATTTGGGTTTTACCACTGAAATCTAAGGAATGTCTTAGCTAGTAAATAATAATGTGAGAATTGCTTGCCAGGAAACATTTGTAGCATTGTTCAAATATACATAGCCCCTATGTATATTATAAACATTTATGGTAGAGTGGCCAGATGGCCTCTCTCTGGTGAAAAGCACATGAAAGCCCACTTGAAGTTGGCAAAAGCAAGACCTCTTACGCTGTGAGAATCAAAATTCTCTGGTCTGATGAAACCAAGATTGAGCTGTTGGGTCTCAGTTCTAAGTATCTAAGCATGATTTAAGCATAAGGCTGCAACAAGACAGAATGTGTAAAAAGTGAAAGGGTCTGGATGCTGTCATGTAATCTAACCAATGTCAGTAACTTTCAACTGGGATGTTACCTGTTTTACAGGTATTTGATCATATACTGAAATACTGGAAAGGTAAAATTTTGACTAGATAGTCGCACAAGATGAAAGGTAAAGGTATTAAAGTCATTAGGCTTAATCCTCTAGGGACATTGGACATCTAAGGCAAATTCCTTATACAACACTACAGTTAATACGCAATCGTAAGTTTACAATGGCACCACGACAGTTCACTCTAGAACCTCACACCCATACAACTCAGAAATACAGTCCTGCTGTGAGTTAATAACTCATATTGAAGACAGTGTCTCCTTTTTTTCTTCCCAGGGGGTCTTGGATTGTCCAACACTATGTATGCACGACTGGCAGAGATCATCTCATTAGATGGCTCTATTGCTGTAACATTGGCTGCACATCAAGCCATTGGATTGAAGGTAAAAATAAATAGTGAAATAGAGTTGTATATAAAACTTTTGGCTCATCATCTACATATCTGTTGTGTGGACAAACTGGAGGCAAATGTCACCTTTAGTCTATGATTATAATATCAGTTGTAACATTAAATGAGGTGTTTGAGATGTTTTTAGGTCCACGAGATTCTCTAACAACAGTTTTGGGTTTCAGGGGATTCTGATAGCAGGGAATGAAGCCCAGAAGCAGAAATATTTGCCCAAACTGGCCTCTGGAGAACACATTGCAGCTTTCTGTCTGACAGAGCCTGGCAGGTAAAGACAAGTCGTTTACAATGTGCCTCTGCAGCTGCAGTTCTGTTTATACATGAGTGATTGTTTATACAACAGTCATGCATGCACAAGGTGTTGACCTACACAAATAATAGAGGAGGTGGAGGTGAAGAGAAAGGAATGATACATCCTCTGTTGAGTCTGATATTTTCCATATGAATGGTACAGTTTATATTACAGTAACATCAAGCAAGTGATAACTTTACTGACTAATTTGGGTTTGGTAGGTGTCAGTCCATGAGAAGTTGCAGTGAGCCATGTGTAAGAAAAGACAATATAAAGAAACATGAAATATATCAGACTACACTGAGAAATATTAATGAATTTCAAATGACTTTTCTGAGACCTTTATTGTAAAAAATCATAAATGACAAAATTATGTTTTTTGTGTGTTTGTTACTGTTAATGATATGGTTTTCCAAGCAATATGATTTTGAAATGTGGCTTAATCTTCTGTATAAAAATGTCAGTTTGCTCTAATTTTTTGAAAAAACACCCATGCATTTAAGAGTTAAATGATTTTAAGGGACCTCTAAATCAACGGGCACTTTCTGTTCCAAGAGTAAGATTGTGATACCATCTTTTGTGTCTCGGTATATAATTGCATGAGCTTCATTTACACTCACTTTAATCATTTTAGTGGAAGTGATGCTGCCTCCATTCAGACCCGTGCAACTCTGTCAGAAGACGGAAAACATTACCTGATCAATGGCTCCAAGGTGAGAGGAATCAAGCTCGCAAAAGTTTAATCAAAGCTTCAAATTTACATTCTAAATTCCTCCCACACGGGTCCTTTTGTATTAATCTCTAAAGATCATGTCTTTTAATTTGTGTTATCAGATTTGGATTTCAAATGGGGGTATGGCAGATATTATGACCGTGTTTGCCAGGACGGAGGTGATTGAAGATGGTGTGAAGAAAGACAAGATTTCAGCATTTATTGTGGAGAGGGCTTTTGGGGGCATTACCAGTGGCAAGCCTGAGGACAAACTAGGCATCAGGGGCTCCAACAGTAGGCCTTCTTTGAGTCTGAATATAAGGATGAATACTTTGAATGCTCTTGGCAGAGTTTATGCTTTTTAATGTAACTTGTGATGAAACCTTTTTACTTTTTCAGCTTGTGAAGTGTCCTTCGACAATGTCCCAGTGCCACTGGAGAATGTAATAGGGGAAATAGGTGGTGGATTCAAGGTAAGCTTTATACTGTCCTCAACACAAGCTATTGTACAAGACTATATCTGTATTGTAATATAAACTTTTGCTTTGTGTTGGCCAGATTGCCATGAACATCCTGAACTCAGGGAGGTTCAGTATGGGTAGTTCCTCAGCTGGAATGATAAAAAAGCTGATAGGTAAAAATACTGTAAAGCACCTGAGATCATTTAATAAGAGCTTGTGTGTGTAAAATTTGTTAAGTTTGACATTATCTATGTCTGACTCTGTAGAAATGACCTCTGAATACGCTGCAACCAGGAAGCAGTTTAACAAAAGCCTGAGTGAATTCGGTATGATTCAGGTACAATTTACTTTTCCCTCACAGGAATCTGGTGAATAATTTTCACCTCTCGGTCTGCTTGTAAGTAAATTAAGTGTTTGCCCTGTTACTGTAGGAGAAGTTTGCTTTGATGGCCCTCAATGCCTTTGTGATGGAGAGCATGGCGTACCTGACAGCAGGGATGATGGACAGGCCAGGACTTCCAGATTGTTCTATAGAGGCTGCCATGGTCAAGGTTAGATACCTTTGTCCCTAAACTGTGTTCGTGTAAAATAAGTATTAAACAAAATGGCTAATAATTTGTATTCTTTATCCTCTGTTCAGGTATTTAGCTCAGAGGGAGGCTGGATTTGTGTCAGTGAAGCTCTTCAAGTCCTCGGAGGTCTGGGTTATACAAAGAATTACCCCTATGAGCGCTACGTCAGGGACTGTCGCATCCTGCCCATCTTTGAGGTACTCTGAAAATTATTCAGTCATTAGTCAGGGCAGTAGTTACCACTGACAATATAAGTCATATCCTCAGTCATATTTCTGGTTTTCAGACAGTAAGAGATTTTTCTTTTAGACTAAAAGGGGTAAATAAATAATAATAATAAATAAAATAGATAAAATAAATAAATAAAATGTGAAAAATATTTGATATTTAGATTTTTCTTATTTTACAGGGTTTGGTTGGTGATGAGTCAGAAATGTACTTTGTTGGTTGGGAATTTAGGCTAATAAAACATTCTGTACTGTAGTGGGTCTAAAACATGATGTACTGCACACGACTTTCCATTCTGTAAGTGGCCACCAGGTGGCATATTTGACTATGGAATTACATTGATTAAGTTGATAGTTGACTTTTTGTTGAGGGCTAAGGTTTCTTTCTGTATTTGGATTAATTGACTATGCAGACTTAGCAGCTTAACAGCCATTTAAACAATTTTTTCTGTTTCAATCATAATCAGTCATAATCAGATTATTCTAAATGTTTCAAGAGCATCTTATGCTTTTATTGATAGGAAAATGTTGTAATCGTCAAAATGTTGTGTTGTGTAGTACATGCATCACCATATACATATAGTACAATAAATGAGAAATTGCTAGTGTGCCATTTATTGATTCTGATGTCTGTTTTTAGGGGACCAATGAAATCCTGAGGATGTACATTGCTCTTACTGGAATGCAGTATGCTGGCAAAGTCCTCACAGGGAAAATAAAGTAAGAATATGAATATTGTACTATATAAAGCTGTGAAAGATATTCATATGCATATACATGCCAAGTGTTTGGTGTTGAGCAGGTAGTGTATACAGTCAGTTTTAAAAAAAATAAAACAAAACAAAAAAAACCAAACAAACAAACAAACAAAAAAACCCAGCTGGAAACAGTGCTGTGAGAGCAGTGAGAGTTAATCTAAAAAGTACATTTGTGGATTGGACGTCCAAAATCATGAGCTGAAAGACATGATGAACCGCAGAGTCATAATTTCTGTGGGGTCAAAATTAAAGTGAACCCTTTCACATTACATATTGTTCCATCCATTGTTTTTATTCCATTCCATTCATTTAAAAATGTTGATTGATGCAGCTCTAAATTTTGTGTTTCTCTTGCTATTAAAGGCTGCATCACAAGTAAAAGATGTAATTTCATAGATAATTAGAGTAAAATTTAAAATAACATTACCTGTGAATCCGTCTGGTAATTACTGGTCTTTTGTGTGCAAATAATCCTCCAGTCTTAAATACCATCTTTAGGCAGTGTAATTCATTTAAAAAATCCCTTGATTACCTTAGTCTTTTCTCTGCTCTGCCTCCAGGGAGATGAAGAAAGGAAATATAGGTCTTGTTTTGGGTATGGCAGGGAAGAAACTGAGGACCACATTTGGAGGTTCAGTGGACCTTGGCCTGACAGGAAAAGATGGCGTAGTACATCCCAGCTTGGCAGTAAGAACTTCATCCTTACTCTTACAGGATATGTGTTTTGTAAACTTTAGATGTAGTAGTTGTCTTCTAGAGGTTCAACATTTTCCTGTTTACAGGAAAGCACAAAGAAGCTTGAGCAGAATGTCAGCTTTTTTGGATCGACAGTGGAGAGCCTGCTGTACAGATATGGAAAGGTAACGTCTGATTTATTTCTCATTCTGGAAAAAAACTGCTTTGGAGTTTTCCTGCTTAAATGTTTCCAATTTCTTTGGATAAAATTCTCATTTTCTCAAATGGCTGAATGTATATATTGTTTTATTAATTCATTATAGATCTGTTCATATCTTCCAATCAGTGGTTCTGAGGTGTTGATCTGTTAGACAGCTGCTCCAAAGTTTCCTCTTTCTTTATCTGAGAAATCCTCTATGACTGTGACTGTGCTTTTGTAATCAAGGCTTTCCCAAAGAAGTTATAAACCTCTTGGAAACAGGTCAGCTTTCCAAATCCCCACTTCCTGTATCATTTGACTCTGTTTTGATCCAGTGTCCTCATCACACTGCGATCTTCATGAGCAGAAGACCAAGAGGTTTAATGTTCACACTGCTTTAATCAATTACACATATTGGATAAATATGTTTATTTTCTCTTGACTGTTGTTCTCTTTAACCATTAAAGATGAGACCTGGGACAATAAGATATTTTGAGGAAATTGGGACACAATCATAAAGAGAGGTGGACAACTAGTTGTAAGCTGCATGTCTTTGGATGGTGGGAGGAAGCCAGAGTACCCGGAGAGAACCGACACCAGCAATGGGAGAATATGCAAACCCCACGCAGAAAAGCCCCGAACCCAGAACTTTCTTGCTGTGAGGCGACAGTGCTAACCACTGCACCCATGACTATAAATAACTATATGTGTTGCAAAACTATGATACTCATTAATGATCTCCCAAGCCCTCAGATCTATCTTTTGACCATTTTCATCTGGAAGGAGGGTTGACACATGGAGAAAAAGTTGCATTCACAAATTTGACCATCTTAATGTGGAAAACCCTAAGATTTAGTCTCCGCTAAATCTTACCAGAATAGCATTTTTATGCATGATTAGAAGAGAAAGGTTTTTTTGTTTTTGTTTTTTTCCCCAGGATTAGTGTTTAGCATTTTTGTCATTTTGGCAGGATGGCACCAGGGACATTGTGATTACATGGCACACACCCTGTCCACTATGCATTTTATTATTTTTAACTGATCATTGGTTATTGTTGATAAGTGGATAATTTTGGTTTCATTACAGTTTTGTTACACTTCTGGGCATCATCTCCACAGGTTAGGACAGCATTGTACTCAACAAAATAACTGCTGAGGCCTGGGAACGTAGCAACAACACTAGAACACAAAAGGGCAACAAACACGAGCAGTCAGACAATCAGAGAGACTGACATTATACTAATAAAGGACAGTAGGAATGAAGACCAAAAATATGAAAAGAAGCCCTAAGTTTTAATAAACTGGAATTTTCCTTTAATTATCATACATACTAATGTTAGTAGCTTGGAATGGCTAGGGAAGGCTTGATTGTGTGTGCTCTAATAAATGTGAGCATGGCCCAGTCTATTTCACAGTCAGATGATCTTAAACAGGACCATTCCTAAACGCTTCTCCCTGAGAGGTCAGTTTTGATCTTAAGCCTCGTAAAGCTTTACATTTGCCAAATGAAGAGAATCCTTCTCCCACTAAACCAGACAGTATAGGTTTTACACATTAGCCTAGATGTAATCCTGGTGACACTATAGTCTCTGTCGGACAATCTCTATGCACGGGAATTAATCACAATTTAAAAGTAAAATCCAAACTGTTTTCCAAGCACCAATGAATGAGTGTTCCATCCAAAGAAAACTGGACTCTTGCAGTCTTCTTGGTACCACCAATATGCAACAAATTTTATTTTCAGAGAACTCTCCTTTTTTCTGGGTTGAGGTTTACAGGAATTATTTAATTACCCAATAAATTACCAAATGAAAGGTTGGAAAACATTGATGATTAGTGTCCTTATTTTGTATTCACTGATGTTTTCAGACCATAGTGGATGAACAGCTCATTCTGAAGAGAGTAGCAGATGTGCTGATCAACCTCTACGCCATGACAGCTGTCCTGTCCAGAGCCAGCCGCTCCATCAGCATCGGCCTCAGGAATCATGACCACGAGGTGCATACAGTATATACAACATACACACACATCTTTGTAAAGCTATTTTTGTTGGGACCTGTAATTGACATAACACATTCCCTTGCCCCTTAACCCTAACCTTAATTATCACAACTGAATGCCTAATCCTAACACTAGTCTTAACCCTTACACCACTATCTAAACTTGTTTTGGTCCCCACGAAGCTGTCAGAGCCCACAACTATAGTAGGTTCCCAGTTTTCTGACTTCACAAATATAATGAAATAAAATCACACACACATCCCAAAAGTTTAAGTACAGTTATTAAAAAGAACTGAGAGGAAAGCACAATCTTTTATCCATTTAATGTCCATCATAGCCCCAACCAAAAAATATGTATGGGGACACTACTCCAAAGCAGCTGAGTCAAGGAGAAGAGGACGTGTGTCCATGCTTAACTTAAAGGCTAATAGGCATCCTATACATCTGGAATTAATATTCACTCTGATCAGTGTCTCTAATTTTAAGAGAATTTTAGTGAAAGCAGTTCTATTTACCTCATCCAGTTGGTGCTCACACCAGTCCCTCTGTATTTAAAAGTGATGGTAAACAGCTGCCCCCTCATCCCATACAATGTGGGTTGGTATTATCACTGCAAGCCTCAGTCACTGCAGAATCTCTCCTCAGATCTACAGCTCCTGTCTTACCACGTTATCATTAATAATCTGTTTATACAGTAGGCTCCACTTATATGTGTCCACAAGAGGAGTTGCAGTTGTTGATGAATACATTAAGACTTAGATGTGCATATAGCTACATTATAGTCTATTATAAACTATGTATTACTGGTCTATAAATGCTAAATTGGACATAGAAGTAAAGTTAATGATTTTTTTTTTTTAATGAAGTACCCTCTGAACATGTGGTTTTACAATGCATTGCAGTCACACTTTGCCACTTATGGAGCCATACACAACTGTAAAGTCATTGCATTCAATTACAGTGTAATTATCCAGAAAGCAGGTCACATCTTAATTAAGATCAGTATATTCATCAGTCTTAATAAAACACACATTGTTATCTAATTAGATTAGGCTGTTTTCATTTAGTGTGGGAAGCTGTAGTCTGCTGAAAGCAATTAAAGCAGCAGTATGTCACAACATGTTATCACCTCTTTTTTTCTTCATTTTTTGTTGCAAACATGTTTAACTAGGCCTGTTATTTGCCTTGGATTTATTGGTAACTCAAATGAGTGCTTACATACATTTGCTATAGCAGTAATTTTCAGTTTACCATTTTGTAGAGCTGTGTTGCTCCATTTTAATTGGGGTAAAAGTTTTAGCAAAATGAAATTAGATAGAGAGGGACACATCATGGCAAAGTGTAAACACCAACGCTAGGACAATTATGTGTGTAATCAGAAACAGTGAAGTAGAGCAAAGCAGAGCAAAACAAGTCCTGAACAGAGACATTAAAGAAGGCAGTGAATGCTTTATATTATCCACTTTTGCAACACTCTTCTGTGAATCAGATGTGCAGCTCCGTGCAGTGGAGAGTATTTTGTTCCACTGTAGCTACGGGCATAAATGTAAAGATACATGCAGTTATCCACCGTTGTATTTTATATTTTAAAAAAACAGAAAGAGATCATATGTAATTGTATTCCATTCCAAAGATAGTTGATAGTTAGAAATGTTTCTCCCGTGGAACACAATTTAACATGAGATCTAACCAAGTATTCTTTTTTTTAAAAAGTAAATATGGCCCCAATCATCATGCTTTCATCCGAGTTAGTTCCAATGTGATTTAAAAACTTGTTTGAGTTCTGTACCTGTTGAATTTGGCGTATTTCCATGGTGAACAGGAAATTGCTAATCTGACATTTTTTTAATTAAAAACATATGTTTTATTGATGGAATTGTGCACAATGTTTCCAGTTAATGTGTTGTGGTGTTTTTGCAGATAAAAATAGAACCATCAAATGTTTAAAATTGTCTTCACATTTAATCACACCTTATGCTTTGAACTGCCTCGTGTGTCAGACCAGTATTTATTTTTTATTTGCCTTGGTTGTTTTCCACTTGGCTTCATGTCTGCAGGTTTTGATGAATACCCATGTGTCTCCTTTTTTTAGGTGCTGCTTGCAAACACATTCTGCGGCGACGCTTTCTTCAAGAACAATTACATGATGACTCAGTTGCAAAAATGTAAGTACAACACAAAATGGTAATTGACAACAGTCCTGTGCTTTTTTTAATAGCATGCCAGTAGACTTGAGACATGAGTTGTGACATTTCCCCACCAAACCTCACATACCAACACTTAAACCCCCCACTGCTTTTCATTGACACACTTTTTTTAATGACCTATATGTAAGTTATCCAGTGACATTAACCAGACAGATGAGAATGTTGTATTTTGTATTTAATGAATGAAACCAACTTGTTTTGTAATACCCATCTCAATCTGTTCCAGACTCTCCTGAGAACAACGATGCCAACATCAAGAAGATCGCCAGGGCGGTCTTGGAGAACAGAGCATACATCTGCTCTCATCCTCTTGAAAGAACATACTGAGCTCTCTCATATGACCACAATACTTTATCTCTTGACTGTACAATAAGGGCAAGTCAGTTCAGTTCCAATGATTTGCATTTACTCAATGACAACATTAAATAAAGAGATTTAAATCATGAGATTTATGTTAATATTTAATAGTTTTTGTTAATAGCTGGTGTATCTTAATATGAAATATAAAACCTGAGATCTTTGGGCATTTTACAGTATTCTATCCGAAGTGCTCTTCAATTGTAGTGCTACAATGAATTATTGCACTGATACTGATAGTAGTTTTAATGCTTATAAGCCTATTTGGTATGCAAGGTACAGTTTTTGTGGGTTCTGGCTTCTACAGTATTCCTGAAAGCCTTAACAGCTTATGTGTGTGTCTTCATTTTAGGTGCATACTTTTGAAAAGTGAAGATACTCTTCTCCTTGTCTGTTAGAGGCAGGGCAGTCCGCTTGTACAGGAAGGAATGCTGCTTTCCAAATCCACTATAAGAAGCAACAGAACATACCACATTAAGACACATTCATATTTTTTTAGTAGCTTTAAAAAAATAAAAAATAAATAAAAGTTCTAACTTGAACTGACATGTAGTGGTCCTTGTTGTAAAGAGAGATATGTCTGGGGATGGCGTTGTTTTTGCTGCTGAGGCTGTGGTCCATACAGGGGCCAAGAGCCAGAGCCTCTGCCTCATTGTCAAGAAAGCTCATCACAGATAGTTGAGGCAAAGGCTGTAACACGAGAAACAGTTGTTGGCTCACCAACTACTGGTCATTATAGTCAACTACAATCAGAATCAAAAGTTTTAAGAATCCACTGTGCACTACCTGCCCAGCACTGCTCATCAATCTACACCCAATACCCCATAATACAAAAATGTATTAAAAATGAAAAACTGAAATATCACATTCACATATGTATTCAGACCCTTTGCTATGACTAAAGGAAATTTAGCTCAGGTATCTCCCATTTCTCTTCATCGTTCAGATGATTCTACACCTTGATTGGTGTCCACCAGCCATGATGTCAAACTTTCTGCTGCATTGAAGGTTCTCAAGAGCACAGTGGCCTCCATAATTCTTACATGAGGAAAGTGTGTAATAACTAGCACTTTTCCTAGAACTGGTTGCCCAGTCAAACTGAGCAACTGGGGGAGAAGGGCTTGATAACAGAGGTGACCAAGAACCTGATGGTTATTCTGGCTAAGCATGTTGGCAGAGACCAAAAAAAGAGGTAAAAGAGAGTGAGTATCGGACTTCAATTTAACTTATATGTAACATATTAGCATAACACTGAAATAATTAAGAACCTAGAACTATTTTTTTTTTTACTCTTAGACACTCTTTAAGATAGGGCCTTATTCGTAAATAATATAGTAGCAACCACACGAAAGCCCATACACTATCACTGGATATGAGGCCACCATGCCATAAGATAAGTGCTGGGCCTCCAGTTTATAGATGATCACTAAAATCCCTCTACAAACAGATGGCAGAAGCAAGAAATTTGACTAATGGAATACACCATAACACTTTTAGAGTACAGAAGACATAAGGTTATTTTTATGCCACTGCCTATACACTACATAAGTCCCTCCTGTTACTTGAATGTGTCTTGGCAACAAATACTGTACCTTCAGCATCAGGCCTGGCTTCCTCAGTGAATATTTCTTTGGCTCATCTTTCAGTATATCCTGAATTGTCTCTGAGTTTCCTCCCATGTGACACTTGAATTCTGAGATGGGGCCGTTGTCTGGTCGGTTGGTGCTGCTGCCAGGAAGCAGCTTCTTCAGCCAGCGACTGTGCTGAGCTCTGGCTGCTTCAAGCTGTTCCTGCTGCAGAGAGTCTCCTGAGGATCAACAGCACACCCATGGATGAAATACTACTGTTTATATAACTAAAGAACTAAACAGATCTTAGAATGTTACTACACTGGATGGGTGGACAAATAAAAAAGACAAATATGAATAGATAATTTGTTTACTGCTGATTTCATTGAAGTTCCTCTCTGTCCAAACTTATTCTCTAGCATGGTGTGGGAGTGTGTTACTCAGCAGCACTGATATTGGCTCAAATACCCACCATCTGGAGCTTCAATCAAAACATATCAATATTGGCTTTCAAAAGCTTACAGCCCAGACAGTTATAGGAAAAAATCCACTCTTGGATACTGTTAAACTGTAATATTATGCACATTCATGCTAGTTACGGCCTAGTTTCTCAGAGCCATTTGTGCCAGATGGGCTTAGGTTACTCACCATTTACATACTGAAAATGAAATGGCACGCAAGCAGCTTGTGTGGCAAGAAAACAATCTACCATGTGTACCAACAGAATGAAAACAATGAAGACTGCCAAGACTCGACTTAGCTTGGCACGGCTGAATATAAACTGTTACAAATTGTCGAAAGACACATTTACTTAGCCCTAGTTGTTCTGATCCTGATAGTTAATATATTGTCATACCTGATTCTTACATTTCAATCAGTCAGCTCACTTGGAAAGTATTATTATGTTAATGCAGAATATGTATAGAGGTGATACTTGGTGTCGTTGCACCAAACTATGATTGGGGAGTGACAAGCTTAATTTAATGATGATATAAAGTTATCCCTATGAGAGCCCCATCACAAATCAGTTCTAAATTTGGCAAATGATCTACATTTAAACCCTTTAACTGAGCTAAATACATGTAACCAAACTCATTAATAAATTGCATCTAACCAGATCTAACATTCTACTATAGTCACTCCCACCTCCCATTGCCTCACATAAAGTCTTTCTTCCTCTTCAAATGCTTATTGCTATTAACTTTTGTGTATCTAAATGGCCAAAAGAACTGATTCATGAAAGAGCTGGCACTTTAATGAAGTGTACTGAATTAATTTTTTGTTAGCTGAATGTAACATACTCTCCAACAGAAAATTAGTTCCATGACAAGTGAGATCTGAAAGAAAAATCAAGTATTGAAAATACGATAAAGATGTTGCAATCTGTTATGAATGTTCAAAATCTTTTTTGAGAGCTGTGTTATCAATGTAACCCTCTATTACAAACACACACTATCACTGGACACTACTTGGGATTAATCAGATCCTTCAAATTCTTTTAAAATGTTTTTTTTTAAACTCCCACTGGGAGAATAAATTATTAAGAGTGACATTACCTTCCTCAGCTCTTCCACACGGGCCTCATCTGGGTATTTGGAGTGCACTCTGGACTTGGCACTGCTCAAACTTGTGAACCAAATAGAGGCAGCAGCAGAGCTGGAGTCATTTTTAGAAGTCATGTCTCCATGCTCCACTGTAGCACTGTGGTATTGCTGACTGTAGGTGAACCTTTGTCCAGGTACCTGAAGTTATCACCACAGAAACACAACAGTTATAAAATCCTCATGTGACACAAAAAATAGTATAATGTATAGTAATAATGCCAGCTTTATCCTTGAACTACAAATTATGTATACTTGTATTTGCATACAGCTCTAACTAATTGGATATATTCATTCTTCCATTATGCAGGTAGGCATTGCGTTCCACCCAACACAAACATGTACAATATTAGTGGACTCTTGAAATTTGCTTGAGTTGCATTATCATCACAGTGAACAAGTCCTCATTGTTTGTACATGCAGTATGCAGTTCAAAACGGCATTATCTAATTTTAGCCACATGGGGACAATCCAACAAGCTATAAAGAAAACACAGACATTGTATCATCTTATAAAGTGGGTATGGCTAACATGTTAGCAAATAGTTGCCTATTTACACATCCAGCAGATAGAAAGCAACATTATCATTCATTTGAAGTTATATGTCTGGCCCCTTTATTTTTTAGCTTTGTTTTGGTCTGCTCCAACTCTTGAGGCAAATATCTTGCTCCTTGGCCACTACATGATCCACTGTGTTAATCATAGCTAAGTTAGATATCTGAGACATAGTAGAGTAGATTTGCAGGCTTAACTAAATAACTTAACTAAATTAATGAGCTGAGATGCTAAACACTCCTGTAAAGCTGAGGAAATTGCAGAATCTGGTGAGAATTCTCTGTGGGTTTGTCACAGCAAGTGACTCCTTCCACATCGACTCTCTCCACATTATACGTAGTCATCTAAAGAGTCTGAACAAGAGCTGATTGATATTCTTTTGTTCAATTCAGTTTCAGATTCAGATTCAGTCACTTACAATAGTTAGTTTTCTTTTTTATAAGCAAGGTGATTTTAAACAGTAATAAGTTCAGTATGTAGCTAGCTTAACCTGTTCTGCTCAAGTACAATACTAGGCCTATACAATCACTGTTATTAAGGTTAATAGCTCAGCAGCCAACTATTTACGTTGGTATTTACATTGGCACCTCTAGTCCTAACTTCATTATCTCATATTAGTGATACAACTGTCTAAAGCAGTGATGTTTACAGTTATGGGTTTCCAAGTAGTGAAGTAGTTACCTGTCCTCTAAATTATACATAATTTGTAGTAAACATAACCAAACATGCAAACACCATTATGATCTTTTAATGGCAGTTCCAATATCCACTTTGCCAGATTTGTACAGATTTGATTTGCAGTGTCAAAGGAAGCCTAGGGACCATACAAAAAACAAAAAACTTCTTTTTTTAGTTTAATTTGATGCTACCATGAGCCTGGTATGCTGAGATAGTATCTATCTATAAAACAACACATTATATACATTATATCCTATACATTAATCAAACCTTAGCCATCTCTTTGCAGAGCAGCTCCTTGGTTTGCTCGTTTGAGTTGAAGGTCTGGATGCTGTAGTTGTGTGCTGGCCTGGTTGGACCCTGGTCTACTCTTAATACAGCAGCCTTTGGCCTCTGCAACTGTTCACTTTGCTCTTGCACCTTCTGAATATTTTCCTGGAATAAATTGAAACAAATGAGTGGCACTGTAAATGAATCAGATATTACTCTATTTACACTATTAAGGCCTCTTGACCTGAATAAAGTCCCTGAAGTGTTGGAATATCATCTGCTGGCTGTTGTGTTTCCATCTGACATATTTTCTGTTGTGTGTGTCAAGCGGTGCATGTCTTTTCATCCTGACAGGCAGAGTGGGCAAGTTCATCTCAGTGTTTGTGCTGGCTTTTTGCCTCCATGGCTCAGCATATGTGCCATATTCCTTGCTCATGCTGAGAATCATGTCAGCTGAGGGGAAGAGGTTGTAATGTACCACATCGTTGAGTTGCCTCACTTGACACAGTTGGCTCAATCTAGGTGAAATAAAAATAAAAAAAAGCTCTACTATGTCATTTATTACACATTTTAACAAGAATTATACATGGTTTTCACGTATATATTCAACTTCCAATAGATTCATGCAAAAGTTTGAAGGATCATACCACTATTTTTGTTAGTGTTAGTTGCTTAAGTACATACATCCATCCATCCATTCATTATCTATAGCGCTTATCCTTAAGTGTTGTGGGGGGGCTGGAGCCTATCCCAGCTGACACTGGGCGACAGGTGGGGTACACCAGTCCATCACAGGGCCAACACAGATAGACAAACAACCATTGACACTCAAATTCACACCTACAGACAATTTAGCAACTAGCCTGCATGTCTTTGGACTGTAGAAGGAGTACCCGGAGACAACCCATGCAGGAATGGGGAAAACATGCAAACCCCACACCAAAAGGCCCTGGGCTTGAACTCTTGCTGCGAAGCGACAGTGGTAACTGCTGCACCACCGCACCACCGCACTACCCTTACATAAAGTCATGTATATTTTGACAAAATAATCCAAAGTCAATCCTTGATCCAAACTTTACTTACTAGCTGTGTTATCATACCTGCATCACTCCATCACTGATGAAGACCATTAGTTGTAGTTGAAGGAACTAGTAAGCAGAGCTTGAATCAAGATATTTTGTCAAACTACAGTTTCCAAGGTCAAGAGTACATTTTTACACTTCTTGTACTACTTGACATTTGTGTTGACCATTTTCCAATACTGCAGTCCATAAGCATTCATTCTTGATTCTTTAAATGGTCTCAACTCAACTTGCTTGAGTTGTATAGTACCTACCAGCAGCATTTTCTGTGATGTACAGTATTCTTGATTTGTGTTAACTGGGATAAAACATGCATTGGTCTTTAAATGCCACTGCAGTACCTTGACAAGGCCTGGAAGCAGGGTTGGGGGACTGTGCCTCTAATGTAGACCAGAGGCTGTTTCATGATGGTCTGCAGTGACTCATAAAGGTGGATAGGACTCAAACCCACATCTAATGAGTCATAGATGCGTTTGAAGAAACCCAGACTTGAATTGTAGAGGACATTCACCTGCTCCTCCTCACTCCCACTTAGCCTACAAAACACCACAAAAACTGCAGGATTCTCACTGGAATTTAAACATTCTATCCAAATAGACAGCACAGCTGAAAACTATTAACACAGGCTGTAAGGGCAAGATAGTGTTCATGGACTTACTTCATAGGAACAGCCTCCCAAAGTCTCCTCACTGCTTTATGTTTCAGCCCTTCAAGAACAAAGATGTGTGTCCTCTTATCTAGCACATGGAATCCTGTAACAAAATCCAGATCCTTGTTCTCATCATGCTTGAAATTCATTATGTAATTTGATAGAGCTCTCTCTATATTTTCCAGTGAGCGTGATCCCAGATGGAAGGCTGATGCATTGATTCTGAGGATCTCTGATCTCAGTTTGGTCATAACAGAGAAGTTGTTGTAATCAAAGAGGTAGATGATGCGCCCAAATGGCCCATCATAGGACTCCAATTCACAGGCATCATTCTTAATTTCCAGTGGGAAAGCTATCTCAACCTTTACTTTGAGTTGAGAATTGATATCATAGTAATGGGCCTGTGGCATGGGATCTCTGCTAACAGCTGCGTCTGTCTTCTTCCTGTTACATATACTTCTCTCCCTGTCCAGCTGCAGAGGTGGAGGGCAGCATTTGATTGGTAAGTGGACCTTTAGACTTTGCTTCCCAAGTAGAAACTCAGACAGGTTTAAGCTTGCAATACCATAGGAGTTGAAAACCATCATTTTATGTTTGGATGGTGTGGCATTGCTATGTATGTCATTATCTGACACCATGCCAAACATCTCTGGCATTTTTGGTGTTTCCTCCAACTTTCTGTCACGATCATGAACCTCTATCTGCAGAGGCGAACTGGAGAGGAACTCTTGGAGCTCTTGAGGACTCATCAAGCCAGTCAGGATCACATTTACATCTCTGAAGTAGATGTTGGTGCCATGCTTGTGATAGTTTGTTCTGTGCATGTTCAGGTTATGGAACTTGTACTGGCAATAGACAGGCATGCATTTTTCCTGGGAAAAGGAATAAACCAAAGAATGACTTATAAGTTCAGTGCTCAGTGTTAAAATTAGTAAAACAAACTGTATCTAATCAGAAAAGATAATTAGTAAATCACTGAGAAATGTATTCAACACATGTGTAGAGCATAAACCACGTCTTTTTAAGATATAGTTTATAAACATGAAATGAGATGGAAATCCTACCTCTAGGACATGGAAAGGGACTGGGGATGAGGGCATTGAGTTCGCTGACAAAATCGTGATGACCATGGGATTGAGTTCAGCTTTCAGTTGGTCAGATACTAGAGGTTTGTCCAGAGAAATGTTGCACATGACCTCAAATACACCAGACGAACAGACTGGGAAGCATTCAGTCACTGAGGTCTCACCTGGCAGTCACAGAAATAATAGACTACAATTTTCTTTCATGGTTATCAGAGTATTGATAACAGATTGATAATAGAGTATGAAATTATAAATCCTACAGTCTCTTTAGCAATGATAACAATGGGGCTCTACAGGTGGCAGTATCATACACTACTGTGGACCAGGGCGAAAAAATAAATTTCCAATATCAATAATAATTTTTGAATGGATCTCCATGAAAGTTGGTACAGATATTCAAGGTCTCTGGGGGATCATTTCTAATGACTTTGGTAATCTACGAGTTTGGAAACCACTGCTTGAATGGCTATTTGTGTGAATAAAAAGTTCGCTCACCTGCTAGCAAATGAATGGAACTGATTTCAATTGATGCAGTACCATTCTTTTTTATGTCCTCAAGGTCATAAGCATTAGTTGTGGATTTTTGAAAACCTGCTTTCACTTGTGGAGCCAAGTTCTTGTCTACACAAAAGGGTTACAAAAAATCCTAATTTATTATGGCTTACATGGCACACATAGAGAATTCATCACAATCACAATTCACTGTGGTGAAAGCACTTGAAACTGACTTCTTAAAAAGGTATAAATAGTTACTTTACCTGTTTCTGAGTCCACCTCTGAATCAAATAATTTATCACTTGTGTGTTTTTTAGATGTGTTTGACTTCTTCTCACACAAGGCTCTGAGTTTGTTTACCATAGTCTTGATGCCCCCTTAAAGTGAAAATAATATTTTTAATGTTTAATTTTATAGAATGAAAAATCACAATATATATTTAATGTTTGGGTCATTTTGGGGTAATTTGAAATTCATGCTCACCACACATTTCTGTTGTATCCTCAGACTGATCCTGTGGCAATCTGAAAGCTTTCAGTCTCTCATAGCGGGCCTGACTTGACAATTTGTCCTTACTGTTCCATATCTTCAGCTTGATCTTATGAGGAAGTAGACTGATCAACATGTCCCTGTTGACTTTGACTTTGAAATTCTGGGTCCAACCAACCCATGTCTGATCTCCTTCATGCCATGTTCTCAGAATCTGTTAAATTTACACATGCATTTTTGCATTCAAGACACTTGTCTAATTGTTCTTACACAGTAGGATGTTTCAAAGTGTTGGTTACCAGAGATCATCATCATCTCAATGATGACAATAATGATTCCTGTGCAGTGACTGGGCATTTACTGTAACTCTAGATGATGTAGCTGCTTTATTGTTGTACATTCAGGATGTTCATGAATTGTTCATTAAGGACACACAATACAGACACACACACAAGCACCTGGTCATGGTTACCTTGAACTCATCTTCTGTGTACATTTTTGCCACTGGCCCAAAGACTAGTAGATCCACTTTGATTGTCTCTGAATCACCTGGCAACAACTTGTATTCAATGTGATAGCAGCTCTGGGCTTTATGGGCTTTCACTAAAACAGTAGTTGAGTCTTTGTTTGTTTTCCTGGCTTTTTCAGGACCTGTTTGGACATCAATTTCTTCCCCTATGAGAGGACAAATGTTTGTGAATGAGACAAAGGATGAAAGAAAGCTGAAATCTCTGTTTCTTACATTATACAGCAGCAGTGATGTGTAGTACATGTCAGCATAACAGTCCCACACAACTCATATTACAACTTTCATTGTGATCACTTTTAAATATCCATGTGGAGCTAATGTTAATCTTTTATATGTTTTGTGTGTCAAACTTACCTCTTGGAACAGCAAGGGCAATGTAAACTATCCATGTGATGTAATAGGAGCAGTCATCTATTTGCGATGTGATATTCTCTGTTGAACTCGACCTGTTTTCCAAACCATGCTCAGTCTCAAGAAAAAGGATATCTTCTTGTCCTTTATCTGTAAGTTCTCCATCATCACAGTCTAGTGGTGAATTACAAAGATCGGTCTCTGACATGTTGGTCACAGGTTCAGATTCCATTGTAATATTTTCCATGAAAAATACTGTAAATGAAGAGGACAGCAGGAGGATTTATATACCATCACATATAGCATATACATACACATATCATAACTAACTAATAAAATACCGTTACAGGTACTCATCAACTGTATACAGCACATACTGTAGGCTATCCATTACACGATATGAACTGTGAATTGATCTGTTAATTGGCCGATCACCTCAAAAGTCAATACCCTCAAAAAAATCCTCATTACACTAATATTAATGAGTAAATTGATTACATTTTCAGTAGTATTAATAAGAGATTCAGTTTCGTAGTGAGCTCAATAAGCAGCTTTATATTTAAGCGTGCTACTTCTGCCTGGTGCTGTGTCTTTAACCGATGAAATAAATTGGCCCAATCTGGAAATGCAATAAATAAATAAAAAGCTGCAATTTCCCTAGTTCCCTGACAACTATGTGTTTCAATATTAATACGAAACATTTAATATTAGTAAGTAACACAGTTCTCACCTCAGTTCATGCTGTTGGTCCCGAGGGGTTCGGATTTAAGCTAACGCCACTAACGTTTAAAGTCTTCTTGAAGAGCTTATTTAGGAATATAGCAGGCTACATGTATCAGTCAAAACATACTTTTGCACTTTTTGTCACTTTACCTAAATTATGAGCTGCTAACGCTCTTTACTGAATCAAATGAACGTTGCGTGCTGTAGCTGTAAGTGTTGAAATAGAGCATGCTGTCACATTAACTTTCACCTACATGATTTCTGAATACAACGCGTCGCCATGGCAACCACGGTACAACAGGAAGTGAGGTGCCCTCTCATGCCTTTGGGACTGTCCGTACCATAAAGTCGGAATTTTCCTTTATATTTCAGTTCAAGATGTCTTTGTATGAACGGCATATTACCAAAGACGGACACAATTAAAGCAGACACATCTGGTTAGTAAGGGGCAAAAATAATTTGAATCCTGACAGGAGAGAGAGCGCAAAAGAAATTTAAGGCAGGCTACTACAAACTATAGGGAGACTTGTAATGTATCTATTTTCTTTTTGAAATACGGTGTTATTTTCCAATAAACGTATATAGGCACTAATTCGGTGCCAGTGCCAAAACCAGTTCAAAAAAATGTACAGTATCCTACATCATGTCAGTCCCAGACAGACCTTCATTTCCTTCTACTGAGGTTGCAAAGGTGTGGCGTTTAGGTGCAGCAATAAACAACAAAGACGTTTCATTCATTTTCATGATCCTAAATTATGCCATCATACAATTTCTTAATATAAGTAAACAGTTATGGTTGCAACTAACGTTATATTTAGAACTCTGAAGGTACCTTGATTTTTTCATTATTATCATTCTTTAGGCTACATCACTTGGATTTTTAGAGGGGGGCTTGAGGGATAGATAGACTGCATGAATGGAGTATATGAGAATTTGCATTGATAGACAAATAATATGCAACGGCTGTATCACACACAGGATACTCAGGGTACCATCAAATACACTCTCAAAAAGCCTAATTAAAAAAAAAAAAATCTGGACACAAACTAATATACATAGTATGAAGCCAAGTAGAATATGTGTAAAAGTAACTTCAAGGATTTATGGACTATGTGTTTACAAAGGAACGTCAGGAAAAAAAAAGAAGAAAAAAACTCTGACGGCAGACGAAGGAGCTCACAATCATCAGGGACAGAGTTGCAAAAAGCCATAATGTGTTTTATCTCTGCGTACAGACTGTGTAAAAATTCTTGAGTAAAAAAAAAAAGTATACTTCTGCTGCACAGCCCATTAGTCTCATGGGTATCTTACATCCTAACAAGGTCTGATCCATGTGAATGACAAAAGTTTACACACCTGGTGGCAATTACGCTTAGGCAAACGGCAGTATGAGACCGTTACAGAATGTGTATGTTACCCCTGGTTTAGGATTTTGGGGGCAGAGCTAAATTCAAATCTGCTCTGTCTTACTACACGCCTCATTTCAGCTCCGCCAGTCAGCTCCGAGTTTCTACAAAGTGAATGGACACGAAACACACAAGATTTGAAGTTCTGTGGAAATATGATGTTGCTCAGTAGAAATAATGGATGCAATAGACTCCACTGATCCATACAGCCGACCAGCTCGCAGGACACAATGGATAGTCAGCACTCTGGCTTACCATTACGGACTGGACCGAGGAGTGGAGAACGAAATTATAGTTTTGGCCACCGGATTGGATCAATATCTACAGGAGATTTTCCATCATATGGACTATCAAGGTGGAGGCAAAATCCCTGTCGAAGACTTTAACATCCTGTGTGAAGTTTTGGGGCTGAACAAAGACTTGGAGGATACCGAATGCGCCGGTGTTTTAGACAATTTACCCAGCGAGCTCACCTTCAGACACTTTCACGCCAAACTGTGTGGATACTTCAGTAATAAGGCGGGGTGTCAGTATGAGAACGGCCGGCTGCTGGTCGGGAAAGACAGCGAGCATATAGAGACTCAGATCCGCCTGAGAAGCCCTCTGAAGCGGCGAGAGAAGCTGCTGTCTGTGGGTGTGAGCGGTGGCTCCTCTCCCTCTTCGGAGGGACGGCACGCCTCCGGCTGTAGGATCGGCTCCTGCACCAAGGAGTGCTATGAGGAGATAGTAGCACTGGAGGAAGCAGAGGATCGAATAACGAAACTGGAAGATGAGAATGCAAGTTTGAGGGAGCTGATTGAGGACATGCGAGCCGCTCTTCAGAGCAGTGATGCACGCTGTTTGGCCCTGCAGGTGAGATAATGCTAGTGTCGCATGAGTGGGAGGCGTACAAGGGGTATGAGGAATATATTCTGCTAAAATGAAGAGGGCTAAACTCACTCAACTTTTTAAAATGCAACAGTAATATCATTCAGCTGTACCATATGCCCCCACAAAACATACATAGGCACAATAGCTGTCCCTGTATCAGGGAGTATCAGGGTACTGAAGGCTCCCCCTCTCAGTCTGAAGGGCCCAGAACAACTGCCACCAACAGCCAGAAGTTGTTAATAGTCTATACCTAAGCTATAAAACATTAGTGAGTGATTTACAACCAATCCTATAGCAACTACCTACAAGTTATAAACCCTTTGTAATGGTGCCTCATTTCAAGTGATACCCAGGTATTTCACTGTCTAACAAAGCCAAGAGCAAACATAGTGTGCCATTGGTAAAGCTTGTAAGTCATTAATAAAACATTCCTCTGATAATCCATCAGTTCTGCTGTTGTAAATGTTAGTACATTGTTCATAAATGGATTTTAGCCCATGTCTTTACGAGAACACAAGTAGTCAACAGTCCACTTCAGGGGTGTTGAACAAAAGGACAAACTAAAAGTAAAGTGTCAATCTGGAGGAAGGAAACACCCGTTACTTGGATTTTTAACAACTTGGCAACTCATGGCTTATAGCTGGTTTTTAAAATTAGAAAATGATTTATTAATCATGAATAAGAGTATTTGTTACAACTTATAAACACTTTAAAATATATAATGACTAACATTTCTAACTGCAGACCTGATGGCTTATTAGAACGTGTGAAACTGATTGATTATTAACTGAGTGATTTTGTGGCGATTAATGACTCAATAACATTTTTCGCAACATGGTGGCCTAAAAGTTGCTCTAATTAATACACTGTAAATGATGTATTTATAAAGCTGTTTGTTACAACTTATAAATTCCTAACACAAGGAGGTACCACTATAGCACCTGCTTAGCTATATGATCTAGTGCCCTCAGGTCACCTGTTCATCTCCTCCTCAGGTAGGACTATGGAAAAGTCATTCCAAACATAAACCAGAGGAAGGCTGTTTTGTTGCTCAGCAGAAAAAAGCTGTTCAGAAAGGTATGAGCAATGGCAACTTGAAAAACAGCACCTACAGCAACCTGAAGAGCCTGCAGAACATTATCCACGAGATAGAACTGCTGCAGAGCTCCAGAGACCGACAGGTCGAGGAAGCCATGCTGTGTAATCAGAGACTGGAGCAGGAACTGTGGAGCTCTAAGGAGACTGTAGCTGCTCTGGAAGACTGCAACCGAGCTCTGAAGAGGGAACAGGTGGGCATGAGGAGGAAAGTGGAGGAGGCCAGGCAGGCACTATTCAGCGGACTGGGTAAAGTGAAGGAACTGGAAGCTAAGGCCAGTCATGTGCCAGCGCTGCAGAGACACATCCTCCAGCTGGAATCAGAGCTCCTCTACTACAGGTAAAACTGTAGCTACATAAGACACATTGTTACAGCTCAGAATGCAAATATTTCAGAATATTTCAGATTGGTGTGTCAAATTGCAGTATGGCGGCTGTATTCTACATTAGACTGATAATTAAACTGACTTGCCTGTTAGTTTCACTTATATCATTTAGCCTGTCATTGTGCTCACATTAGCAACCATTCTTGATAAGAGGGGAAGCTACAGTGGTGGATGCTAGCAGCAGTTAACTTAAAGATGTCTTGTGGAGTTTTCTTGTAATTCGTAACAAAACACATTGTGTATATCCATCACATTGAATACTGAATTGATTACATTCATGTTCTCTTGCTAGCAGCTTCATTGCCTTTATTGGCAAATTGCTACATTTCTTGGTGAGTTACAGTCACTAACTGTCGATGAGTAGAATACGTGTTCGTGCCCAGTACAAACAAAACAGAGGTCCATTCATTTAAGCCTTGCTCCGTATTGCTAATAGAGGTCAAAAACTTCAGTATGTACCTGAAATGGTTTTACACTGATTGAAGGAATATGTTATATAGTTGTTATTCCTGAACATGGACTTACAACAACTTGTACAGTTGCATCAATGTCATCCACACCTGTCACCAATGTTGAGTTGGTATTTTTCATGAACGTAGCAAAGAAGCTAGCTAGCTATGTAGGAAATTAACATCCCCATTTTTAATCCCTCTACAAAGCTGTTATTGGTTGGCAATTTCTCCAGCTGGTGGAAATAGCCTTCAGAGGGTACAATACCAGACCTATCTGGATCACTAAACAAGTCAGAGATGTGGGTTGCAATTCAGTCTAGAACCAGGCTAATGGTAGATGGCCACAGCCTAAACGTGAAGACTTAAGAATACTTCAGAGAAATTGCGTGTTGGATCATTTTACAACAACCATTTTAGCTGCCGATTTGGGTTCAATGCACTACTTTTGAAACTTTCGGAAACCACCAATTCAACAATCACTCTCAGCTTTATGCAGCAAATGGACAGGTGTTTGGAGGTGTGAAAGTTTGATCCTTTCTCTCAAGGTTTCTTTTTCATTTTCTAAACATTTGTATACAAGTTTGATTAATGTAACATTATGGTTTTCATTGAGGAGAGTGTCCAAATGTCTACTCTTTCCAAACAACAAATAACAAAATTCTTGGAGAGAGATTGAGGAAGCAGTGACTGCAGGTTTTGAGTGTCATTTTTGAACTGGTATAAATGCTTTTGTCGTTAGACAAGGTCATGTCATGCAAGATCATGTCCTCTTTATTTTATCTAGAAGAAATGCAGTTTACAGACAGAAGACATCAACTGATCAGGAAAGTGAATAGATATGAAAATATATTTTTAAAAACAACAAAAAATTTACATTTTTTTATTTTATTGGGGGGGTTGCAAAAATCATTTCTACTGCCTTGCTGGAAAGTGAGACCAGCAACTGCCTGAGTCAGCTAGGCACCCACCCAGAGCCCACTTCTGCTCGAAGCTTCTTCCTGTTAAAACTGAGTTTTTACTTGCAATAGTTGCCAAGTGGGAGAATGTTGGTTATCTGTAAATAATATTGTAAGGAGTATGGTCTACACCTGCTCTATATGAAATGTGCCCCTGAGATGACGTCTTTCATGATTTGATTGCTGCAATTTCAACACATTGTTTGCAACTGATTTTTTAATATTTCTTCCAATTTAAATTGGCAACACATTTATGCATCAAGAAAAATATTTCACCAAGGTCATCGAGAGAGAGTTCAGAGACTAGATGTAGACCTTTTTATACCTCTTCATTAGGTCCAATCAGTTGTCAAACCCTGAGAAAAAGAATGCCGGTTCATTATGTCATGAAAAGTTTTTGTTTTGGCAAGTAACTGCATTAGGGAGGCCTGTGTGGCTAGATGAACCATAATGGATTATAAATCCTCCTAGAATAAAATGGCTCTGTTTACCTCTGGCTTCATGCTTGGAAAGCTCTGCTTTGCTATTTATGAAGCTTTGATGTGGTTTACTATTCCAATTTTCAGCCTTGTTATGTTTTAGTTTATTTAACAGGCAACGTGTGTGGCAGGTCGGTCCTGCCTGAGCTCCGCTACTTTTGGGAACTATTCATTTTGGTGGAAAGGGTGTAATTGGACTTTTAAAGTACAAAGCCATCGGTTTAATGTTTATCTCTGTGTCTGTTGTTCATGCTCCAACCATGTAATCATTGTCTGCAGGTCTGGCTTTCTTAGATAGCAGATGTGTCTAAATGGTTGTAACATCTACATAATGCACAACCAGACTCATATGATTAAAGTCCTCACTGCTACCTGCCTTTAGGTGATTTTAAATTTTAAATGTAGCAGCCACAATACCCCTCCTTTAACCCTAAACTCCACTTATTTATGCAGACTGCGTTCCAAAGTCTTTTCACTGCCCTTCCATTGATATCCTAATGGCAAATAATTCACAATACAAAGGCTCTGACTTGTCAAGAGAGAGCTCCATTGAGTGAGAAGTTCAACAGACTGGCCATTCTCATCAATCTCCGCTCATTTCTTTCACACTGTGCCCAAATGAACAATGCCACATAGGCACCCCTGTCCTATGGATCTTAGCAACCAAGCTCCATGTGTATTCTCACTGAAAACCTCAATGCTTGCTCAGTCACATCTCATCCAAGGAGACAGGAGAGACACAGAGAGTTTCTAGTTTAGGTGTTGTCTTTAACGATTTGAGTGAGATACAAAGCTTTTTTTGTTGTCCTTTACTTCTTTCTGTGACTTCAAGTTACTTTAAAATTAAGTCATTAGGTTTCCAACATGTCATCTCACTGTCAGATGTCTCAGATCATATGTGGTGGCTTTAGGGATCAGAATCAGAATCAGACTTTAATGCCAAGTAAGTTTGCACATACAAGGAATTTGTCTTGGTATGTTGGTGCTAAAGAACAGTGATAGTAAAAAATGAGCAAAAAGCAAAAACTATATTTACAAGGAACATAAATATATACACAAGGAACATGAATATACATAATTAAAATGTGAAGTGTAGAGTGCAAATGTTTAAAGGTGGCAGTGATTGTCTGGAGAGATGTGCGTTAATGTAATGCATAGGTGTGTGTATTACATTAATGTAACGTCTGTGTGTGTGTGTTGGGGGGGTGGGGGGCTAGATCTTGTTGAGGAGCCCAGTTGCAGAGGGGAAGAAACTGTTCTTGTGGCGTGAGGTCTTGGTTTTGATGGACCGCAACCTCCTGCCAGAAGGGAGTGTCCTGAAGAGTTTGTGACCAGGATGGGAGGGATCAGCCATGATCTTTTCTGCCCGCCTCAGGGTCCTGGAGGTTTACAGGTCCTGGAGAGAAGGCAGGTTACAGCCGATCACCTTCTCAGCAGCCCGGATGACACGCTGCAGTCTGCCTCTGTCCTTGGCAATAGCAGCAGTGTACCAGATGGTGATGGAGGAGGTGAGGATGGAGGTGTAGAAGTGCACCATCATTGTCCTTGGCAGGTTGAACTTCAACTGCCGCAGGAAGTACATCCTCTGCTGGGCCTTCTTTATTAGGGAGCTGATGTTTAGCTCCCACTTGAAGTCCTGGGTGATGATGGTCCCCAGGAAATGGAAGGACTCCACAGTTCTGACTGGGGAGTCACACAGGATGATGGGGGAGGGTGAAGCTGTGTTCTTCCTGAAGTCTACAACTATCTCCACTGTCTTCACAGCATTAAGCTCCAGGTTGTTTTCACTGCACCACATGACCAGCTGGTCAATCTCCCTGCTGTAGGCAGATTCATCCCCCCCAGAGATGAGCCCAATGAGGGTGGTGTCGTCAGCATACTTCAGGAATTTGACAGACTGGTGACTGGAGGTGCAGCTGTTGCTGTACAGGGAGAAGAGTAGAGGGGAGAGAACACAACCTTGCGGGGAGCCGGTGCTGATGGTCCGAGAGTCAGAGATGTGTTTTCCCAGCTTCACATGCTGCCTCCTGTCCAACAGGAAGTCTGTGATCCACCTGCAGATGGAGTCAGGCACGCTCAGCTGGGAGAGCTTGTCCTGTAGCAGTGCTGGAATGATGGTGTTAAAGGCGGAGCTGAAGTCCACAAACAGGATCCTGGCATAGGTTCCTGGGGAGTCCAGGTGCTGCAGGATGAAGTGGAGGGCCATGTTGCATCGTCTACAGAGCTGTTGGCTCTGTAGGCAAACTGCATGGGGTCCAGGAGTGGGTCAGTGATGGATTTGAGGTAGGACAGCACAAGGCGCTGAAATGACTTCATTACCACAGAGGTCAGGGCGACAGTAGTTATTAAGTTCTGTGATCCTTGGTTTTTTTGGGGACAGGGATGATGGTGGAGGCCTTGAAGCAGGCTGGCACATGGCATGTCTCCAGTGAGGTGTTAAAGATGTCCGTGAACACTGGAGATAGCTGATCAGCGCAGTGCTTCAGGGTGGATGGATAGAGAGAGAGTCTGGCCCGGCTGCCTTGCAGGGGTTCTATCTCTTAAAGAGTCTGTTGACATCTCTCCAGGATGGAGAGAGTCATCTTTGTGGTGGGGGAGGAGGGGGCCTCTAAGGTAAGCAAGGTATGCAGTAATGTGTCTAGGGGTCTGTTGAAATGATTGACTATAACTTTATCCCTGTGGCTTATTTCTGAACTGCTGTGACAAGTAACCAGATTAGCTGGGATGTTGCTGGATCTCAGTGGTAATAAACATGGAGACAGACAGTCAGTCTTCTGCATTCATATGATGTTGCAAGCACAGTAAATCCTCCAATCTAAATGACCATGTAGGTCGTTCACCCCTACCCTTTGATTCCACACATTAGGATCGTCTCCCGAAATAGTGTCCCCTACAGCACCAAGTGTAGCGGAATTTCATAGTCATGATTACAATTATGAACATGGCAGAGTGTACTATGGGCCGCATATGTCTCTTTTGTCAGTTTCAAACAGGAAATGAACAGCGATCAAAGTTATCTTTTGTCAACCTATCCATTCAGCCTGAACTTCTCCCAACATGGACACTCTATACGTCACATCCTTCGTTCCTCTCATCATAATTACTATGGCCACTAGAGGTTGCCTAAGAATATAATGCAACAATAGGTCATAACAAACTGCTTGCACAGAGAGGGTTGCTAGAAATTGGGCTACTTTTGAAGTGTTGCCATGGGCAACAGAATTTTTGTATGCCCTGTTTGGGTAGAACTGTATTCCTTGCTTTTCCCGCCAACACACCATCCCCACACACATACATATATACAATGTGCTGTAATGCCCCGCCACCCAATGCCCGCCTCTCAAGCCCAACTTTGCTTGTTAGTGAACTTGTATATGTTTTGGCAGTTTCTGGGTCTGGGCTATTTTTTGGGCAGGCTTTTATTGGCCATTGTACTGGTTTTGTCATACAGATCTGACAACCCTGTGCACTGATGACCCGTAGGAGCATTTTTTAGAGGAGAGTAGTCTCCAAAAACACTTAGTTAGAGTTAGGGTTGAATAATTTTGGGAAAAAATCTAATTGCGATTTTTCTGACAGATATCGTGATTGTGATTTAATTTGCGATATAATTTTGAAACTCAAGCTTCAGTCCAGGATTGTCACCAATATATATATATATACATGTAAAACACGTGATGGAACATTACTATTTATGAGATCATTGAAATATTAACTGCTCTGTGTAATAATCCAAGGATGAGAATGAAAATATTTGAATCCAAAATGTATTTATTCTAACAATAAACGGCATTGAACATACACATAATGAAACATAGAACAATTTTGACAAAACAAACAGTAGCACTATGTTTGCTTGCCTTCTTTGCAGTAACTTTACATCCGTTATACTGCTGCCTGTGGTAATTTTTCAAATGCTGATACACTGAGGGGGACTGACAGGCACATAGAAAGCCAGTAGAGACGGACACAGTCGATAAAAACTCTACAGGAAAATACAAAATACAAATACAAACCTTAAAAACTTAATGTTACTTATTTAGGTTAGTTAATACTACCATTTTCTCTCATTTTCTCTTCTATATGTATTTTGCAACTTTATAATATCAGCGGCAATAATTTTCCCGCAGCAGGCCACCACTACAAAATATGCGTAGCAGAAACACTGCCGACAAATTTGGCGTCTTGGTCATAGCTCAGTTATCTCTCTTGCCGGCCTGTTGACACTGTCAGCCGCTTTTAACTCATCATGTCACCGGAAGTTTCAGCTTTAGCTGTGTCCGTTCTCGCGACTAGCATACAGCTCTCACCTGACACCGGAGCAGAGAGAGTCGGAGCAACTCACACTACCTGCATCGCGCTGTCGCTCTACCCTCCGTTTTCATCAAGTATCTAAGTCCACTGTTTGGTTTGTTGTTTGGTCATTTTAAGACCAGATCTTGTTGTAAAGTTTATAAGTTTATAGCTCTGTGTGTGAGGCAGCTAAAAAAGTGTAACAGCGCAAGTACTGACTGGCTGTTGTAAAAATAATCGCAGTCTCGGTTTGCAAATCACATTAGTTTAAATCGCGATTGTGGTTCAATTTCAATAAATCGTTCAGCCGAGTCCTAACCCCAACAGTATTATCACTCAATTATCACATAATAATATACTGGGTGAAGTAAACCATCTTGATATGGATCCTTTTGATTTTTATAGAACATAGCCTACATAGTAAGCAGGACCTACACTGTAAAAACCATCTTATCAGTGCTCCGTTGGCGTCTGGATGTAACAGAGAGACATCTTTTCAAAATTACCACTGCACTACAATTTCTTGTCAGACCACATATATGACAATACCAATCCAATAAGCTAATACTGTACTGGTCGATATATTGGCCTGGCTGATTTCTCGGTCTATTTTTAGTATTGTAAATGTGAAGCTACAGCCAACTGCCAGTCAGCTTATCTTAACACTGGAAATAGTTAGCCTGGCTCTTTCCAAATGTAAAGTCCATCTCTAGCACCTCTAAAGTTCACAAAGAAACACTTTATATATTGTTCAGTGTGTAAAAACAACAAGTTGGGATTTTATGTGTTGATTAGTAAGCTGCTGAGGTGCTGGTTGGCAGCTTTGTTACATAGCCAGTCTTTGTGCTGAGTAAAAATAACTGACTGTAGCTTCATATTTACTGTATATACATGAGAGTGACTCAAATCAGTCATTGAAATCTCAACAAGAAATGAAATAAAATTTTTCCTGCCACCTGGAACTGTTCCTGTAACATGTGTTTTGCATCTTGATTTCCTTTGCTTTTTTTTTTTTTTTTACATATTTATTTATTTTCATCATTTGTTGATGCACATTTTTAAATCCTCTGTCAGTGTTCCATCAACATCCCAGAAGTCAGTTTCAAAGTGTGGTCATCATTATGAAACTTAAGATGTGTGGGTGTTGTTGCATAAAGTCTGAGATTTCTTTGGATTGAATGTGAGAACAGAGCAGAGGCTGAGACCCAGATGGCAGCCGCGCCTTCAAGAGGAGTTGATTAGCAGAGGAAAGTTTTTGTGTAATTGTGGTGGTCTAAAAGTGTCACTTTTAGCTCTGTTTTACAAAAAAAAACAGAACTAAAATTTCCAGAGGGTAAAGGGAAGTCTAAATCAGTCACTGTAGCCTTTAGAGCTCTGTGGGTCAAAGGGATTAGACAATAAAAAGCACAGCAAGAGGAACAAAAAGAAATTAGGGGGAGGAAAACATACCATCTGGAGGAAGAAGCAAACACTCAACCGTTTGTCCATGAAATGACATTTGTGTTTTGCATGGCCCACAACAGCTGAATGGCTTCATTCAGCTTTTCATGTTCTTTTTTACTTCCAAAGGAAACATATAGAGTGGAGATACAATCACTCATTAAAATGAACTTTGGTCATCTTTTATCCAGAACTTCTTCAGTTTTATTATCCTCTTGATATCAGGTGTCTCAGTTTATACAGTCCAGGGATTTCTGGAGAACATACCTAGGCACATGTGTCCTAAGTGTGCAATTTTAAACTTTCCATTTTAACGGCACACATGCAGACTTCTTCTCTGTATGCCTCTAACCCCTGGCCCTCTGAAGGCAGGCCCCAGGGGAGGCATAATCTCCCAGCCTTTTCATGCTCTCTGCATGGCGCCTGAGAGGAGGGTCTACCAGACCATTTATCTGCCTCCACAAAAGAGCTGCAGCATTGTGTGGAGCAGGTGCTGCCACGGCATTCCTACCCCTTAAATAATGTGGAAAGGACACACTTGTGGGATGTGTGGGACCTGTGGCATTCTGTTGCTGCTGCTTTACTGTTGTTCTTGAACAGCCTTCAAAAATTCACACTGCCAAGTGGGCTCATTTTCACATTGAACGACTGTGGTTTGGAGGTATGCTGACATCAGCAGAAATACATCACACAAAAAATATCTTATAAACTTATGCCACCCACCCTTGTTGTACTTCTCTCCCTGTATAGTTCCCCCTACTTTTAATACCCTCATTTGTTTAACTTAGGGGGTTTCTTTGCACTTTGCTTGCTGAGGAAAGCATAACCACAGGCATTAGTTTTTGGATTAAGTCCTCACCTACTGCTACACAATAATCACATCCCTGAAGCTGTTTTATTTGTATCCCAGAAATCACCTCATTGTGCGAGTGTGACCTGAGAGAACTTGATTAATAACTGTCAGCTATGTAAACATGACCTTTTACCTGTCTCCGTCGTGCTGCAAGGCACCAACAAGCACTGAACTTCGAGTTCAAGCTCAAGTTTACAGCGTCCCCTCATTCTAAAGCTCTGCAGAGAAAGGATACTGTCATTGACTGATGACACCTGAAAGAGGAAACTGCTCTTTGGGGAGTGGAGGAGGGGGAGCGGTGATGGAGGATATGTTGATGGAAAGTTCACTTCAGTGCTGTGATAAACACAGGGAGGACTCAGAGTGTCCTTGTTGTAACAACAAACAGCTAGAGTACCCCCCACAGGCCTAAGGAACATCTTTAGACTTAATAGAGCAGAATACAGGATCCTATTAATTAGAAATGCCCTGACATTGTACAACAGAGCTTCATGTATAATTTTGCTCCTACGTGTGTGCCTTCAGGAATGTAGTAAGCATTATGTGTAATAATAACGTGGCTGTGGCTTGGGAGGTAGAGTGGGTCGCCCACTAATCGGAAGGTCAGTGGTTTGATCCCCGGCTCCTCTAGTCCACATGCCGAAGTATCCTTGGGCAAGATATTGAAGCCTCCAATGTGTCATCGGTGTGCGAATGAATGTGTATGTTAGAGCACTTAATGTGTAGATCAAGTGCTGTATGAATGTGTGTGGATGGTTGAATGTGACCTGTAGTGTAAAGTGCTTTGAGTTGATGTAAGTGCAGTTCATTTACTAGTGCATTTTCTCTGCCAAGAGCTTAAATGTCAAGCCAATTATGTACTAATCTAATGATGAGGTGGCTTTTTCCTTCATCCATCCATCCATTATCTACACTACTTATTCTTTTTAAGGGTTATGGGGGGCTGGAGCCAGTCCCAGTTGACAATGGGAAAATGGTGGGGTACACCCTGGACAGATCGTCAGTCCATCACAGGGCTGACATACAGAGACAAACAGCCATTCACACTTACGGGCAATTTAGAGTCACCAGCAGTACCTGGGGAGAACACCTGCAGGCACAGGGAGAACATGCAAACACAGAAAATCCCCAGGCAAACCGGGGTTTAAAACCCAGAACCTTCTTGCTGTGAGGCAACAGTGCTAACCACTGCACCACCATGCTGCCCCTTTTCGTTCATTGCTTAGAATATTGTAATATACAGTCACAGAGACAGTGTACTTGAATTTCCCTGTATAAATATTCAGTTTAGACTTATGTTATTCTGAAAGTCTTTGCTTATTCCAAGTCTCAGTTTAATTTTGGCTAGAGAAAAGCCAAGAGGTGCCTCTGATACAGGAATCTGAAAAAAACAAACAAACAAAAAAAAAAGAAACCAGACAGTTCAGGATGTTTTAAATTGATTATCTATCTGCTCCTCTTGTTTTGTACTTCAGACAGACCTTCTACAAGGTAGAAGGTCTGTTTCAATTTTCATCAAAATTTGTATGGCTAAATACTGCCTTGAGGCTCTATAGCTGCTTTATCACCTTTATCACCAGCACAAAAAGCTAAATGTTCTTGAAGTTGTAATCTTTAAAGCAGCACTGATCCATTTTTTCTGACATATTCACATTATAATGTTTTTATGGCTAATGTGCCAGCAAAGAAATTCCTATAGTCCAGCAAACACAGAGTAACATTATAATTCATTCAAAACCACCCACTGTACATGTAAATGCAGTGTTCATTAAATACACTTTTGGCTTAGTTTTGTCTCCACAAACAACTGAGAAAAATATTGGGTCTTTCACTTTTTTCTCTGAAAACAACTGCCTCTCTGTTGCTGTAAATTTTCAAGAGAGCTGTAACGTAACCACCACGTAACCATTATCCTTCAAATGTGTCACAAAACCAAAACAAAAGAAAAAAAGGCTAAAAAGCTTGCAGCAACAGTAGCATTCGTTTTACAATTTTTGTCCACTGATGAATGTAAGTATTCACTAAGTATATTGTAAGTATATTGTAGTATTCACTCTCCCTCTGGCTTTGCAATTTGGTGCTGGGCAGGCAGTTTACATTGCGTTTATCAGAGCTTCTTCATTGGAAACACTGCCTGATGCTTCTGGAAACATAGTTAATGACTAAACCAACACAGTAAAGTTCCATAGCGATTAGCTGAAATGCGCACAAACACTCCACAGAGCTGAAGCAAACTGTGTTGAGTAGCTGAGTAGTAATTCTCACTGGGTTCATAACTAGGAGCGACAATTTCAAATTACACATATGTTATAATTTGTTAAAACTGGCTTTTACTTGTCACTTGTTGAAAATGTCAATCATGTTGTAAATATATACCATAAAGGCATATAACATATAACATATAACACAAAAGCTGACAGGAGTTCCAACTTATCACTCACTAAAATGTAACAACTATGTTTACACCCATTACACTTGTTATGCTTTGAAGCCTGTAGTTCAACTTTCAGTTCAAATATCAGTAAATTGATATTTTCATTTTGGCCAGTCAAACTTATCCCATGCTGCTTTTGCATTTCCAATGATGCCTGTCTAACGAAATGCTGATGAAATTTTGTCCATGTCTTCTGCATCCCACAATGTGACCACTATCCAGGATGTCTGTCTGGACCACCTTCAGGTTTCTCTGCCCATCCAGTCGGAATTCACATACTCAGCACTACAACCCAACACTTAAGTGTAGCTCATCACAGTCAAACTATGTAATGGGAAACCCTCTTGACAGTGTAAACTCAACCATAGTCAAAAACAAATTAGAACTAGTTTTTGTATGATCGTCATTAATTTTACTAATCTCAAAACTGAGGGTTTTTGGAGTCTTTTTTGTGTTTATTTCTCAAGACACAAAGCCATTTTTTAACCTTTTATGCATTTCAAATGCCTGAGTAAGAAACTGTGGCCTTGCTGCAGTATTTGCTGGACACAGGCTGCTGCCTCTTTCCAGCCACTGTCAATTAAAGTGCAATTAGTCACACCAAAAGCTGCATTTCAAAAGCCCTCCACCAGTTCATTCCACAGTCCAAGCATTTCCACAGCAACCAGAAAACTTTTGTGTGTGTTCACGTCCATTCAACAGTTCCATGTTGGTCCAATTCCAGCTGCTGGTCATCATGAACTAACTCCATCTTTCTCCTACCATGGCCCCTACTAACTTAAACATGACTCTGATTGATTGCCTGAAATCATGCTGCAATTACTGACTCTCTGTGAGGTTAGTCATTTCTCCCCAGTTTTGCACATAGCAATACAAAGTAGTACACAGATGCAGAGCATAATGTTGTCTTACAGCATAGTCTACCTCGTGCCAACAGGATATAAGCATGAGGGCTCTGTGACTTTTTTTTCACTCTTTTCAGAGAGTCAGGCTGTTGAAAACTGTTTCGAAATTTTCTCTTTTTTTCTTCAGCAAGACATCATCATCTGGAAACACTTACTCTGTGATTTACGAAGGCCCCCTATCGGATTTCCCCCAACACAAAAGAGCAGACAGCAGGAGAAACCTAGAAAATTCAAGCCATTACAGAACGACTGATCTGCACAGTGTAGTCTCAGTCTTTTTTAGGTATAAAGGTTTGAATGTGTTAATGACATACAAAAAAACACAACATATAGACTAAACGTTACATATATTTTCATCTGCAGGTGAAAAGACAGAGCTTAGAAGACCATGTTCATGTATTCTTTTAAAAAAAATGCTGCAGTATTGTTCCATCCAGTGTGTTTTTACCCCCTGTTTTTAACTCCTCCACACTAATAGGGCCTTTCTTCCACTGACCCACTTTACTGTAAAATGCCTTAAAGATACAATGTCTGGCTTCAATTACTCCACCCAGATTTGGCATACAACATCACAGGCCTCTATAAAATTATCATGGCGGTTGTAGATGTAGCTTAATACATACTGCCTTGTGTTACTTGATATGTTCTCTTTGATGTTGGAAATTGGTTTGGACTGAACTTTTCTCATCTGTGCAAATTTGAAGAGCACTGTCAGATATATGTACAGAGAGATTCACAGCAGCACAGATGAGGTCATGTGTTGACAGAAAACCTGCAGTCAAACAGCTATATTGAACTGGCATTGCTCCTTTTCAGGTCAGAGGTGTCAAAACTACAACTCCCATGCAATACCAGGACAGAGCAACAGCCGAGTGCTGGTAGCAGGCCGGGCCAGAGATGCTGCTTGGATGCTCAACACGACCGCTGTTCCCCAACAGGGCGTGCTGTGACTACCCCAGACAAAAGTAAGATTGTTTTTTCCTAAAGATTCTCTTTGCTGCATAGAGGGAATTATTAGAAAAATAATGATTTTAAAAAATATATATATTTACTGTACCAGATTTATCAAATAAGAACCAATGTACTTTACCAAGAAAAACTTTTTAGTCAGATTCTCTCCTGATGAGCATCATCAACTGTTGCATCCAGGCTTAGATCTGAATAGACTTATGGTCACTGCTGTGATAATGATGATTATATTCATGATGATGGTCTAGTGGAGGAGCAGCTGTTTCGTTCAGTGGAGGGCCAGGCAGCTTCTGACGAGGAAGAGGACAAGTGGACTGGAGATCAACAGAGGCAGGTGGATGAGGTGAAGAGGATCTTGACCAGGTTGTCCTGCTGTGGGGAAAGGTATTACACTTCTGTATCATCACTGTATTTTGAAAGAGGGCACCAGTAAACAGCAAGCTAGTGATACTATTTGATACAATTTTGTTGTGTGTGCATTTGTGGTGTATATTATAAGATAGCTGGGACACTGTCATTTCAAACACATTTTGTGCAATGAAAGAAGATCCAGTATGTAACAAATAATTTTTTGAATGTTAGTCTTTCTTGCCACTTGGAGGTAGAAGAACTCCAAGAGCAAGCTAATGTTGTTATGGGCAATATTAAACACCAATAAGAGTAAAGTTACACCATAGAAGAACTGAGGCACAGTGGCAGTTTTCCCAGGCTCTCAGACAATTGACAAGTTTCAATGAGACTGTAATAAGAGAACAAAGTAAAGGTTGGGACATAGAAGCATTTGTGGTCAGCAGATATAAACCTTCCTTAAACAATGGTTTAAAAGCCTGCAAAGAACTGAAGATTTTTGCATGTTGTGAGCACTTTTTGTTAATTTATGTTGTTGCTGTTAAGTCTCACAAGCTGTGTAGATCTGTAACTACATCAGCCTAATTTATATACCTGAGCAGTCAGCTGGCACACCTGGTATTTATCTGCTGATATTTCCTTGTCACCTCTGCCTGATCCTTCTGTGGAAAAATAAACCTATTTACACATCTAGCAGTCACACGGCAATGGTAGTGTTCATTAGGAATCCTGTCTCTGGCCATTCATTATTCATTCTCCTTTTAGTTCAGTTTGGTTTTCACCAGCTCATAGATGTTTGACTTTCTTCACCAGCTAGCCTGGCATAGTTGCTTTATCTGTGTGCTGTTTGGTGTTGGGCAGATAGTGTACAGCGGGTTTGTCAGACCTTATTTTGCGAAAGTGAGAAAGACAACAGTTGTCTTCTGCCACTGAAAACAAGGTCAATGAAAGCGAACCATACAGTAAATAATCATTTATGGTATTTATATGTTTACGTCCAAAGGATTAACAACATGTTCAATCCAAAACACACTTTGAAACATCTTAAACATCTAAAAGTAAAGTAAAGCAACAAACTAACAACCACTCTGGCTTGCACTAAGGTGATAGAATGTAGCCATGTATTACAGAATTTGAAAAACACACTGCCAGTGTGTTGTTGCTCAGATATGACTTGTCCTGAGTCAAGTCTGATCCAGCTACTATGGCTCTGAACCTGATTAACTTTTTTCCTCTGATATGTGTTCTTGACCAGGTGCGATGACAAGGCATTCAAGAAACTGGTGTCCAAGTTTGGGAGTTCAAGGAGTGAGGAGAGCTGCAGCGCTGTGGTGCAGCTCCTGGAGAGAGTGACCAGGTTACATAAGCAGCTGGAGCTGAGGGAGAGCCTGGCAGAGATAGACATGGACCAGGTACAAACCACCACTGACCTCCATCATACCACGGTGGGCTACTGCACTAACGTCTGCCCTGTTATGTTAGATCCATTTGCACTAACTGTTCTCTTTGCCTTGCTTTACATCTTAAGGCATTCTGTGGTTGTGTGTATAGTGTTAAACTATATTAGAGAGGACTGGTGAAGATTATTATGAAAGTGGAGGGCTTCAAAAGCAAAACCACAGCTAGTGGCATGATCTTACAGCTTCCACCTAACCAAGCCACCAGCAATGGCTGCAGAGCCTCCCCCTACATATGTGTGTGTGTTTGCAGCTGTGTCTCGCTGGAGCTGACCACAGAAACACTCCCCCTTGTTCTGCCTGACACTAAAGAATATCATAAATTAAAGCTCTCTTGTTACAGTCGAGTAGTATTTTCACAACACAGGAAGACCAGCCGAAGGGGAACCATGATGTAATGTGTTCCCAGAACGTCTTAGCACTCAGAGAGGAAAAGTTAAAACTAAACAAAGTCCTGACTGTGAGGCTTTGTTTATGTGCAGGATGTGTGGGGTGAGACCTTTGTCCCTCAATACGCTATGACGTAAAGGTGCACTGCAGGGATTTCCAACATTTTTAGCAAGCAAACCTACAAATTACGGGCTGAAAACCCACTCTATGACCCCATAATTTGTCATAAATTTACACTGGGTATATTTATATTGTGTGAAGATATTTAGCAGGCCTACAGGGCAAAAAAAAATTACATTTCCAAGAGTGACATATCCACCTGATCTTTCAAGCTCATCAGTTGTATTCAGCTCAAGAGTATATCTCAACTCTCTTGGTGGTATTCTATATTTTACTTCTTTTCAACAACATGATCCTATCTGCAAGTATTGTGTGTGTGTGTGTAACCAAAGACCAATATATCCTATGGCTCTTTGCCATAGAACTTATTCCACAGCTGAATGAAATGACAGCTGTACTAAAGAAATGCACAATTTCCTCAGAAAATGTGTGTGTGTGTGTGTGTGTGTGTGTGTGTGTGTGTGTGTGTGTGTACAGATACAAGTTCTACATAGAGTAGGTCCTCTATAAATGGTCAATTCCTTGACAGTGTCTCTTACTGATGTTTATGTAACATGAGCCATAGAATCAGACCTGGTCTTATGTTAGGCAAGAGGAGGTTACTGTCCTTTACCTGAACTGGCTTGTGTTTCAGATGAAGGATTCTTTGGTCCAGGAACTACAGCAGAAGGCAGAGGAGACTGAGCTACTTCAGATGGAGCTGCAAATGTTGGAGACAGAGAGGGTTCGTCTGTCACTGGTGGAGGAGAAGCTTGTGGACATTCTGCAGCTCCTCCAGCAGCTCAGAGACCTGGTTAGTCACAGTTTCAGGGTTGAGTCTTAAGTCAGTTCTGATAGTATTATTGAAGTGAAGCTCCTAACAGCCAAGTTTTTGTGATATTCAGCATATTTTACCATTTTAACAATATGTTCAGACCAAACATATTGTTCTGATTTTTAGCACAGTGAAGATTCTTGTAAACAGCAGTTAGACCATCATGTGAACTGAAAACTTTTTGCTGAAACTCAAAGTAATGAAAATCATTTTGCAGTGTTGGCAGCTGAATGAAACCCACCCACACTGCACTGAAGTGATTTTTCTGGTCAGTCATCAGAAAGAAAAACAGATTGAAAGTATTCACTAGCATTGTTCAAGGACAAACCTCCATTTAAACATTGACTTATTTATGCTCTAAAATTAAAAGTCCATTTTGACCTGTTGAATCAGCAAACAGATGTCTTACCCACCATAGGGATAACATGGCTTTTTGGCCATTCTTTTGTAACCTAATTCTAACAGTGGGAGACTGATTATAGATCTGAGAACAAATTAATTTCATTTGATGAAAATGCTGAGCAGAGTCAGACTGTCTGTTAAAGTGCAACTGCCTGATAGCCATTTGAGAATAGCTCTCTCTTTCAGAATGTCTCGCGGAGGTCTCTTGGGAAAATCTTGCTCAGCACTTTGGAGTCTTGCAGTGACCCACAACACGGTTAGTAGAGCACACATGCCCAGTAAAATCTATACAAGTCCTGTGAAATGTGAAATGAAAACTTACAGTTACTCAGGGCAGGGAATTAAATGAAGTTCTCATCAGGTCTTGTAACGTGATTCTCACAGCGGTCACATCTGTTCTGTTTTTGCACAGGGAAAGCCCACATTCTGGAGGTGCTCAACGCTCTCTATCATGAACTGGCTGCCTGTGAGATTCTGACCACTGGTGGACCTCTGGAACGGACACAGAGTCAGCAGTCTCTGAATGCCCTCATCATCTCCTGTTAAATAAGACTGCCCCCTGCTGGGCCAATGATGTTACAACAGCCTTTCAAGAGTACACTTGAAGCTGCATCAGTGTTCAAAAAACAGGCTGATTGATGTGTATAGTGTATTATATTGTAGCTTTATACTCCTCAGACCCTATCATCTATAAAGGAATGTTATTCTAGATTGTTAAGTATTGTAGTGAAGGACTTTGATACATTTAAATTAAATTCTTCATTCTAAGAGTTTTTATTGCACATAACTCTTTCATGGTCCATATGGATTTTTTTTTCCACAACAGAGGTCTTAATGTGAAAATGTAGAGATAAGTATAACTTAAACAGGGCATGAAGTAGTAGAAAACAGTTGGTGTACTTTTGACCCTTGGGATGCCTCAGTGCACCATTAATGTATGCATTATTGAAGCCTGCAGAGGTTTGTCCTGCATAGCGCAGCCTCCAGCCTACACAAGTGCAACAACTCTCTTACACTATTAAATGCAGTATAAGTTAACCTATGGTTACTGCTTCATAACTGTTTGTCAATATAATACAGCAGATATATTTTTTATTAAATGCTCTTTTTGAAACACAAACCTTGTTAATATGAGTTGGATCAGTTGAATTGTCGTTGTTGTCTTGAATGGGAGCCTTCGATACAAAACCACTCATGCCATTAAAGTCTTTGAATTATGTAGTCTGGATCACTGTGATTTATTTTTTTGTCTATATATGTATGTCTTTGAAAATGAACTGTTTAACTCCCACTGCTGAGTCAAATGACCTCCTCTTCTATTTAGCAGGCATAAAAAGCAACCAGGGAATGAGAACCTTAGGCAGTAATATTGCACCAAGATGACACTTTTAACTGTTAGATCAATTTCCAGTCCTAGTGGCTAAGAGTACAAAAATATTATCAAAATGTATGTACCAAAAGTTAAACTACGCATGTATGCATCTATTTTTAGAAAATTTTACAAGATGATTTGTAATGTATATAGTATACAGTTGCAATAAGTATAATATGATAATGTTTGATAATACTCAAGTAATAACCACAGTTCTTAACCCTTTCACAGTGGACAGCTATTAAAAAGCTGTTTTCTTGTATATGCATGGGTTTGATGGTAGAATATCTTGCCAATCCTTCTGTAGAAGGAGACCCCAGCAGGTAAACATATTGGTAACATCAAGTAACATCTAAGGAATAATAGCATTGTGAAAATTTCCAAATATTCATTTTGGAAATTAGGAAATGAGGAAATTACGATTAATCATCCATCCACTAGATTGGACATCATGCATCACTGGCTATATTCCAACTACATGTCATATTACTGTGACAAGACAAGATAAGATAATCCTTTATTAGTAGCAGCAGCAGCAGCAGGGATTGTAAAAAAATAGAAAAAGGCATAAATACAAGTAAAATACCAAACAAGTTATAAACAAGACAGTATTATAAAAATATAAACAAAAAAACAGTATACACAGGACAATGTAATAAAAATATAAACAAAAGAACAATATACACAGGACTGTATACATAGAAACAGATTGAACTGAATGCCAATATTGCACAGTTTGAAATAATATTGCACAGAATGAGTGACTGATAAGCAGCTGTTTCGTCAGTGGATTAAAGTGCAGACTTGTTCTTGAAAATACTTCATCTGCAGTATCTGTTTTGGCTGTGAATCAACTGCTTCATGTTATTAAAATGTAACTTTCAGTTTTGTAACAAAAAATTATATGCAATTAGTTCCATTATGAAAGCAACAGTCAGTGTCTTCTATTTTGTAGAGCTCAAGTATAGCGCACGATAGAAAGGCCTACAGGATAGTGGAACAAATACCACCTGAGTCAAATGAGGATGATACTAATGGCAGTGATGATGAATGGCTGCCAGAAAAAAGAAGTATTGACAAATGCAGCAGTTGTGACAGTGGGGCTGAGGATGCTGATGGAACTGAGGATGCTGAGAATTTAAGATGTCAGGAGCAAGGTTCCATGTTTCTGAATTGGGCTGAAAAGTAGGCTATTAAAATATGTGAACACATTAGTTTAACATTATTAGAAATTCATATTATTCTAACATATTCTACACACACATATTCTAATAACATAATATATAATTTTATTGATAGGTTTGGTTTGTTAATTAAGAAGAATTAAAAAACAACAACTTCGTAATTCATGCATGAAAGGGTTAAGTAAATGAACTCAACATCCGCTATTACAGAGCTCAGCCCTGGACTGACGACAATCGGGCAAGTAGTTTGTTGCTATTAGTTCAAGTGATGATTAAGAGTTGCGTTGCTAAGCAACCCTTGAAATCCCGCGAGAAGAAAGCAACGAAAACCAAACAGTAGTTTGTCACCCAGTGTATTCTAAAGTTTGTGGGACAAGGATAGGTAGAAACGGGAAACTGAAAAGTTTGGGTGATATTGTGGAAACAGTGGGACCAGAGACAGTTGTGGACTCTAGAAAGAGAACTTTAAACGAGTTCTCAGGTCCTCGCGGGATTTTCTGGGTTGCATAGCGACGTGACTCTAATCATACTGGCATACCTGTCTCACAGTGTCCTCAGTCAGTCGCATGTACTCCTTTCTGACTTAGACTAAAGACTAAATTAATTCACACTGGAAAAGTATTCGTAATGTGTGGAGAGTTTTGTAGTTTTTAGTAGTCTGTTCGCGGCTTTAAAAAACTGTAAACTTCACTGAAAATGACTACAGTAGTTGCTCAGTCCAATTTCATCTTCGGTCTACGGACAGGTGTGGCAAACAATTTGTGTTTCTACGATGAGCAAACTGTCGTTTTCCCCAGTGGAAACAACTGTGTGTGCTACAACACTGTCCAGAGATGCCAGAGGTTCATTCCAGGTAGGCTGACTTTGCAACAATGCTATGGTTTTGTAACTTTAATCCTCATAATCATACGAATTTCTTTTAGAGATAATATTTTCTCTATTTATGAGATTCTGTTTATATTATATAGTATTCGTGTCTCTACAGGCTCAGAGAGAAGCCAGGTCATGCGTGCTTTGGCCATCAGTGCCAACCGGCGTTACCTAGCGGTGTCAGAGTGTGGTGAGAAGGCCACCATAACAGTGTTTGACCTGCAACATGAGCAGGGGAGAAAGAGAAAAGTTCTGACAGTAGGGGATATGCTTGTTCAAGAATTTGTATGCATGGCTTTCTCCCCTGATTCCAAGTACCTGATAGGCCAAACAGGTGGTCCAGAATGGATGTTGATCTTCTGGCTTTGGGAAAAACAGAAAGTCCTGGCATCCGTGAAGACCAGTAACTCAAATAATCCTGTCACCCAGGTTAGTCATTCATGCTGTACCAGAGCAGCCTCCAGTTAATGTACATGCATAATATTATATCATTTTAATGATGTTTTCTCAGGTCAGCTTTAACCCTTACAACAACATGCAACTGTGTGTGACTGGAACTGGTGTGTTCAAGCTGTTCCGCTACTCAGAGGGAGCCCTGAAACAGAGCAGCTTCCCAAAGGTGGACACCATCAACTTCCTGTGTCATACATGGATGACAGTGGAGCGGGTGATTGCGGGGACAGACACGGGCAGGCTGCTGGTGTTTGAGTCTGGAGACCTGCGAAGAGAGATCAACAAAACTTCTAAGGCTTCTAAGGAGCAGACTGACAGGTCACAAGTTGGTCCACACTGAAAATGTGCCAACATTTGTTTATCCACAGATTATTTTCTCATATACAGTCATATACAGTAACTGTGTAGCATAGTCCAGAGAAGAGTTTAGCTGTGATGAGATTAAAGAGTAGGTAACTGATAGAATGATAGATTAAACTGTGTTTATTCTTCAAATCCTACCAAAACCAACAATGAATTGATCCTACTAACATTATCATGACTCTAATGACTTGTAACTTGACTTTGACCGAAACACCAGTGGCTCATGGACTCTAGCCCTTTGACTTGGAGTGACATATTAAGTCTAAAGATGTAAAATTATGTCATAAAAAAGTGAATGCATTTTCTCAGCATTTGCTAGAATAATAATTTTCTTGATAGTGGATATATTGTATTTTGAATCAGTTTGACAGCAGCCCGTCATGTTGGCAGTGCAGACCAGCAGACAGAAAATTGATGATATCTAATGTGTATGCATTGAGCACGGGGCTTTTCTGTGTGGAGTTTGCACAGTTTTCCTGTGCCTGTGTGGGTTCTCTCCGGGTACTCTGGCTTCCTCCCACAGTCCAAAGACATGCAGCTTAGGTTAATTGGTGACGCTAAATTGAGTGTGAATGGTTGTTTGTCTATATATGTTGGCCCTGTGATGGACTGGTGGTCCGTACAGGGTATACCCCGTCTCTTGCCCAATGACAGCTGTGATAGGCTCCCGCCCCCCGCGCCTGCGGTCAGCCCCCCCCCCCCCCCCCCCCCCCCCCCCTTCAGTGTGGTCAGTGTATCTGTCCCAAATACACTGTCCTGTCACTGTGAATACTCATTTGAGCATCAAATCTGCTGCTGAAAACAGTCCCCATCAAATACACTGTTTCCTCCTGTTCAAGTACTGTTTGTTTTAAACTACAGATACCAGCTGTTATGAGACATGAATGTTTGTTTTTTCTGAAACTGTAATCAAAACTACACAGGCAAGTGGAGACAAGGAAGATCAAAGACACTGACGTGGATGAAGCTCCCAGTGCCTCTCGCATCACAGCCATCTTGTCCTACTCTAAAGGCTTTGTGTGCTCCATGGGGCCTGGCACTGTCTGTCTTTTTGAAAAGACAGACGAAGACAGTTACAGAAAGAGCAGCGAGATACTGGTAGAAATATATAAATCTTTAGTCAGTAATCATAAATCATTAGTGACACTGTAGGCCTTGTGTATATTTCTAAGCGATCATATGTGTATGCTTTTCTGTCAGATTCCTCCAGATCCATACAGCAATGAGGTGACCCCAGCTGAATGCCAGGAGATTGACACTATGTGCATTAGCCCTGCAGAGGAGACACTGGCCATCAGCACAGACCAAGGACAGCTATACAGTGTCAGCCTGTCCTCTGTGGACATCAATAAGGTAGTCCTGACAGCTCCACCAGCATCACCGCTGACTGTTCAAACCAACAATAATGCTGCATTAAAAAAAGCCTTGAGACAAAGAGATTGCTACATTGGCACAGCAGGGGTGCTTGGGCAAAAAACTCAGGGTTGTCCTGCAAATCATTTGCCACAGTGCAATCAGGTGTCATCTGATAAGACACGGTATTGGTCAATTAGATATGTGCAAGCGCACATTCTTCATAGATTGCTTTTTAATATCCAGCCATACCTGTTATCCTTTAGAGGATTGCGGGGCCTGGAGCTTATCCTAGCTGATACTGGATGAGAATTGCTTTTTAACATGAGTGGGATAATGCTTTTGTTTACTTCACAATTTTCACAACAGAATTGCAATCTTGATAACTTTCCAGAGTTGTAAAATCTTCTCATAGTATTGTAAAAAGGTTTTTGTGTTTTGGTGGCTGATAAACCTTAAAACTCACGGATCTGTTACCCAAAGCCTTCCTGGATTATATTAAATATTCTAACAGTATGTTAAGCAAGGAACCCATGCCAAGACAGCCCCTTGCATTCTTTAAGGTAGTGCTCTTACCTCCTCTACCAAAAAAACACCACCATAGAAGAAGCCAGTCACCTAAAAGAAATTTCCATTTAGTTTCTTCTTTTACTCATCCTCTACTTCTTTAATGATCTCAGCTTCTTCTTTTAGTACCTTCATTGCCTTCCATTTATCTGACACACTCATCTCGTTGTCTGCTTCCAACTGACTTTCCCACAGTTTTTAGCCATCAAAACAACATACCCTATATTTAGATCGTTAAGTTGGCCTTGAGATGTAAACTCTGTCTTTTTAGGAAGAAGAACTATGTTTTGAGTTCCTGCTCCAGTCCTTCCACTCCAAGTCCATCACTGGTTTATCAGTCTGCCTTCGGAAACCCCTTGTAGCCACTAGCTCTCTGGACCACTCTGTCCGCATATGGAACTACGAGACAAAGTAAGAGACTAAATCACCCCTATGTCAGCTGTTCACTTCATTTTCCCACACAATCTCTGGCATCTTTCTGAGTCATACACATATAGATAAAGCAGGTTACTGTATTTTACTCTGCATGTCTAAGTTTGGTTAGGGACAGAAGCATCCCTGATGAAAGAAAATATTTTTTTACGCTTCTAACTCAGAAGTATGGGTGAGGTTCTGCTTGCAACCAAACACACTTTCAGCAGTGTTCACCAAATTAAATTCAAGACTTTATAAGGCCTTTTTAATACAGCATAGATTAAAATTCAGTACCCTTTTCAAGATCATACCAAGAAAGGAAAACAATCAATGAGGTATACAATTATTTATTAATTACATACATTTACTGTTTATGGCAGGTAAAAAAAATACCTTTCTGAATTAAATTTAGAACCTTTTATTACCCAGAAGAACCCAGATGACAGCAAACTAAGAATGACATGCTAAAGACATGCTACAGTGTTTCTTCATTGCTGCTCTCTGTTAATTGTCACTAGAATATTAGAGCTATACAAGGAGTTCCAGGAAGAGGCTTACAGTGTGGCTCTCCACCCTACTGGCCTCTTCATCCTGGTGGGCTTTTCAGATAAACTCAGGCTGATGAACCTGGTCATTGATGACATTCGCACCTTCAAGGAGTTTACTGTGCGTGGCTGCAGAGAGGTGCGATATATGTGTGTGTGCTGATTGCGTGTTCACTCAATAAATTTGACTTGCTGATAGTACAGCTACATGATGCCCTCTTTAGCTCTGACGATCTCTTTCACCTTAGTGTGCTTTCAGCCATGGTGGTCACATGTTTGCAGCTGTCAATGGAAATGTGATTCACATCTACTCTGTCACCTCTTTTGAGAATATCCTCAATCTGAAGGGCCACAATGGAAAGGTGAGCCAGACTTGAGAATGTATCCTACAGTAGACCCACAGTCATATTTGTCATTAACTGGAGAGCTTTTGTTTGGGTTTTTTTGCAGGTTCGTGGCATTGAATGGAGTCGGGATGACAGCCGGCTAGTCTCATGTGGAATGGATGGTGCAGTGTATGAGTGGAACACACAAACTGGCAAGCGTGAGACAGAGAGCGTCCTCAAGTCCTGCAGCTACACAGGTGTGGCCTTCTCTTCAGACTGCAAGACCATCCTGGCTGTGGGAACAGACCTCACACTGAAGGAGATCCAAGATTGTCAGGTAAGTAGGAACAACACACTACTATATTCCTTATAGGGATTACAGGCATTTTCCCAATGCTGTTGCCTGTGAAATTATATAAGTTTTCATCTGCATCTACAAAATGCTCCACAATATTTACCAGCTAGTCTGTAACTTTGACTGTTTTTGATGCTGGGCATATGGTGTAAACTGAGTTTACTAAAGCTTACATGCTGTAAACAGCTGCCTCCTGTGTCAAATGAGAACAGTACAGGTGAATGAAAATATTAAAGTTGTGAGACTAATACACTGAACTGAAAGACACCAGTGTCAAAGACTGAATCCTTATTTTTTCAATTTGACAATAAAAAAAAAATACTTTGTCAAGAATACTGCAACATCACATACTAAAATACAAATAACACAGTCCAAATGATCAACTGTGTAAATGTATTCATCGCTATAAAATACAAAGTTATTGCATTACTATTTCAGTTAGTATTTTTGTTGTGGATGTGCATGATGTTTCCCTCTATTGTATATCTTGGTCATTGATTCCACAGGTCCTGAGGGAGGTTCCTGCTGATGAGATAGCTCACACTGCTGTCGCAGTGTCTCACTCTGGAAGGGTTATCTTCACCGGGACCTCCAGTGGAACTATCAGAGCCATTAAATACCCATTACCAATCCAGAAGGACTGGATCATGTATCAGGCCCACTGTGGCCCAGTTACCAAGGTTGGTCTAAATGTTGATGCTCTCTGTGCACACACTGAACTGACAGAGAAGCAGAAATCCATCACAATTGAACGTGATTTGAATACTGGAATTTTCATATTGGAATGAGAGCCAGAAATGATCTGTTATGTCAACCACTGTATAACTAAGGAAAAACTCTGCTGTCTTAACCTTGTACATCCTCAGATTGTTATCACGTTTGATGATCAGTTCCTGTTGACAGTGTCTGAGGATGGCTGTCTGTTAATTTGGAAGATTATTGATAAGGAGGGCCGGGGACTAAAGAGCAACAGGCAGATCATCCACACTGAAGAAATTCTCGTCACCAAGTCAGACCTGGAGGAAAAGGTTTGTGTGTGTTTGCATAGGGCCATTTTACTTGCAATACCTTCTCCACATGAAAATTTGGTTTAAACAGAGCATATTATGTCATATTGTATTACACAGAAAATGTTTAAATGCTGAAAATGTTTAAAGACAGTTCTCATCTCACGTTTGCCTTACCTGATCTCATTGACCTTGAGAGGAAACACAGAAATAGACAAAAATCACACAGCAGCTGGTTAGTCCCATACAGTCAACATAGTCCTGTTGTTCTGTCCGTCTGTATTGCAGACGCAGGACATGCTGGAGCTGAAGATGCGTCTGGAGGAGCTACAGATGGAGAATGAGTACCAGCTCCGTCTGAAGGACATGAACTACAATGAGAAGATGAAGGAGATTTCTGACAAGTTTACCCAGCAAATAGAATCTCTGAAAACTACACAACAGGTCTGCTGGCCACCTACCAGACCCCTCCATTCCAGACTCAATCAATGTATAGTTAGACTAGGTCAGAACATCTATGAGAACCAAAAAATGGCTGTATTTAATGACTATAAATTCCTCTGAGAACATTACTTCATTACTATGAGATGGTGCAGTTTTAAAGAATTAAAAAAATACAGTTCATATGGAAAGTTTTCAGACCCTTTCAAGTTTTCATCTCGACTCATCTTTAAATGGATGGAGAGCATCTGTGCACAGCCATTTTCAGGTCTATCCTGATCTGACACTGTCCACAGATGCTCCCCATCTAACCTGGTTGAACTTGAACAATTCTGCTTAAAAGAATGGGAGAAACTTCCAAAAGCTTGTAGGATCATTCCCAAGAAGACTTGAGGCTGTCATTGCTTTCAAAGGTGCTTTAAATAGTGAAGGGTCTGAATACTTATGTAAATAACATTTCTGTCTTTTATTTTCAATAAATTTACAAACGCTTCATTAAGGAGTATTGTGTGTAGATTAATGCTAAAAAATTAATCGAATCCATTTTAAGATGAGTGTGAAATATAACAAAATGTGGAAAACTTGAAAGGGTCTGAAAACATTCTGTATGCACTGTATATATAGATAACCTGACTCAGTAGCAGGATTTGTAGGCATACTGCTACTGAGTCAGCGCAGTCATTGCTTTTGCCTTTGGAATGACTTGTATAAGTTAAGGCCTTTTGTTCATTAATATGTACTGTTCCTATAGGCCATGAAAACAGAGATGGAAAAGCAGGAGTGTGAGCAACAGGAGCGTTTGACAGAGGCCACTGTGAAATATTCCAAAGAACTGAAGGATTTAGGTAAGAAGAGGCCAGGATTAGTGTGAGCACAATCCAGAGACAGTATATCTGTCTTTGTACAAGGATCAGTCTATCTATTTATCTATGATACACAGAGATATCCTACAGCCAGAAGCTGATTGTGGAGCACGAGAGGTACCAGGATCTTCAGCATAAATATCAAAGAATGCAAGAGGACTATGAGAGGCAGCTGAAGTCTGCAGAGGAGAGCAAAATCCAAGCCTTGCAGGAGTTGACGCAGCACTATGAGGCCAAGCTTCAGGAGAAGACTCAACACCTGGCTCAGGTCAGTTGGTGGGAATGGGAGGTGGCAGAGCTTTGATGGATTATGAACTGGGAGAGGCACTTTAACTTTGTCATGTTTTTATTTTTATACAGTGTCAGGAGGATGCGCAGCAGCAGATCCGTGAGTTCAAAGAGATCATAAAGCAGGTAGAGGAGGATGAGGAGAGGAAGATCCATGACATCCAAATCAAGTACGAGAAGAAACTACACACAGAAAAAGAGACCAACACAAATCTGAAGGGAGAAACTGGTATAATGGCACAAAAGGTGACAAAAGTTCCTTTAATCAACAGGGTCTAGTTTTCAGAACATCAATTGTAATGTTCTCAGTCCATGTCTTCTGTGAAAAACTGTCTTCACTTTCACCATTTGTCTCTCATTCAGTTCTATGGTCTTCAGAGGCAGATTGATGACAAGTGCACAGACATAAACAAGCTGAAGCAGGAGCGACAGAGGCTGCTAGGTTTGATCCGCTCCTTGGAGAGTGACATTGAGGACCTGAAAAGGCAGATTGCTGGACATGAGAAGACCAACCAGGATAAGGTGGCTGAGATCACCATTTTTTATCAAACAACATTTTTATTTTTATTTTTTTGCTTTTCCCCCCCCCTGAACTGTATATAGTGGGATTTTCAAAAAATATCTACCTAGAAAATTAGTGATTTTATCTCATTTTATCTCTCTAACCCATGCAGAACTATATTTTCTTGCTGTATATATTGTATACACAGTCCTTCATTTATGTTTATCTATATATATATATGTATATATATGTGTGTGTGTGTGTATATATATATTAGTATATATTTTGTCTTTTAGTTTTTTCATTTAGAAGAGTTTGTATCTGTTATTTGAGATTGAAACTGCTGGTGTGTGTATATATATATATATATATATATGTAAGTATATATATATATATATATACACACACACACACACATAACAGTTTCAGTCTCAAATGTGAATGTACAGGTTGCAAATGTACAAATGAGAAAACAAGATTAAGGAAGAAATATGTTAAGTAGATAATGGACCTGCAGTTGATAACATTTGGTTGTTAAGTTTGCTAAGCTTATAAGATATGAGTTAATTTAAATACAATATAATATTGCACTTGCACATAAGGTTGGGGGACTCACAAGAGACAGATTTTAAAAATTGTCAAAATCAAAGCAGCAGCGGCTCCTGAACCCCTGGATAATACACTTCTGACAACGCAACCAAAAGCACGACACTGCATTAGATACTTTCTGCCTGTCTCGATGAGGCTCCTCAAGAGCCACAGAAGACATTTTAGAATTAAACTTGAACTAAGAAAGTGTTCGATTGTATGAAATCTCATACTAAATGAGAGGAAATTAAAAGCAGAAACCTGTGTGTTCAGTATTGTTTGAATGTGCTCTAACGTACATAAAATATAGGGTCTTCTTTAAACTCTCCCAAGGATGACTTGTTCTCAGCTCGGGGGTTACATCCCACAGCAGAGTCATGACAACTACTTACATTTGTAATCATACAAAAGTAAGTGAACTCAAATAAAAGACACCTTCCCCAAGTCAATATCCCTTTGCACATTTATGCTCATGCAGGATAAAACCATTTCTGGCCTGAAGAGGAAGAACCAGGAACTGGAGAAGTTGAAGTTTGTTCTTGATTTCCAGTTGAATGAACTGAAGAAGCAGACTGAGCCTCAACAAGATGACATCAGTGAGAAGAAGGAGAAGATCCATCAGGTGTGGTGTGTGTGTGTTTGTTTAAAACATTAGATAAATCTGACATCATTGCAATTAGAAAATGGACGTTCAGTATGAAACATCTCTGTGATGTGCTGATGTTTCTGCTCTTTGACAGCTGGAGGAGGAGCTGGTGCAAATTGACAAGAGCAACAGTCAGTTGAAGCTCACTGTGTCTGACCTGAGGCTCAAACTGAGGACCAGAGATAAAGAGATGCACAAGGAGATGCTAAAAGTCAGCAATACCTAACACTTAGCTTCCATTCTGCAGCTACCTAATTTGATTACTATATGTCAACCTTTCAGTTTTAATATATTTCGAAGAGCCAGGTATTATTTGATATCGTCAAATGTTGATTGTTGATTGTGTGGGTTCATTCATGCATGAAACATTTAACATACTTTAATATCTTTCCTGTTGCCAGGTGAAAGATTTGGAGACACATCTTCAGCGGCTCAAGTCAGATCTCCAAAACTGTGTTGGCCTCATCCAAGATCCAAGGAAACTGAAGGATAGCGTACAGATGATTTGTGCCCGCTATGTACTGCAGACTGATGGGGTGAGTGGTTCATTCAGCAGATCCTTTTACAGCTGGGTGCAGACTCACTTCTAGTCCACTCTACAGTCGTACATACACTGGAAAAAATGCTGACAATATGCAAACCATGTGTGTGCTGTTTCTAAGGTGGAGAAATGCAGTGTAGATGAAGATATTCAGAGGGCATCCTGTCGCCAGAGTGATCACCTAGAGAGGACTGTAAATAGTCTCAAGATGAGGCTGGCCAAATCCACTGAGGAACATGAGAAAGTCTACATCCAGATCATGAAGGTAAATGGTGATGCAGATTGTATATTTGGAGAATTATGTCACTGCACTGATGATCCCTAGTCATTAAGGATTCATGTCTTGGACTGCGGTTGAATAGTCCTGTCTGCTTAGGAAGGTTCCTAACTGAGTGAAATGACCTGGAGGTATGAGGGCTGGTTAAATTCACTAAATGCTAAGGAAAAGAGCTTCTCTGCTTCTTGTATTATCTCCTTCAGCATGGAGTACACTGGACCTTACTTTACAAAAGGAACAGAGATAATGCAGTCCCACAATTCCTTGATGCAGCAGCGTATTAAGTCAGGCACCATTAACTTGTAGTTTCACTGTGGCAGACCCACATACATGTAGAAACAACAGACCACCTGTTATATATTTGTGACATGATCCAAAACTTATGTAAATCCTTCCATGATTGGCTGAGCTCCAAATCCATAAATATGGATTCTTCTCGTTCAAATCCATTTTGGAGTCATGATGAAGAAAAAACTTTGGATTTTTAGTTAACAATATCATCATCTTAACAAAATATTAACTACATAAATGTTGTTAAACTAAATATTGTGGAATACACTACAAAATTATTTTTCCCTACTTGACAAATGTATAAAAAGGTAAAAGCACTCATGCCAGGAAACGCTTTAGGTATGTCTGAATATAATTTACTCTGGACCCTTGCTCTGTTCCTTATTTTAATGACTCTTTTTTTCTACTTGTATTCTTGTATTCCTTTCATGTTATTATATTATTTCTGCATTTCAATCCTGTTTGTTTTTATTTTCAACAATATCTACTTTGTTGTTAGTTCCTATGAGGGGAGGAGCATGTCTGTTTTGGACGGGAAACCTCACTGAATTGTAGCCTAGAGCACTGATTTTGTCACAGTACTTATCTTCCATGTGTTACACATAAAGTTAGTTTTTTTTTAAAGTCTATTGTAAATGCAGTGGGATTCTCTCAGCATCGTAGTTCTTGTTTCCCAAGTCCTTGTGAATTCTCCCTCACACCTTTCCTTGATCTCATGACATTTTCCATCAAGGCAGAGGAAAAGTGGTTTGGAAGGGAGATTTTTTGACTTTGACAGTTCTGGTTTATTTTTTTAAAGAACATAAAGAATCCCCATGTCTAGTGCATAAATTGTTTGTAAACTTTAACCAAAATAGTATCACTAAAGCAGTATTAAGTTTAAGCAGTATAAGTTTTGCTGAGGGAATAGTATTCTAACAGTGTTTGTCATCTGCAGGAGAATGTTACTCTGATTACCGAAATCAACGAACTGCGTAAGGAGCTGCGTTTGGTGAAGACTCAGGTTAAAGATTACAAAGCTCAGCTGGCCACAGGCAAGAAGTTCAACAAGTCATGTCCCAATTTAGAGGAACGACCAAAAAAGGAGCTCAAAAATGAAGGTATCAATTAACTGACTTCCTCAACCACTTCCTCTATCAGCAGAGGCTCCGCAGGGAAAATACTGAGGACCTCATATTCACTTTGAAGACAAGGTGGATTAAAGAAAAAGTTGTAATGTTGGAAGATATTTGCATTAAAAACAATGTTCTTTCCATTTCAAGTTTCATTTGAGTGTTAACAGTGAATACATGAGCCCCTTCAGTAGCTTTTTCTGAGCATTCTGTTTGGTTGGTAAGCACAGACATTTTCTAGAGTCATGGAATGTCAGTGGAAAAATCGGTGCTTAATTTGCCAAGTCTTTTATTTATTGATAGAAAAGATACCCTTACCAGTTCAGCATTTTTGTTTTACTTTAACATTTAATGAAAACGAACCACTCTTATAGAGACATGATTTAATATTGGACAAAGCCAAACTGAAAATTTGATGCGGTTATTTATGAATATACATCAAGCACATGGACAGTCACTTCCTAATGCTGTCACTGTGTAATGAATAAAAAACACAATTCAGCAATGCAGAAATCATACATTCATGGAGATACAGTTCGGGAGCTTTGGTTAATGTTCACAACAAACAACAGAATAAGGAAAAGATGTGAAGATGGTATCATTGTTGATGCCAGAGATGATGGTTTAAGTAGATCTGAAACTGCTGATGTCCTGGGACCTTCATACACAAGTCTCTAGGGTTTACTCAGAATGGTGCCAAAAACATAACACAAATAAATAAACATCCAGCCATACAGAGAGGCTACAGTAACTCAAATCTTCACAGCTGTAGCAAGGAGAAAAGCATCTCAGAATCCTGAAACATCATCAGTTGAACATTACAGCCTGAGAATGCCTTTTACTGACCATGTGCATCCCTTTATAGTCACTATTTACCCATCTTCTAATCATTACTTCCAACATGATAATGCACAATGTCACAAAGCAAAGAGTTGTCTCAAACTGAACATGATAATGAGTTCAGTGTACTTCCTAGTCACCAGATCTGAATCTAACAGAACACCTTTTAGGTAGAATGGGAGATTGGCCGCATGATGATATTAGCATGGTGTTCCTAATAAAGTGCTTTTTGTATTAATTCACCACAGATAATAGTAGTGAACAAATCAAATATTTCCTTACGTTGAAGTAATATCTGCTGAAATCTAGTGTCCAGCTTTTTCAGGAAATCTAACCTTTTACTGTACAAGAAAAATAAAAAATCAAGTAATATATTCATGAGTGATTTTTAAAATATTTCTGATTCAAATTGTACAGTTGTTTTATTGTACTAGACTACTAATGTTCAGGTTTTTAAAGCAAAACCATGTCACTTTTGCTGAACAACAGCAACAGCAGCCTCTGCAGCCACAAATGGTAAATACAAACATAGATTCATGCTCACCTAACAAACACAAAATAATATGAGTTCTTTGTTCTTTCATGATATTGCAATATGAACATCAGGAAGCATTTGTTTGGATGGAGCATTGTCTGAGCGCTAATCTTTGCATTTTTTTCAGTGGCTCCCTGTCCACCTTAGATTAAAGTCTGATCAATGTCAACCCTATATTCCACCCTGTGCTCTCTGCTCTCAGAATACAGGAGTTGGAAATACAGAGTTGAAAAGAAATCAGCAAACTGTTTCTTCTGAAGTATTCCAAAATATTCTCATTTACAGGTGACAGTGTCTGTGCTTTAGTCATAACCTCTTAGCCTATTAAATCTGTCACAAAGTATTCTTTTTATGTTCAGTATCAAATTTAATTCACTGAAATAAATTTGCAGAAATGTATCTAAAAAACATTTCAATAAAAACTCAATTTCACTCAAAATCTTCTTATGCACTTTAAGAGCTCTATCACATCACCCATAGATGAAAAGTTACCACACCACAATAGACAGTGGTCTGAAGCACCCCCTACTGGTTGATGAACAGTAAATCTCAGCAAGCATTGCTGAGTAATTTAATCACAGCCATGTTGATGTTAAGGATGTTAAATTCCTATAGAAACATGACTAACTCACAACTCAACAAATGATCATCACACATTCTTATGGTGAGAAATAATGGAAAATAAAAAAAATGTTGTGCACAATATAGAAACCTGATACCTGAGACCATAGATGTATTAATAGATCTTAATACCAGACCAAAATTGCTGCCCATTCAGTCCTATCAGAACTACTGAAAAAACTTCGGGCACAATCCTTAATTGTACCAGGGCCCACTTGACAAACTCCTCCAGAACAGAGCGCTGAAAAGAAATAAGGTTCTTAGCTTCAAACCATTTCTGAAACAAGCACCACTGCCCATCGTATAACGAGCATGTGGATGGCAGATCCTCAGAGGCAATCCCCACCCATTTAAATTCAGCCTCTCATGGGCCAGGCCAATAGAGCCAAACATACAGGGTGTGGATGAAAAATCTGTCTGTGCGCCTGTGACACTAAGTCCCTGTGCGAACGGTCACTTGATTTTGAGGAGCAACCGTTGCTCTCGCATTCCCCAACTTTCTCTTCATACCTTGTTTCTTCTTACTTGATATTGGATATTGTACTTAAAAATCTCTACACATTTTCTAGTTGCACTAAATCATACTGTGAGTCTTTAAAATAAAAGTCATTCAGAGGTGAAGTAGTTTTATGTCATTCATTATGCCAGCATATTTTGTGGTTTCATTCCAACACTGGAGCACATATTAGTCAAAGCAGTTTTGTTAAGTGAATCCATGTCCTCGCCTTCACATGGGATCACCCTCTACACATGGACCCTGAGGTGAGCTATCTGCTGCTGCTATGTTTTAATTATGACATACCAGTGTGAAAATTCTGCGAACACACGTACATATTATTCAAGTCACGTGACAAAGTCAGAAAGTGGAAAACCTTACTCCGTTCCGCAATGTGTCTGCGTAGGTTCTCAGTCATCCAGGTCATGGTAGTTCTATGAGCTAAAGTCGAAGGCAACCAGTTCTATAAACTGGTTGGGGAGTCCCAGGTATTTAACCTCTTGGAGGTGGTCCTCAGAGTCATTAACCCACCCTGTTATTGTCCTCAAAGGAGAAGGGACAGTCCTTCGAGGACAATAATGTCCACATTTTGGATAGAGCGGACAGATGGTTTGAGAGAGTAGAAGCCATTTGTGTCCATCCACCCCTTTTTTGGTTGTAACTACTCCTACATACTTTCTGCCACAGAAACCATCCAACTATCTGCAATTTTCTATTCAAATGAATGCTTCAACTGTTGTTTTGCTTCCTTGCTTTGTTATTTCTGCTATTTAATTTGTTTATTTATTTTGCCATTTTCAGCATTTCTTCATCAATTCCAAGTTTTTCTGTATTTCAACTGTTATTCAGCTTGTCACATCCATCTCAGGTTGATTACTTTTATATCATACAAATTATATAGCCCTTTTTCACACAAATCTCAAAAGATAAAACTGGCTATGATCAAGAATAATACCTTTAACCACCATTACAGTTTAACCACCATCAAGTCCAGAGAGTTGAATGTCATATGAATTATCGAATCTGATTAGCTTTTATTTTAGCAACTACCGTTGATGCTTTTTAACTACTGTTGTGGTTTGTTTTAAACACTTACTAAAAGAGTCTAAGGCAGACCTGAAGGCCGCTCTTCTGGTTCCTGTTTTACAGGGGAAGAACACCTGGGAGCTGGGGGGAGGAAAATCTAACCTCCGCTGTCTCTTCGACCTCGTATACTTTTTCTTCTTACTATTATTCAAAACGAAAGATAACCGCCAGAATCACAAAATGTCATGCACAACAACAACCACTACTACTACACACACACACACACATCATAATATTGTCGTACACCGGGTCACTTTGACCCAGAGGACAACACGATTAAGAGGTAACACCATCCCAAAAATATGTGCATGCTAATGAATTTGTATTGTTACTGTGTTTTTCTGGAGTTTAGAGGCTGGATTGCTAAAATGTTTTGAATAGCATGTACCTGTATTGGTCAGCTCTGCATATATACTAATTTTTATGTGTTGTTTAGTTAATTAAGAGCCTAAATAAACCAAAAACAATGCATTTTGTGATGTTTACTGCTGCCCACACAAACGTGTTTGTGTTAATAAGTAGTATACCCTGAGACACTTAATGTTGATTTTTCTTTACTTTTTACTTTTTACTAAGCCTAATAAATATAGTCCATCATCTTTTGCATAATTATGTAGCTAAGTATAAATGCAGTTGAATTCTCTTAGCACCAGTTGTCTTTTCCTAAATCCTTATGACTGACCTCATGAGGTAAAGAAAAGAGGGTGGCTGCAGTCAAAGTCAACAAAAATAAAAATAAAAATCCTTTCCTAACCACTTTACCTTCACCTTGATGGAAAAAAGGTCAAGGAATGACACAAAGAATTGATAAGGAATTAAGAATAGAGAATATTTAGAGAATCCAACTGCACTTACACTAGGCATTTTTTATACCAACTTTATTTATAACACATGGAAGATGCACAGCGACAAACTCAGTGCTGTAGGCTAAAATTCAATAAGGTTTCCTGTCCAATACTAATAATATAATAACATGAAGAGAATACTAGTTGAGAAAGTTGAGCCATCAAAATAACGATGAAAAAAGCAATTGTACAAGGGTCCAGAGAGTAAATTATATTCAGACAGAAATATATAGTTTCCTTTTTATACATTTGTTAAGTAGAGAAAAAAATTTTTTTTAGAGTAGGGAAAGATTTTAGGAAGTTTTGGATTGTGTCCCAAACATAAAACAGGTGCTCTGTTGCATCTACATGTACATGGATCTGTCCGCGGTGAAAATACGATGCAATGAATTGTGGGATGGCATTCTCTCCTTTCCTTTCATAAAGAAAGGTCCAGTGTATCCTATGCTAAAGGAGATAAGAAGCACTGAAGCTCCTTTCCTTAACATTTAGAAAATTTGACCAGCTGAATCTGACCATGGCTGCCACCTTCCAAAGCAAAAAGGACTATTCGACTGCAGCCAGTGTAATTATTTTTTTAAAATAATGACCTAAACCCCAGTCTCACGTGACCATTTTAGAAAAAGTAGGATTTTGTGTCCAAAATCAAAGTAACTGAGTAACAGTAATGTGAAGAATTAACTTTGTGTACATTTGAAAATGTGACATAGATTGGCCATGAGAAAGCTTGGTCATGAGTGATTACAGAACCAATGTACAAATCTTATCATGTACACCCTGCAATTCCTGAACATACGATGAAGAATGGAATTTATTAATTAATGAAGATAACAGAAATGACTTTCATCAAATTACAACTTTAAACATTTTAAATATAAATGGTCAAAAAACAACAAAAAGTAAAAACAGTAAAAACATGACAGATAAGTACTAAGACAGTAATACAACTGATAAAAATGAAAAATTATTCATTTAAAGGTTTGCAGACATCTTGATGACATTTTGTTTCAGGTCCACAATATGCATATCAATTCTCCTGTGTAAATCATCCATTGAAGTTGCCAGGGTATCATACAGGGCCTGGACACAATGAAATGAAACATTTTAGTCTCAAACCATAAATGAAACTATGAAAAAGCTGGACAGTAAAGCAAACATGCCAAAGAGGGAGAATGGTTCTGACTGTACCTGAGCTTTTTCTGTCTCTTTGCTGCAGACGTCTCTCAGGCTCTGGATCTTGGCCTTCAACTGTTGCGTCTCTCTGGAGATCTCTTGGATTTTGTCAGCCATCTCCTCACGCTTTTGATGGATTTGGTTACACTGCCTGGAGAACAGGTTTTAAAGCTTTAATTTTACATAACAGGATTGTCAAATTATTTATTATTTATCTGAACTGACTACTATGTAAATTCCATGATATTATAAAATGATGTATGTATTATGGCATTAAATACCCCAAAACTTCTTGAACATGCTGCTCCTTCATCTCTCTCTTCATCTGTCTCCGGATGTTCTGTTTGGACTCTTTATCCAGCTTCATGCCCTGAGCACGCTTTACCTGGCCTTCCTCGATACAAAGGTTCTTCAGCTCCTTCTGCTTCTTTTCATATTGAGCTGTCAGCTCCTGGTTCTGCACACACACGCACACACAGATACAAGCTAACTCATTATGCACAGATTCTTCTCTTTTGTTTGAGTGCTCTGTTTTCTGGATGACCCCTCTCTCTCTTTTCCCATTCTCTCCTTAAATTACACACACACCTTTTAGACTCACCAGAAAGACAATCAATAAATGAACATTGTAAAAATTGATACTAGTGACACCCTGTACTCATTTACTGTATGAATAAGGCTGTATACAAGCTGCAGCAGTTGCAAGGTTTGTGTCTGACCAGTGAGAAATGTTCTACCCTGAGCAGGGGCAATTTTGGCAACAGGAATTGAGGCTGAAGAACTCAATTTAGACCCCAGTTCCTCAGGTCTGAACACAGATAATGTTCATGAGTTCCTGAAATATATTTTTTCGGCCCACAGAAAAGATCTTGCAGCAGAAACAGGCTACATGATACTTTGAGCTTTATGTAGATCCAACGATTAATTTACTTATTTAGAACATTCATTCCTGCTCACTACCTTTTACTGTACTACTTCCTTTGTTCTTGTATTTTAGGTCTATTCTAAACTTTAACGAAGTGTGTGTGCTTTTTTTGGAGGTTTGTTATTTATTTTGATGGGTAAACAGGATAAAATTAAGATTACTCCTCCATGCAACAAAATGATCATAATGCATTTGCTGAGGCTGATACAGCATACAAATGTTTTTTTTTAGATGTAAATAAAACACTTGTACATAGTTCATACCATCTCCTGTCTCTGCTTGGTGTTGTTCATGCTGCTCTCTAGGTCCTGCAGCAGGTTGTACATCTGCTGGATCTCAGCTTCAGTGTGAGTCACACTCTGCACCATGTTCTGCAGCTCCACCACACGCTCATCTGTTTCTTTCTGAAATCAAAGCCATTGAAAACATATTATACCTGCATGTGTCAGTCTAACGTCATTTCAACATGTCATCTTTTGAATCCATTGATCTCAGTTTTCTTTTCTACTAACAATGGAGTTCTTGATGTTCTTGACATTCTCCCTCATTTTCTCCATCTGACTCTTCAGCTCCTCTGGGGACTCCACAATCTGTGACTTGAGTTTGCCAATATCTTCCTTCAGGTTGCTGACGTCCACCTTCATCTGGGCCTGTCTCGCACACATTCAGACAACACAGTGATCTTTTTAACAAAAGTCCTTGACTCTTACCGTCTGTCTGGAAGTTTGGGACATCATGGTTTATTAAATATTTAGGGTCACAGTTACATACCAGTTTCTGAGACTTCTCTGCAATTTTGGTTTTCCACTCTGCGATGCAGTCGTTTTTTATATTCTGAGAGAAAGAGAGTTTATTTCACTTTGACTGACAACTCTCACAACAAGAAGTTTTACTATTCTGATTATATTTCATTATCACCCACCACTTCCTGGTATTCGTGCATGGTGGCGGCCTGCAGTTCAGAGAGAGCAGCTGCCAGCTCGTCTGCCTCGGCCTGCTGCTCTGGTGGGATGGTCCTGAGGACGAGACAAATCTGTAAACATCTAACTGAAAAGTGCTACTTTCGTTTTTCATGTCAGTGTAGAGGACATGTATTTTGTTGTCATGTTTTAATTTCTTGTGATCATTGACAATGTCAGTAAGTTTAATCATCAATTATTTTGACGTTAATGCTGCAACTAACAATTATTTTTAGAGCTGCAGAAATTTGCAGAATTGTTCCAGCTTCTCACATGTGAGAATTAGCTGCTTTTTGTTTTTCTTTGTGATAAATAACTGAATGTCTTTGGTTTGGGCTGTTGGTTAAATAAAACAAACAATCTAAATATGTCACCACAGACTTCAGGACATATACATGACAGATATTTTTCACTATTTTCACATATTTTTAGACCAAAACATAAATCAAGAAAATAATTTTAAAACAGTTTAATCAATAATGAAAATAATTTAGCTAAAGCCCTAATTATATTCGTTATCAGTTAATCTGAAAATGATTTTTCCAATTATTCTATTCAGTCTATAAAATCCCAGTGCACAGGGTGGTATCTTCAAACTGTCCAAAGCCCCCAGATATCACATACAGAGCATTACAAAAAGAGCAAAAGCGTAGTTAATGATCACAGATGACAAAGGACAGCTGTAAATTCTCTCTTGGATCAGCTCAAACCTTAATGTCAAGCATGTTTACTTATTAAATGACTTATATGATTAAATGATTATCAAAATTGCTCATTGCAGAGTTTTTGTTGATCAAAAAATAACAACTCATCTTTACCCATGTTATCTTTACCTCTCTGTAGATGAGTGACAAATCTTTTTTGGCTCAACACTTTCACAGTCAGATATCAACCAACCAAACAACAAATATCTCTCATGTCACATGTTTAATTGTTTGATCCAAGACTTACGTGAGCATCTCAATCTTCTTCTCCGCTTCTAGATTGCCTCTGGTATAAGCCTGCAGTCTGTCCATGTCTGCCCTCTGACAACAGAGAAACTAACTGTTACAATATGTGAAACTGATTGATTGATTGATTGAGTGATTTTGGAAGAAAAAATAAGACGCAAGTTGGCCAGTAGTGTCCCTTATAAAAAAAACTACCAAGATTAAAAAGACGAAATTAAGTACAAACACGTATCCAAGATATTTCTCTGCATTATAGTCCTAATTCTGTCTAGATCATTGTTATAAATTTCATTAAAGCAGTGTACTAGGATATTTTGAATCATAATGTGATTCTATTATATATCTATATATATATATTTATTACATCTTAGCATGTCACTCGCAACTGTTGATCGGTGGAATAGTGTGAGACTGCTTCACCATTGCACCTCTAGGTCTCCACAGGGAAACTTTAAACTGTATACTCTCAAGATACCATACCACTAGTGGGGGTTAGCAGTAGGCTAAAAGCTAGCCTTTATCCCCGTTTGACCATTTTAACATACAAATTTGGCCTGCTTCTCCAAGATCATGTCCATCCTCTGCTTCCTGAAGTGAAGAAAGTTCATGATTGCACTAAGAACAGTCAGAGTCTTCTGTTTTTCTGGAAAAGAGCAGCAAGACCATTACCAAAGGACTGGTTACAAGTTGTCAAATGTGCATTAGTCAGTGAAATGTATGGATTTATAAAAAACAATTGTGAAATAAGAAACATATTCTTACTTGGGGCTAGGAGGTCATTCAATGAGAAATCATACACCAAGCACATAGGCAGAAACTGCCGCCTAAAAAAGATGACAAACAGTGTTGGTAAATAAATAATATAAACTGTAGAAGGAAAAAAATAGAAATGTATATATCTTACTCAACATCACATTAAAATCTAATTCCAGAGCCTTTTGAGCACTGAACTGAAACAACAAAGCAAACAATGTACTATTTTCATTTGAGTCAACTGGCAGAAGGCTGGTGTCAGTAAAAGTCCTTAAGTGTCCATAAGCAAGTCACTGAATCCCTAGTAATTGTGTGGATGCTGCTATATAGCTAACCTCTAACCTGACAGGTGAGTGAGAAAAGAATTTATCTCAACACATAAACTCATTACCGGCTGGTGCACTGTGTTGCTGTATATCCAAAAGACAGTAAGAAAACTCACATGCGCACGTAGACGCTCATGATAGCAGTTGCCGCCTCATGATATTCTGGATACTGAATGTTCTCCAGAAGTGGAACCTGTTGGAAAACAAATCAGCAAATCAATCTCTCAACTAAAAGCAAGGTTAACATGTAGGTGTAGATGATGATTCTGTGACATTTACCACTACATGATCTCCTACATATATATCAGCTGTTGAGAGTGAAATTTATAATACCAGACAACAGGAATAGAAAAGAGTGCTTAGTATAAATTTGAATATGAGAATCCCTCAATGTAGTAGTACACATGCCTGGATGCAAACTGCTAAGTTTCTTTTCCAGTCAAACACAGTACTTACCATAGAATGACATTCAGGTCTGAAACGATACAGGAGATGCAGCACTCTCATGTATAATGTTTGAACTGCCTCTGGCTGTGGGAGAGAATAGTCAAGTGTTATGTTAATGGTCTATAATTTATGTGAAAAGACTGATGACTGCAAAACAAATAGCACCTCCAATACAGGCTGTTATCTCATCAAGTCCAGTTCTTTATCTCATTGAAGTCTAGCTAGCGAAATATTTACACCTGGTTCCCACCCACTCTCCAAGGTGTTTGAATTGGAACATAATTTTAAATTTTTCCTCAAATGCTCATGTACATTGAAGAACTTATTACCATTTTTAATCATTTGTTTGTTAATAAAATTTCCCACTAAAGTGATTAAATTTCCTTGTCAACCAACAGTCCAAAACCAGAGCTGCAATGCTTAGGCAATTAATTTACCAATTAATAAACAGAAAATTAATCTTCAACTATTTTGATAATTGATTATTCCTTTTAGTTATTTTCAAGCAACAATGGATCAGTTATCAAAATAGTAGCCAATTAATTTCTTAATTGCTGCAGTTCTGTCTCAGTTAGTATTGGACAAATCAAGAGGGTATCTTCCAAAATTATTTTTTTTAGTACAAACTTTCCTCCTTGTGTTTCCCCAGACTCCTGTCTAAGCTGTGGCAGAGGAAATATATAATACATAAAACTTTCAGTGTACATTGTGAGATTGCTTTGATTCATTTTCCAAAACAAATTTTAAATATGAAAAACTCTGTGAATGGCTAAATTTCCTAGTACAACAGAAAAGAACAAACTTACAAAGTGAAAAACCTAAAAATCATAGGTAAAGTCCTCAGAATACGGGTACCTCATATAAGCAATACAAGTTCACTGCACTGACTCTCTCGTGTTGTAGTGATTGTAGACAGCTGGTTTATACTTCCAAGCATTACTGTATTATTATTGTATTTCCAATGATTAAACTTGATGGATAATGTAAGAGAAAAATGTAAATATATCTCTGGACGGATACTGTTCATTTGTAAAAGGCCTTCGCCTTTGTCGATAAACAAAACAAAGCTATTTTACCAGTATTTTTGAAAAGGGTTTGACATAGGTGACGCCTCTCTTTCGTCTGAGATTAACCGTTAACCCCTAACTTTATTGACATAAAGCAACGTTTGCCTTATTGTGACAAGCCGTTCAAATGTTGTTATCATTTTGTAAATAATATAAAATAGAATTAATTTCGTTATCAACGTTATTGATTTTGCAAGCGAACAGCATCAGCATCAAACGGTCGTTACCTTCGGAGCAGGAGTCAGATCGCTCTTTGTAAAGTGTTTGGCCTCTTGGCCAGTTAGAACTTCTGTTCGGTAAAAGTTCACTATCGCATCCGCAGTATAAACAGGGAAGGTGTTTTCAGTCATTGTCGCCGAGTTATTGCCGAATAAAAACAGACAAAACACAGAAAGCCTATTTCGATTTCTACGACGAGACAAAATTGGCGCCTTAAAAATACTTCCTTGTTGATTTGTAGATGACGCGTCTGATTGGTCAATTTGTCTTTCTTCTGTTGTGAATGAGATGACACATTATTCAGCAGCGCCACCTGGGCCCTCTTGCTCATACTGGGGACAAATGTACAAGCAATTTTTTTTCAAGAGCCTCTATTATGCATATTATAAAATTATATTTACAGTTATATTTACACATTTATTATGAAACATGCAAGGTAGAATTTCTCCTGATCAAGTTAGTTGTCATAAAAATTAATGAATCAATACATTTTCCCATATATGATAGAGAAAAAAAGTGGTAAATTCTGGATGTTACAAAAGCAGGTGAAACCTTCCAAAAACTTCACACTGACGGAGGGCAAGAGGGACAGCTTCATCAAAACTCCGACGTACAAGTAGAATCTGTGGTCTTAGGACATGTTGTAAGATAGTGGCTTGATGGCTAAAATCTTTGAGGTGATTTAAACCGTTTTATGTTATGTGTAACCATATATATTAGGAGATAAGTACCACACCCTTTCCACGTATCTAGTGTACACTCCGAAGCAGCAGGGGGCGGTAATGTCACACCGCCAGCACTGAATAAACACGTGACACAACACGGAACTCGCTTAGATGTGGACTGTGTGTTATGAGCTTGGTGTTTGATTTCTAAAGAGAAATTTTACAGTGCGCAATGAGTTTTGGTTGCGTGTACGTGTGCGCGTACGCCGATAACCTGTATTTCGCCGAGGTTTGAGATTTGAGCGACAATGGCGGTGAACTGGGCCGACAGGATCTCTGCTTTCTCTCTCAGTCCGTCTCGCTTCCTCTCCGGGACAACTGCAGAGGCTTTTCTGGCAGAACTGCTCCGTGAGCTCCGAGATGACAAAGCTAGTTTCAGTGTTAAGGTAAACTTAAATAAATAAACGGATAGAACAGTGTTTTGCATTTTTTCTCATTGGGGTACAGATACGTATATGTTACGAAATACTGTGCCTGTTAATAAGGACTGAGGTTATGTACGTTTTGATGAGCTCTGTTTAACTTTGCTCTAAACATTGAGGCCTTAGTTCCATGGAAGTAACTATAACGAGAAAGAAAAATAATTACTCTTAAAGTAGCAACGTATTTTCACTGTATTGTCCCACATTTTAAGCTATGGCGTGTATACATCTGCCAAAACTTAATTGCCAAATTAAATGGACTGGTGGTGAGGTGAAATGATTACGCGATTGGAAATTAAATCACTACTACTGTCACGGTCATTTTTGAGTTAAATAACGTGCTAAATCATTCAATAAAGAGGCTATTTCCATTGTTGTTTTATATGTGGAGTGTGTGTGTGTAAGTCAGTTTTATTAAGTGTTCTGTATTTTGTTTTTTCCATTTTCCAGTTGTGTGTTCAATATAATCCTAACTAGTGTTTCAGGTTTCTAGTGTTGTGAATACTGATGGGTCTTAAACAGTATCTTTTACCTCCACCTCAGGTTCTCCTGTCGTCCCCACTATGTGAGTACCCAACTCTGCTGTGTCCTTCAGACGCTGTGGGTGAGGAGACAGCCCTGGAGCTCATGTCGGTATTTGCCCAGTGTCCTCCCAGATATGTGCAGTTTCGTTGTCACCTCCTCCTGGACCTCACCTCTGTGCTTGTCTGCACTTCCTGTGTGAGCAGCTGTTCTCGCGCATCTCAAGATTTCCTGGACCTGCTCCTTCAGATATCCCAGGACACCAGTGACCTTCATTGTGATGGTGCTCTTCATTCTCTTCGGGCCACAGCTTGTGACTGTTTGTGGGAGCTGGAAGCTTGCTCTCCTGGCCTTCTCTCCCAGCACATTGAGCTCTTTAGTGGGCTCAGGCAACAACAAACCTCCAGGTTCCACCAGGCCTATGCAGGACTTCATACTCTGGTGCTGAGGAATGCAGTGTATAAACTAACCCAGGAAACAGGAGCTGGTGCTGAGAAACTTAAAGCTCTTCTGGGAGGGAACACGTCAGTTGCATGGGAAGCAGACCAGGACTCAGGCCTGACCAACAACAAAAACTCAACCATACCGTCTTTCATCTTGGGACCCATGGGTATGGTGCCGACCCTCCAGACTGGATCTGATTGTAAGGAGCTGCGTTCAGTCCTGTCGTCTCTCCTGGAGGAGTCCTACCTTCTCACTCCTTTGTGTCAGGCTGCACTGCTGCATAGACTGACAGAGGTGGTTGCCATGGTGCCTGGTGTCCCTCCAGCCATATTCAGGGCTCAGCTGCTGCGACTGCTGGGCACAAGCAAGGTTTGTCGATGACTTATTGCTGTTTATAAGCAGTTTTTGTGTTAGATTAGATAGATACTTTTTTAATATTAAAAAACATACTTTCCCACTTTTGTGGTATTTCAATTTCTCCTGCTGCCCCTACCCTTATACAAAAGAGGTAAATGGAATTTAGTTAGTGGTGCCCACTGCTCTACACTACTGCACTAATTTAATGTCTGTTTTCAAACAGCATACCCATTATTCTAGATAATCCATAATATATATTTCTTCATCAGTTCTATTGGAAACTGCCCACAATTAGGTCCATGGATTATCCTGAGTAACCATGATTATCTCAGAAAGTACACACTGACGTGTGCACCAGAGATAGCTATTTCAAAATACCAGCACTTACAACCAAAACTCTCTGCAAGACTAGATACCACCAGTAACATTTTATTCTTTGTAATGGAGGTGAATTGCCTATTTGGGTTTTTTTTTTCTTTTTTCAGTTCATATTGACCATTAAAATGCTGTATTTTTTAAAATCTAAATATTGCCTTACACAGCATCAAAGTTGTAATCCTTAAGATTTCAATCCTGTTTGATTTGATTTTAGCAAGTGTGGTTAAGCACTACAACAAACACTCCTTGAGCAGCTACTTTGTTAGAAAAAAAGAGCAACTGGCGTGTCTATTTACAGAGCAGTGAAACAAACTTGCATTGCTCTGAAAACAAAGTCAGTCAATAATTGGTCTTTTTACATCATGCCATGAGCAACTTTGATCTGATTTCATGCTGCATTTGATGGGAGTGGTTTTTGCACCTAGTATTACAAAATATAAATACACTAAAAAGGAAAAAAGGCTTACAGTCTCTACATTTACAGATAGACATTTATTTACTTTCTTATCTCTGTATGGTGGACAAAAGGCTGCAGCCAGTAAATGATGCATAATTAGAAATTATTGAAATTCAAAGGTGCTAGTAGGTGAGTTTTGTTGGATTTTGTTACCTTTGGACAAAGCCTCTGTTTCCAGTCTTCATGCTAAACTAGGCTAACCAACTGCTGGCTCCAGCTTCATATAATTATCATATTATTATATCAGGGCAGCTGTTGCTCAGGAGGTAGAGCGATCACCGGCTCCTCCAGTTCAAATACCAAAGTATCCCTGGGCAAGATACTGAACCCTAATTTGCCCCCGATATATCATCGGTGTGTGAATGTGTTTGAATGTGTTAGCACTTTTTATGTATAGAACAAGTGCTGTATGTATGTATGTGTGAATGTGACCTGTAGCGTGAAGCACTTTGTGGTTGATATGACTAGTAAAGCACTATATAAGTGCAGTCCATTTAATATTTATCGTGCAGACATGAGAGTGGAAGCTATCTTCTCATCTAACTTTCAGGAAGAAAGCGAATGAGCATATTTCCTTAACTGATGAACTATTGTTTTAAAGCCACTATAATGGGGACAATTGCAGATGGCAACTCATAGACTGTAGCTCAGGAGTACCTAATGTTTTTCTCAAATAAAAGCTAAAATGTAGCTGCTTTAAGTTTACCTGTACAAGTTGACGTAATGAGAATCATGGCTTATTGAGGTTCTTAAATAAATCATTGTCTGTATCCTTTCAGGTTTGTCTCCTCCACTCCACTCTGCTGATGAAGTGTGCGTTCACAGACAGCCTGTTCAGTGCAGAGGATGAAGCCTTCATCCTCAAACGACTGGTCGTGCTCTCCCAGCACCCACTGCTGAGTACACCTGAGAAGCTTTTCTACATGGACTGTATCCTGCACTTTCCTGAGAACCGTCCAATCAGCTGTGGCGACAGTGATGAGACTCTCCCTGTGCTGCTGACTCCCCAGCTTGCCTCAGCTCTAGTGCCCACTGTGTTCAATGACAGTGCCACCATGCTGGCCAGACTCAACCTGCTGTCTCTGGTCTACCTGGAGGAGGGAGAGGAAGGGGAGGGGGAGGGGGAGGAGGGCAGGGGGCTGGCCTACCTCTACGAACACCTCACTGCGCTGCTGCACATTGTGGAGAATGGAGGCAGCAGAGAGACTATTGTCACCTTCTTCAGGGCTGCCTTCCTCTTCCTTTTGAACTTCTACCACATGGAGCACTACTCTAACAGCCTGATTGAGAAGGTGTGTAAGCTCTACCTCCACCACACCCAGCTAGCTCCACACATCATCAGCCTGGCCGACCAGACTCAAGACAGACTATCTGAGTCTAACTGGGCTGTGCAGCTTCTGAAAGCCCTGCAGAGAGTCATCACCGAGGCCCCACTCGCCCAGCTCACCTTGCAAGACCTCCGCTGGCACCTCAAGATGCTAGCACGGGTGGCGGAGGAAGGAAAAATCCCCCAGCACAGCACCCTTGGCTTTCTGTCCAGCGTTATCACTCCATCGTCCTCCTCACTGTGTGTAAGTGGCGACTGGCGTCTGGGGAACAGCGTGCTGGGAGTTTGCCGCCGCTTGCTTGTCCACCCCAGCCTAGACTCACTGCTTATTCCTCTGGCTGACATCCTGCAGCATCTCACCTGCTGCTACGGAGACACAGACATACAGGACCATGCCCGTCTTTACTACACCATCCTCACTACACTGTCCCGGGAGAAGCTGGCTGGGGTGTTGGCGCAGGGTACGGCCGAGGGAGGGCGGCAGGTCACGAAACGATCGCTGTCGTGCATCATGGCCGAGAGTGAGGGGCTGACGAGCATGCTAACCATTCACCAGATGGAGAAAGCAATATTCAATGTGGTTGAGGTGATTTCTGAGCCACAAGAAGAAACGCATTCAGATAAAGAATGTCACCCAAACCAGACTGAGACAGAGAATTGCCCGGATGAGATGAACACAGCACTGGAATCCTACAGAGGTCAGTTCAATGACCCTGATTTTGCCTCAGAAATCACCTTAAGCTACTAGTTGGTTCATGCTGAGGCTCATGACTCCCGCTTTGATCAGCTCTTCAGCATCCGCCTGCACTTCAACCTCACAGATGACCATTATGAAGAACTGGATGACATCAGTGTCCCTTGTCTCATCAGAGAGAGGCCGTCGCCAGTGGTGAAGCTGAGACTGAAGCCTCGGCGGCCCTACCCCACCACCCTCCATGCCAGCACCATCTTCACCACACAGGATGGGCTTTCCTGGCACAGCATCCTGCCAGACATCCATGTGGCTTTCCAGCAGGACTTCATGCCTGTGCCTGCTCCCCCAGCTTGGGGACAAGGCAGCAAACTAAACCTGTTTGAGAGATTATGGGATGAATTCTGCTCAGAGAGTGGGGACTGTGCTACCAGCCTGTTCTGCTGCCAGCTGAAGGAAACAGCCCTGATTTCCTTGGTGAAGAAAAACTTCCTCCCCTACCTTGTTTCAGATTCGTCCAGTAAAGAAGAGTTTAAAGTGCTTATCTTCCTCCCACCACAGTATCACATGCTGCTGAAAATCAAGTTCAAGGAAGATGCTGTACACTTCGACATTGCCACAGATAACTGGCAACTTTTGCCTCACATAAGTTCTTATCTACTGATAATCACATCTTCACAGGAGGACACTTACAGCTGACTGTGATGCATCTTACTGGTTTTTAAAATCAAAAAATAGCTGGCTTTTAATAAAATCATCATTTTTTTGTCAGCACTTTAATAACTTAAATTGTACTTAAAATCAAGTAACTGAAGACAGTTGATTTAAAATAAAGTTATTGCACTTTAATTTTCTTGACCTGCGAACAATTGACATCTTATTGGTAACCATGGCATCTACAAATAAAATAATTTAATTTGAGTTGCAGGATCTTCCTGATAGATGGCTCAACAGCAGTAGTACACGTTCACATTTAATTAATGTTGTCCTGAAGGTTACGTGCAGTTCACTTTGGTGAGAAGCACTGAATGTAAACAACTTTGCTTACAGTAAAAAGTCCACCGTGCAGCTTTAACTCTCACCTTTGTGATATATGTTGGTAAGATAACCAACTGAATCTGAGGTGAAAGAGTTCTGAAAATGGCTACTGAACTGGTATTTTAACTTTTACTGGGTAAAAACGCCCCTGCACAGGCTTGCTAGAGTAACCCAACTTGATGCTTTAATTTTGGAAAAGTACCCTTCACACTGCCACTGTATACAAACAAAACCTCTAGTAATGGGTCATAAACTTACGGCAGTATACGAAAGTCACTGAAACACAGTGTGACACTTTGATATCAGTGACTCCAATCCATGTATGGATTTTTCTCAGTTCAATTTAATGTCCACTAAGGCTACAGATAGTCTCTAACTTGTATCTTTTATAAAAATCCCAGTCCTTTATTCATTCCAGCTTCAGCAATCCTTTAATCAGAGAGGCCCCTGAAGTTGGGTTCTGTGTAAGGTGGTAAGGCTGTCTGCTGGCTGAGAAGTTTGTCCATGATGGCGATCTCTGCGTCCCTCTTCTCCACCTCGTCTACGGGGGTCCAAGACATGTCATGTTGGAGTTTGAATGCACCAACAAATGGGTGGGGGCAACTTGGGCCCCATTCCTTCAGAGGAGAGCACAGAGAAGGTTATGTCAAGAATCAGTGGCATGATGAAATCAGTACAGACACACATCTTTTTTCTCTAGTAAACAGCTCATTATCAGTTTACAAACCCAACTGCTTCCACAAATTCTAAAACAGTGTATGCGCAGTCTCTTTTGGTCTCTTTCTCACCTACAGTATATTTGCACATGTTCAGGACATAAATTCTTTTTTCTTGTTTGATCATTTTCACCTAGTGAAATGTTCTAAGAGAGTGAACATTCTGGGTTTGGCTCTGGAGAAAATTCAGAAAAAATGAATGACTGGTATGTTCCTGTATGACAATCCAGTTATTATCTCTATGACATTCTCCCCATGTCCCCCATTACAACTGTCCAAATTCCATGATCAGTAAAACCTGTCTGTACCTGCAAAACACACAGCTATACTGTAACCAGCCAAATCCAACTTAAACTGCCTGTGTTTTGACCGCCTGCTCACTCCCCACTCCCAACTGGGTTAAATGAACTTTGAACACCAAACTCCCCCCTCCTCCCAGCATTACATACACGTGCCTTCAGGTGTTGGTGTAGGTATTCACATGTCTTATCTGTGCAGGATGTTAAGTAACCGATCCTGTGCTGGCATTTTGTAACTCTTCCCGTTCATAAAGGGTACCATAACATGGAGACAGCTAAACAACCTGGTATTAGTGTATTAGCTGACCTTAGGAGAGATAATGGAGAAGTATTTCTGTCCAGATGGCCGCTGGTAGAGGTAGTACATGTTGCCTGGTTTCTTCACTATGTTACAGGCAGCATGGTGGAGGTCAGCATCTCTTTTAGCCTCCTCTAAAACCTAGGAATAGAGAAGACAAAAATGTGTACTGGACTGAAATTATCTCTTCTTTTGTTATCTAACATACTCAACTTCTAACAACATTTTCTTTTCACTTCTGTCCCCTTTTCAAGTATGCCGTTACTATACTGTAAAGTAAAACACAATGAGATGTGAACATTCCTTGATGAGATTTTGCTTTAATTATGATCACATGAGCATCACTACTTTGGAATCTGGTTTTGTTTAACCAAACCACAAAATCAATTTTCAATGGTTTAAACTTTCCCAGTGTATGCATTCTGGCATAATCAGCTTAAAAATAGCCACAGAAATATTTCAGAACAATGGATGCAGCATGGTGTTTTAACTGCTGCTCTTACCTTTCTCGCTTGCTCCTGTAGGTATCTGATCTGGTCAGCAATGACCGTCAGTTTGTTGCAAGCGTTGGCTTTGATGAAATCATCTCCCTAACAAGTACAGTAAACATATTTTCAGGACTATTATATTCATCCACATTAAAAGGAGCTGCGTTGTACGGCTTGATAGTTTGAATATAAATTAACATAAAACTTCAGTCCACACCTTCTGTACTTGTGATGCCAGGGCCACCAGGTCCATGGGGTCCCCCACTCTATTGGTCTGATAGGAGCTGACCAGTTCCAGTCCGCTGGGGGCGCTGCTGCTCTCAACCAGAGTCACTGTAAAAAAAACACATGTACAGTTACATCACAGTCGCACGTGAAACTGAATTACAAAAAGGGACATTACTGGTAGTGCTCCAACTTCTACAACTGCTGCCTCTGCTACTTCTGTTACAATCATTGTTTCTATATCTGCTGTACTATAATAACACAGCCACTTCCACCCTTAGCTATAACCAAATATTACGCACTTTTGACAGAATACTGTAATGACTGCAACTGAATAATTGTAAACATAATTCTTTACTGTTACAATTTATCACTTAGCCAGATCTCTTGCCTCCTTCGGCTTAAACAGTATTTCAGCAACTATCAACAATTAAGTCAATACACATAAAATGTATCAATTACTCGGCAAAATTACGTTGTGTACTTTTTCTGCTGAATAGTACTGGATTGCAGTGTACAGCTTTCGTCGTTACACCACATCTGCTCGCACAGTCAAGCTGCCACCAAAGTGACACACTGATTTAACGTGCGCTGGGATAAAGCTAATTTAAAACAAATATATTCATGTCGGCAATGCCGATGTGCTTTGTCAGATAAATTCTGAGACAGCTCTGAGGGGTGGTGAAGTTTGGCATAAGGTTTACACGAAGTCACCCAACAAAGTTGTTAACATTACCTGTGGTGGTTTTGCCAGGCTGGCTGGGGAGACTAACCGTCTTGTCCATGGTCTTTTCTTACAGTCTTTACTACAAACGCTTCTCTCGAATGATTTTATCAAATGTTATTCCTAAGTCCACCAGCTTCTTTTGTAACCAGCTAACATTTCAGTAGAAAAACCGGAGATTTAGCGGGGTCCTAAATCTCCGCCCCATTTTTCCTATGATGGTGGACGTGATTGTGCCTGTATACAAGACTTTAAAATTAAAACACTTTATTGGAGTTGATCTATACCGAAGAATTGATAATTTCTGAGACATCCTGATTGATATTAGAATGTTTTGTGTATGTTTTTTTTTATGTATTTTAAAACATTGATTTCTTTTCAGGCACGCCAACGATACCCCAGCCCCGCCACAGAACATTTACACAAGACAAGATATGACACTGTTTAAAAAACAATTGCAAGGAACAAGCATAAGTCAGGAGGATACTGCCCATGGTCTTATAATACACCCATGATACTGCTACGTTAATGTTACATTTTAAACAAAAGTAGCTTCACACCACGCAAAAAAAAAAAGAAAGAAAAGAAAAAAAAAAAGACTTACACGACATTTGACCTAAAAGCTAGACCTACAATTACCGTCTGGTTTTCGGTGCCATTTCCACGCTGAACATGCTTCACCCATGATCCATTGCAGGCGCACAAAATAAAAAACAAAAAATCGGGGTAAATAGGGATTTTTCCAAGTGTGGACAACAAATACGAGGAGGTTTGATATGAAGCTGTGTCCTTTATTTGCTGTCATTAAAAAATGTTTAATTTCTCAGAGAAAAAGTTTTAAAAACAAGATAATTTTCTCATTGAGATTATACATGCCAACTTTTTTTGTCACAACGTAAAATTTTGCTTTTTGACTAAATAAGTCTAAGACAAGAATGTTTACATGCTGTTTTAATGATACAAAGATCCACTCAAAGCCTTACAGGCAGACAAATGTACATATACATAACACAGTTAATTTCACACGGAACACTTTATTCGTATGAAAATATGATTCAAGTGTCCTTCACAGTCAACAGATCTCAACCCAGAAAAACACTGATGGTAGGCTTTGCAGTGACATGTTAGGCAGAGCTATTCGCCACCATCACCACACCAACACCACATGAGGGAAGAAAGCTGTTCATCTCCCAGCAGACTTTCACAGACTTGCAGGAATCTATCACACTAAAACCGTTCTGAAGTTCTGGAAACATCCATAACAAGATAGGTCTCTTGATACACTGAATCGGGCTGTATTGATTTTTGTAATACTGAGATAGCATAAGAATATATTTTTCATGCAATACAAAATGTGCTCTTACACTTCTCTGTCTGTTTTTGGATATTCTGAGCACTTCAGAACAAGAATGGGGATTTTCCAAAATTACAATATCAAGTTGTTATTTATGATTATTTCACACTGTCTTTATGCACTTCAAAGCCGTGGAAGTTACTTACAGTAGGCAGGTTCTTACATTGTCTCACTTCCATGTTAAAAACAATGTCGTTTGGTTCGCTCTCACACAGCTCTGCGCTTCTTCAAATCTGGTATCACAATTTGTCCTGTGGACTAAAATCATTTAGTCAATTAGTCAGATGTTTTTAGTCTCTCAGTTTAACACCTCGTCTGTACGTTTTGTCATTAATGAACTTCCATACATGTCTATTATAACTTTCTTTTATTAGGGAATACATTTGGAACTCAGTAAAAACAACAGCTTGGTCTTTGAGGAAGTGATAATGTTAAAAATGACGGTGATGATTTGATGAAGTGATTTTAAAAAATGTTGACCAGAAATGATGTGCTAAACGATATGATATTAACTTATTACACTATGGTCAATCCTGACTAATGCTGCACTTTTCATCGCAAACTGTAGGGCCACAGTGTCCTAAATGGTATAGTAATAATGATTTTTACAAGTGTATGTGGGGGGTGACAGGGTGAGGGGTGTTACCGGGAGCTCAACTGTTCAAACCCCACCTCCAGACAAGTTACTGCCGGAGGAAGAAGTGAGTTTCACCCCTTCTCCTGCCGGTTCCCGTAGTCTCAGGTCTAGGCTGCTGTCCCGCTGCAGAGCCCTGACATCTTAGCATCATGGAGCTCCGTTATACACTTTTATTTCTGTGCCTTACTTTACCATCGTGCACGTCGGACAATGACTTAAGCAGCCACTTGGTTTTGGAGCCTTATGATTACCTCTTCGACACGGCAGTGGAAGCCTACTATAAGGGGGACTGGCTGTCGGTTATTCTGAACATGGAAAAGGCGCTCAGGAACAAAGCTACAGTCCGGAATGTGAAGGCTCAGTGCCGGCTGAGTTGCGCCAACCAGACCGCTTTCGGTGACCCTTTGGCCGGCTTGGGAGTTCCCATACCAGGGGCCGGGTCTGTGGATGACCTGGGCTTCTTCCAGAAAATCCTGAAACGGGCGGACTGTGTGAAATCCTGCGAGACTGAGAAACTCGGTTCGCCGACTCTGCATCAAGTCAGCGAAGAAGTGGAGCTGGAGTTCAAGAAGAGAACTCCATATAATTACTTACAAGTCGCCTATTTTAAGGTATATACCTAAGTACAATAGTAGGCTACAAGTGTAAAATTGGTGTATGCAATCAGCATTGTACTCAAACTGCAAAGATAAATTGTTTGTCTAGTGTAGCTGCAGAGTAAATATGCACGAACGAAATGTAAAACTTAAGTTGTGATCTCATTCATAGCTTTAATTAAGAGCTGATGTGGAGCTACTGTAAATACCCCAACCCCCCAAAACCAAGACAGCCATGCCACGTCTTAAGGTGGAGTCAGCTTCTGTGGAGTCTGACGTGAGGACGTAGAATTTTGGGATCCAGCGGTTTTAAGGCCTAAACTGCTGCTTTCAAATCCACTTGATAAACTTGTCAAAAATAAAGTGATGCTTTGCTGGCAAGTACTTGTAGCTGTTTAAAACGTATGATAATTTTAATATTTTGAATTCTTAAACACAAAAAAGCTTCATCACTCACTTATCTTTGTGCACTGAACAATTCTCTTGGCTTGTTGTGGAAAGCAAGACTTACAAAACTTGAAAGCACCAACGTAATGAAAAGAGCTGCAGAATTTTAATCTGCCACTAAAATCTGCGAATGTGTAAGAAATTTATCTCAAATAAGTACTCTGTGTATTTCTATAATAATTCTTGCTATAATTGTTCCTACATAGTCAGTACAGGACTGGGGGGGGGGGGGATGAAATGTGAAATGGCAACAATATATTGGCAAGTCTGTAAAGTTATTAATTAGCAAAACAGGATGAGTCATCAATAATAAGGTTTGATACTCATATTTCTGACTTTCATAACTTTGGCAGTAACATCAGCTCCTAGGTCAAGCATGCTGGATCACAGTTCTAGTTTACTGGTATGGCAAATGAAAAGGAAGCTATTTCATTGTTTGTTTTAATTACACGTCATCATAGCAGACTGGCAGGTGAGGGTTGCTTTGGATTGTGTCAAAGGACCAAAGTGGTTACAGCTCAGTATAACATACAAACTGCCTGATGGCTCTTTAACACTAGCTCTTTGCAAGCGAGCACATTATATTGAAGTATTCACTAAACTTATAATGTCATGCTGAACTAGTGAAGGATTGGTCAGTTTAATCAAGTACTATTGGAAAAATTCAGGGTGACAACCTGATATATATATATATATATATATATGTATATCATGTTTATTAGTCAAGTCAAGTCAATTTTTATTTATATAGCGCCAATTCACAACAGAAGTTATCTCGAGGCACTGTACACTGTCCCACCATGAGCAACCACTAGGCAACTGTGGCAAGGAAAAACTTCCTTTTAAGAGGCAGAAACCTCGAGCAGAACCGGTCTCAGGGTGGGCGGCCATCTGCCTCGACCAGTTGGGTTTAGACAGAGAGAGGGGGGTGGGGGGATGGGGTAAGAGAAAGACAATATTGCAGATACACAGACTAAGTCAAATAATATAATAATAATAATTATTATTATTATTAAAGCTGCACTAGTCAATATATTATGTTATTGCCTATATGTAGAATTATCACCAACTCTGGAAGTTCCCCCCATTTCTGTGAACCAAAACAATGAGATGAAATATGCTAAACTTTCATTCCATCAGAAATGTTACCACACAACAGTGAACAATCCTGTGACAGAAAACCAGAGTCTGTAGGTTTCTCAACAAGGTGGTTTGCTGATTAACAAAACTTTAATCAGAGGATGAGTTGAACACATGTTTTTTTTTCCAGATCAATAAGCTGGACAAGGCTGTGGCAGCAGCCAACACCTTCTTCCTGGCCAACCTGGATCATATGGAGATGAGACAGAACCTGGAATACTACAGGATGATGGCAGGAGTACAAGAGGAGGACTTCAAAGACTTGGAGGCCAGGCCACATATGGTGAGAGCAAACTCCTTCCCTGACAATTTTAATGTCATTTTTTGTCTCTTAACCACCTGCCCAGAGTGCACTTCTTGTCTGACATGTTGATTGATGTGTGTTCACAATAATGTGTGTGTGTGTTTTTTGTTGTTTTTTTTTTTACTTCAGAAATCTGTTGACATTTTGCAGTCTATTTACTGTGTTAAAAATTTCTCATTGTGAAATACCTGTAGTCGCTGCCACTGGCCAAAGAGAGTTTTCAAATATTTTAATGAATTTTTCAGGCTGGGGGATAATGGCTGTAAAGCGTTAGTGGAGAATAGCTTTTTATGCTCTTTCTCTAAATGCAAAACATAACCCAAACAAGCACCTTCTCTGTTATTAATGTTGTTAGACTGAATAACATGTTAACACAACTTGAGTTGAAAATTGTGTACCTTTGCCTACTTGACTAACCTAATACAAAGAAACCCTGACTGTTACCTATAAAAGACCACTTTAATGTCACATAGTTCTAGTAATAATACACATACATTCTCCTCAGGCCAAGTTCCTGCTCGGGAAGAGTTTCTACAGCGACGACTCATTCGGTCTGGCAGCTGAAAACTTTGAAGTGGCCATAGAGGAGTACTTCACAGCCGATAAGGAGTGCAGAGCTCTGTGTGAGGGAGCCTACAACTATGATGGATACAACTACATGGAGTACAGTGCTGACCTGTTCCAGACTATGACAGGTGAGACTGTACATCTTTGTTTTTTTCTGCAGATGATTCATATGAAAGTTGAGTTTGGCGACTTTTTCTTTGTGTAAATGTGATTGCGTGTGTCAGACCACTATATGCAGGTACTGAACTGTAAGCAGCATTGCTCTGTGGAGCTGGCCTCTGCAGCTGGCAGAAACAAGCCCTTTGAAGATTTCCTACCCTCACACTTCAACTACCTGCAGTTCTCCTACTACAACAGTGAGTCCCACAGCTCTTTTTTTTAAACAGCCTGTGCTTTTGCTTGCTTTTGTCCGATGCCCTTAAAGGTACTATATGTAGGTTTTTGCTCACTACGTATCACTACATAGCATCTGTTAACTTACCAGTTTAGAAGAAATATTGCGAGTTCAGCATGACACTTCATTCCTTCACTCACAGAGAGGTGTCTCCTGCGGTGGAAAGCAATGCCAGTGTTCCCTTGTGTAGCTTCTATTTCTGTCACTTCTTTTCCTCTACTGAAGTTAGCATGCTAACCAGTTAGGGCCAGCCCACCCCATCTCGTTATACCACTTTTTGATAGTAAGTCACTGTAGCATCCAGCCTGCCCTCAGTCCAATATGAGAGGATGAAGAAGTAATGCTGAGGCTCTTGGTAACTAAACAGCTTTTAATGCTAACATTGGCTATGTAGCAGTAGCAAAAACTTACATATATTAGTTTTACTGTTTGACTGTACTGTCAAAAACCCAAATCTGCATAGATCTATCACTTTATCACAGATTATGCTGAGATGTGCGTATTTGTTGAGATTTGTGTATTTGTAAATTTGTATTTGTTGAATGTATTAGGCAGATCTTGGCCTTTCATGAAAAACAAGATACTCTATAGGAGGGTCGCACTCAGTGATGAGAAGTCACTTCATTTATAGAAGATGTCTTAAGGCCGTCTGGCCTTTCATCAGTGTCACAACTATGCTGTTCCTTAAAGTACCAGGCATTGTACCTAGCAAAGCAGTCAGATATTTGGATGGAAACTAGTTTACCCTAAAAAACGTGAGAACTGTCAACCTGGGATTTTTTCTTTTTTTCCTCATCAAACAAAATTTTTGTCCTCAGAATAATGAAATAATGAATGAATGAAAAGGAAAGGAAAGTAATTAAAGTTGTGTAATTATATATTTTTTGCCCATCATTCTACACTCTAAAAGACTTGTTAATGACAAAGTGACATCAAAAACTTATTATACTTGAGATGCATTTAGAGTCGCAAAAATACCTAAAACATGTTTTCATGGGATATTGAGTGTAGATCAATGGGCAAAAATTGCTATTTTATCCATTTAAAATTAAATCAACTACACAATAAAATGTGCAAAAAGCAGAGGGGGTATGAATACTTTCTGCAGGCACTGTATTTTAAGCTATTACTATTTTTAAATGATAAAAATAATTTAAACTGTCCCACGCTGAAGATGGGAACTCCTTTCTCCTGTTGACTACATCACTTTTTTGCAGTTGGGTTCCCTACCTCCTTCTCAAAGGCCACAGTATGGTCCTGTGCACTTTTAATATGTCCATGTGAAGTACCCAGTGGTATTTAGTATTACATTTACATATAAAGCTGGGGACTCACAAGAGACATATTTTTTTAAATGTCAAAATTGAAACAGCAGTGGCTGAGATATCCTCACAAGGTTTAGTCTTAGTCAAGTATGTGTCAAGCTTAGGTTTGTAGTTTGGTAGTAATTTATCAAATCCAAACCCTTTCAATAACAATAAGTAACTAAAGTTAGAAACTAAAGTTTAAGATATAAAATGATCTTTTGTTGGCTGGAAAGGCAGATACAATTTACAAGAGTGGCAGTCTTATTGATATTCAAAATCTGCAGCTACAATCTGAAAATTACATAAGCAGAATAAATGCTACATTTACTTACTGACCTTTACTCTTTATTAGTCACAAGCTATGTTATCCACATACTGGGGGTCCTGATGTGTCTGAACTACATAAACACACATTTTAGCTGCAATCATACAGCAGTGTTGCTGTAAGAGTAAGAGTGGAGGCTCCTTTATTCACAGTCTTTCACCGGCTTGCAAAGAGCACATTAACCAGACAGCAACCAAAAGCTTTATTGTAGCAGTTTAGAATTAATGTCAATGTAATCAGCTACAGCTGGGACCAAACCCTAGTCAATCTCCATAAACACATAATCTTACACTTGCCATGATACATTGTGTCTCTTTGTTAGAACCTCGCTGCTTGGTAAACATCTATGTATTTCAACCTTGTAGAGAAAACCTTGCTGACATTATAAGGGTTTTTTTTCTCAGATTTCATAAAGATAATTGAAAACCACAGAAGACATTATATAACAGTTTTTATGAGATGAGCCCTGATGTGCAAAATCAATGGAGTATCATTTTAAACAACAAAGCAAAGTGCCCTTGAATAAATACATTTATGTTCATGCAATTAAAAACCCAGTAGAAACACTTTTTCAATTTCCTGTAGAATAATTGTTTCAGACCTTACACCTGCTGATCTCCCTTTTGCTTTTGTCCCTCTCTCCAGGTGAGAAGTATGAGCAGGCCATAGAGTGTGCTAAGACCTTCTTGTTGTTCCACCCTGATGATGAGGTGATGAAGCAGAACCTGGCTTATTATTCTGTTGTGTTGGGTGAGGACAAGGCAGAAACCATATCAGCCAGACAGGTACGGTAGGTCTAACTTATGTTAAATGTAGTAGAGACTTTTATCCAAAGTAGTAGTTATTTCTAGTGGATTGTTGTCCATCGTTATCAATCCATAACAATCAGCAGCAAATGATTAGTTCTATTAGTTCTAGCTCTATTAGATATACCCAAGGGGGCAAAAGAAACATACAAAAACACAGATGGTAATCTAATGCACATAAACCTTTGATGCTTCGTTTTTAAAGAGGCAATGAGTAAGATTTTTACTGCCCAGGGCACTAAGTGTCCACATTATACAGGATTTATATTGGGTTAATAGGAGTGCTGATCAATACTAATGACTCAGTGATCATTTCTCAGGGTGCTGAGATTCTGGCTTTTGCAACCGAACCCACTTTTCAAGCCAGTTTTGGAATAAAAACACAAGGGTGTATGTATGGGTGAAACACAAAAATGTTTCCTCTAAAACTATGAGAATGCTGTTTCCCGCATCTATATATATTTATATTCACTGGTTATTGTGCTGTCCATAACAATGAAAATTAGCAAAGTAACTGGAAATGCTACATAAAATGGTTATCATTAATTCACTAATCCTATTTAAAAACTATTTAGTTTCATTTGTAGAAACCTGATTAAGTTAATTTCAAACCTAATTTTTGATTATATTTATGGCCTGCAGCTATTCAAGGTATTTGTATCTCTATATAGTAATTTTCATAGACAGTTTTCACAGAAGATATATTGCATGTCACAATAAAACAGGTCAAAATGTCCGCAGTGAAAAAGTGCTATTGTAGGGCTCCCTGGTCAGGGGATAATATGTAGACCACAGACCCAAAGCCCCCAGTTTGTGTCTGATTAGGTACTGATTAGATTCCTGCCATCTCTCCACTGTTAGCTTTCAAAAGTCATAAAAAATCCCTTTAAAAAAGGCCATAAAAAGGCTGACTGTTACTACTACTTATATGGAATTCAAGTTGCATACTCATGCAGAGAGGATTCACAGGAAATGATGCATTTATGGTACCAAAAATAATACCAATCAGAGGGAAGGGCTCTCTGTAAGCAGCCTAAGAGGTGAAACTTCACATAACACCTGGTGCTTTTCAGAAAGCTTATTCCTCTGAGCACATGATAACAATTGCAGGCAACCAGTGTGAGAGAATTTTTAAACATTTAATTTTATTGGTATCTGTATAAAACCTTAAGCCACAATATTATGACCACTGACAGGCGAAGAGAATAACATTGATTATTTGGTTCCAATACAATAGCAGGGGCCTCCCCTAGCAGGACAATGCTTCAACCACACTGCAAAAACTGATCACAGATGGCCTTAGGAACACGACAAAGAGCCTAATGTGTTGACCTGTGCTTGGTCTGTAACAATATTTAGTCAGTGGTACGTGTCAAATTACCATCTAGATGAATACCAGAACCCAAGGTTTCTCAGCAGAACATTGTATTGTTACAAAAATGATCAATGTTATTCAATTCACCTGTCAGTGGTCATAATGTTATGGCTGATCGGTATATATAAGATAATAAATATAACCTCACTGAGGTTATTTTACCTTGACAAGATGGTATCTCATTAATTTTTTTTTTTTTTACCCCTAGGTGGTGAAACAGTACATTCGGCAGTCCATATTGGAGAAAGAGCTGCTCTATTTTGGATATGAAGCATTTGGAATCACCTTTGTGGATCCAGTAAGTAAATAAACCATTTATCACTTGTGCTGATTTCATGCTGTGATACAATTGGTGCTTTTTACATTAATGTTATTTTGTTTTCAGGACACATGGACTCCTGAAGACGTCATGCCTAAGAAACTTAGAGACAAACAGAAGTATGATTTAAGACACTGCCACAAACACATTGGTGCAGGGCAAGTATGAATTTGCAGTTGAAGTGATGTTGTGTTGCCATTTTATTTCCCTGTGTGTCTCAGAGCTGACAGAGAGACTGCAGCGAGGATCACAGAGGAAATAGGAAACCTAATGAAGGAGATCGAGACTCTTGTTGAGGAGAAGAAGAAGGATTCTTCAGATATGGCCAAGATGATAGTTCCACATGAAGGTAAACATTTCACCCAGAGCACTAGTCAACCAAATGTTTGAAATGTTATTTGAACATTTAAATCAAAATAACTCCCCTACAGCCAAACTCTTACTATACATGGCTGGTAGTATGTGTTTGAGTCTTCACTGTGACCTACCTCCCCTAGGTGGCGCACTGTTATATGATAACATCAAGGTAACCATGACATCTAAGCAGCTGAATGGCACTCAGCGAGTGTTGCTGGATGGAGTGATCAGTGATGATGAGTGCAGGGAGCTGCACCGCCTCTCCAATGTGAGTTATGGGTACAATGAAGTTGCTCACATATTTACACACACAGACATATATATATATATATTGTCATAAGAAATACTGATCAGATTAAGGTTTTTTCTGTTTACTGCACTTCAGATGAGGTTCATTGATGAATAAAAACAGCATAACCTTCTCTTCACTTAACCATTAGTGACTAAAACTGCCTAAAACATTTGCACAGTACTGTATCTATCTATATAAAAAAAAAAAAATTTAACTTGTATTTAAGTATAAAAAGCTCTTCTTGCGTCACTGGATGTCTGGTTGTCTTCTACATCTGTGTGTTTTCCATTGTGTGGGCCCATCATGTCGTGTTGTTGTGAATATTTTCCAGGCAGCTGCTCTGAAAGGTGATGGCTACAGAGGGCGTCCTTCCCCCCACTCTCCCAGTGAGATGTTCCAAGGAGTCACTGTCCTGAAAGCTGTCAAGGTCTGTAGCTCTCCTGTGGCTAAAGCATTTAATATAACCTGTGTTTGGTCAAATATTTGATGTTCCCATTACAAAACAGCCACTCAGACGAAATTTCTACATTCCACTGATTGCAACTTTTCCTGAATGTGGTCAAATTGAAAAACTTTGACCCACACCGGTTTCCTCCTTGTACCTACTGTTGAAACATGTTTCCACCTCCTACAGCTCGGACAGGAGGGGAAGGTTCCGCTGAAGAGCGCTCGTCTGTTCTTTGACCTGAGCGAGAGGGTGAGGAAGGTTTTGGAGTCGTACTTCAGCCTGGACACTCCGCTCTATTTCTCCTATTCCCACCTGGTCTGTCGCTCTGCCATTGATGGTAAGTCAGACAGTTACAATGATACTGGTGTTGTGTGTGTGGAAGAGACCACTGCAGCGTATTCAGAAATCAATATCCCTGGTTTTGTCCTCTGTGATGACTGGGACTGTGGATTTGTCTTTTCTGCTCGTCCATTCGTTAAATGATCAGTCACATCTGTTAATTGCTCATTAGAAAATCATTTCAAGCAGGACTTTTGAAAAGTATTGTATTTTCCCAGTTTTCTTCACCCATGCACCACCCATCCAAAATCAAAAGCGGGAAAAGGGATCTGTTTTATGTGTCTGTGAATACTGCCTATGAATCTCAGAAGCTGTTGCTATGGAGAAGACTCCAGCTGGAGCTCACTGACTAGCCTGAGTGAAGTACAGGTCAAAGCATGTGACAGCACAGTACATGTCACTGCTGACACTCAGGACAGAGAAGGAGATGGCAAAACATGACCTCACATTAGACATGTTTTTTCAAGCATGTATACATTTTCACAGAGTAAAGACTTGCCAACTTTGATGATGTAAAGTAGCCTAACAACTGCTGATGCACCTACCTTGTCTCCGTGATGAGTAGTAGGTTGCAAAAAGTGGTCAAAACTGTGAACCTCAAGTTTGGTTAAAGATGCATTAGTTCTTTTTTTTGGCCACTGGAAAGCAGCACAAAACCCAACTCTGACATCACCTTAAAAAGATGTTGTGTTGAACTTGTTGACAAATTATAGCCTTGCTACATATGCAGCAGGCGCTGAGAATTAGCTATTTAGCATTAGCATATATCATTAGTATTATAGAAATCATTAGCATATAATATTTGTATTAATTTGAATTTGAATCCTTTTAGCTCTCTTTCAGTATCCACCAACTGCTGAAAAAAATATCAGGCATTTTATCAGCCAAATGCTCCACTATGTTCCATAGATAGTTCCTAGTTGCTGCTGGAAATAAGAGCGCTAAAAGCAGGGTTGCTTGCCGTAAGACAAAAATAATTAGCTGAAATGTGCTAAAAAGCTCTGCAGAGTTGAGGGAAACTGAAGAACCGGGTGACAACAGTCTGTCAGTTTCACAACAAGCAACCTCCTATCACATTACACACAGTCATTTGATCCATTAATAAAAATAACTGCAGCTTTATGAAATCATCCACTTTAATTAAAAAGGATTCAGATAACTCTTGGCTTGTGATGGTAGCTGTGTGATTATGGCCTAAAATGTTTCAACTCCTCTCTGCACTGTTGTTATTTAGAGAAGCAAGAGGACCGTAAAGACCTGAGTCACCCTGTTCATGTGGACAACTGTCTTCTGGTCTCTGAGGTCAATGAGTGTATAAAGGAACCCCCTGCGTACACACACAGAGACTACAGGTGAGCATATGCACAGAAATACACTATGTCTAGTCTATCCTTCAACATGACCACCCACATAACACACCTGATGTCTCCCCCCTGCAGTGCCATTCTTTATTTAAATGATGACTTTGAAGGAGGAGATTTCATTTTCACTGAGCTGGATGCCAAAACAGTCACGGTAAATATTAAAGTTTTATTTCAACAATCTGTATTCAATACAAAAAAACAGGAACCTGTAAATTTCAAGCTTCACCACTATTAAATTGTTCTATGTTGCGTGTTTAATATTCTCCAGGCCGAGGTGCGTCCACAGTGTGGCCGTGTGGTTGGGTTTGGAGCAGGAAAAGAAAACCCCCATGGTGTCAGAGCTGTCACTAAGGGTCAGAGGTGTGCTGTAGCTCTGTGGTTCACACTGGATCCTGCTCATGAGGAAAAGGTACATATGATCTCTGTAGACTAACATCAGGATAACAGCATCATTCTGCTATTGTGTTCTTTACCAACAGCATTCGTAAGAGAGTAAAAATAAGAAAATTTTAATCAATATACTAACTGTTTTAATTTACATGCAATATTATACTATAGTCAAGTCAAATCAAATTTTATTTATATAGCGCCAATTCACAACAGAAGTTATCTCGAGGCACTGTACATATAGAGCAGGTCTAGACCGTACTCTTTATCTTATAAAATTTACAGAGAGAAACCCAACAGATCCCACCATGAGCAAGCACTAGGTGACTGTGGCAAGGAAAAACTTCCTTTTAAGAGGCAGAAACCTCGAGCAGAACCGGACTCACGTTGGGCGGCCATCTGCCTCGACCGGTTGGGTTTAGACAGGGGTGGGGGGTGGGGGGATGGGGTAAGAGGACGACAACGTTGCAAATACACAGACTAAGTCAAAATGTAAATAGTAGTAGTAATAATAATAATTATAGCTAAAGGAATAATAATGACAAAACAATGAAACATTAGTAGCACTAACACTATCACTAACACTAAAAAATGTTTAATTATTGTCGCATCATCGGTTGAGCTGGATCATGGGAGCAGCAGGAGCCTCTACAGCTCTGGAGGCAGAACCCTGCAGTAAGAGACAGTAGAAGAGAGAGAGAGAAGCACAGCCTGGGCACTAATGTGCTTGAGGGAAGAAACACACAGTTAGAGTGATGCAGCAATATTAAGACGGTTTATAGTAATCTTGTCGGCAGGACATCATGGACAACATTTAATAACTACTAAGCTTAACTGATGCATTGAGACTGACCCAACCCGCCGAAGGAAAAATGGTAACCTGAAATAGGAATCAGAATAATATGCTAGCTGAATTTGAACGAAAGAACTGGTGAATAAACTGAGCTTACCACAAGTACAGCTCTGTGTCTGATGTTGGACGTGAGTACTGTAATATCTTTGCCCTATCCCAAGAAACCATCCAACTATTATTTATACTGCTCATCCTTTTTAAGGGTCATGGTGGTGCTGAAGCCAGTCCGAGCCTAGCACTGGGCGAGAGGCAGGGTACACCCTGGATAGGTCGTCAGTCTATCACAGGGCTGACATATAGAGACAAACAACCATTCACACCTATGGGGAATTTAGAGCCACTAATTAACCTGCATGTCTTTGGAGGGAGGAAGCTAGAGTACCTGGAGGAAACCCACTGAGGCTCAGGAAACTCAACACAGAAAAGCCACGGGCGCACTGGGGTTCGAACCCCTTCTTGCTGTGAGGTGACAGTAGTAACCACTGTACCAACGTGCCGCTTATTCCAAGATCTTTGGTCGTCAATCAATAAACCAAATAAATAAATCAATAAACTAAAAATATGTAGTGGTTTGTAACTGTAAAATAAACACAGTTGCAGATAATGATGTTCTATTTTTTAACAGTCAGCAGAAGCTTGTAGGAAATGAGCAATTATTTACACCTTGGTGAAAAAGTCAAATTACAGAATCTCTCTCCCTCAGTGTTACTAATCAAGAATGAATAGATGTTTAGTATTTGCCTCTGGTTCTGGTATTTTGATTCCTAAATGGAATATCGTGCATTCTTTTTCTCTATATTCTATGTTTCCATTTGTTCTGAAGGAGAGAATCCAAGCTCAGGATATGCTGAAGATGTTTTCTACCCCTGTTGATGCTGAGTTCAGCAAGAGGGAGGCAACAGACACCTCAGAGCCCCAACCAGCATCACCAGAGCCTCCTGCGCAGGCTGACCAGGAGACAACAGATAAAAAACAAGACAATAAACCAGCAGAGCAGAGGCCAGATGCACCAGCTGACATGCAGGCTGACAAACAAGCCGAAACACCAAAGAGCAAAACAGAGACGAAACCCGTCAGCAAAACAACAGGAACTAAAGCCAAAGCTGCTCCAAAAGCAAAGGCCAAAGCTGGAGAGCAGGCAAAGGACAAGACAGCAGACAAAAGAAAACCTGCTGCAAAAAAAGATGGAAAACAGGCTGTTAAAACACAAGCCAATAAGGCAGACAGAAAAGATGCAAAACCAGCTGCAAAAAAGACAGTAAAAGTTGTTGCCAAGAAAGACTCTAAAAAAGCTGAAGCTGATGGCACGTCGGTTTCAGACTCTCAGAACGGCAAGGACGAGCTGTGATCAAACAGCACCTGTGACTGTTTATGTGCTGTTTATTTTTCTTCTTTTTTCTCCAAGGTCTTCTCTGTGGGTGGTTGAATGAAAATTGAATGAAAGTTACTAAAATGTTTTTTGCCTTTTAAAGTAATTTGTTGTGGTGGATGAAACCAAGGGACTGCTGTTTTACTGCAGATGTCACTCACATCATTACTTGAGTACTTTTTAAATAAGTATATTTTTTATGACAGTCTGCAAAAGTGCCCAAATTACTCGAACTATCTTTGTTTGGCATCCAAAGCTTTGTATCTGTATAGATGGAACATATTTTCATCTCAGTTCTCAAACTGAATTGTCTCATCTATTCTTTTATTTGTGATGTCATGTTGAGAAACCAAGCACAGGTAAATCAAAGAGGAAGGGGGGTTACTATGAGTGGAATTTTTCTGCTGAGAAAAAGTCAAATCAACTGTGTGAATCCATGAAATAAACATGATGTTTTCAAATTCTGGTGAGTTTTCATGCAAAAGCAAAATGTCATGCAATACCCCAAGCTGACACTGGGTGGCAGCATGGAAGCACTATGCAGTAATTTCTCACAAACTCACTGCTCATCTAACAAACCATAATAAATTCACTTTTGATAGAAATCCTCAGGGAGTGACCTTTAAGGATTTGGGAAATCCTGCTGCTATTGTGCTGTGATTTGCTATAAACTGTAGATATTCAAAACCCAAATTCTCAGTGTGTCTCACATCACTTGGATGTGAATCTCAGCATTTCACTGTTTGTCTTTTTATTAATTTTAGTGCCTGCAAGGAAAACTGGTTGTGTGTTTGTGCTGTCCCCAACAAATGAATCTAATTTCAATTTGGACATGACTGCTGATGTATAATTATTTACCTCAATTATCTAAATATGTTTTCATAAAATATATATCTATATTTCACAAAGTCACAAAGAATAAAGGTGGGTAGTTGAGGGAAAATGGAATCAAAGTCACTAAAATGTAAGTACATGGATGGATGCCAAAGTAAGTTGTGGAAAACAAGTAAATATAATTACTCAAGCACTATACTTGTGTACATTTCTGAGGTATTTGTACTTCACTTCAAGTATTCCCATTTATATAAAGCACTTAATACTGAACAATATGTAAAACTTTGCATGATGTGTTGGTAAAGTGTAAACTACCCAGTATAAGATAATTTAAGGTTTTTCTTTAGGTTTTAAAACAATACTAAAAAGGTTTTCTAAAATGCTTATTTGTGAAACTCTTCTGTCTTGTTGAAAGAATAGTTCAACAATTCGGGAAATGCAATCTTTGCTGTCCTGCTGAGAGTTAGGTGAGAGGATTGATACTACTTTCATGTCTGTATGCTCAATATATCAGCACCTATTTCCCATGTATATGCTGAGCTAACTGTCCACTGGCTCTAGCTTTGTATTTACATGACAGTAGTATTGATTTTTACATCAAACTCTCTGCAAGACAGCAGATAAGCATATATCCCAAAATGCTGAGCCATTTTGAAAAGTAAGCTACATTAGTCTAAAGTAGATCAGTCATTCCCAGCTTTACTGGCTTGCGCCCCCTTAAAAAGCAATGTCTATTTGTGACCCTTCACCACAGGTTATGGCCTTTAGTATGGACATGAATTTAACCACAGGGTGATTTTTTCATCCCAGATTTATCCAGTTGAAGGATTTCTAGAGGCTATAAACTTTTACGTTGATCTAGTGACCATTTTTTCTCAGTGTTTTTGCCTAGTTGCTAGTGAAGAAAAAGACAGGAAACATGAGGAGAGAGACTGGGATATGACATGCAACAAAGGTCACTGGCCAGAATTGAATTGTGGATATTGCAGTTATGTAGCATGTGCTATACCCATTCATGTGCCACAGCGCTCCACTATGGTGACTGTTTTAGTATGTGATTCAAATGTTTAGTGAAACATTCCTTCAGCCCTGTTCAAACATGTCAGTCAGAGCTGACACAAACCCTTTCCTCTGAAACACATGTGCAATGCAAATCTACAGACAACACCCACCCATCCACCAACACAAGTCCACACACATACATATACTGTGAATGTAAATACACACACACACACACACACACACACAGAGAGAGAGAGAGTGAGTGAGTGAGAGAAGAGAGAGCAAGAGAGAGAGAGAGATCCTGTTAAGAGTCTAATATTGATTTATTTTCAGAAAAAGCTTAATTTTAGTTTGATTGAGCTAGTTTGGTTAATGTGAAAGGGAGATGAACTCAGTTATCATGCAGTGTGTGCGTATGTGTGTGTGTGTGTTTGTGTGGTGCTACTGTCAGTGCTTTCTTTGTATCTTCTTACTCTTGTTCGATTGAAAGAGGGAGAGACATACACACACAGGCCACTTTGTTTTTCTGTGTATTTGTGGCCTATGGATTTGACCATTGTTTCTCCAAAAGAGAGTGGGAGAGGGGGGGGTCAGAGTTTGAGAGTACAGTAGACAACAGAGGTCTAGTCAGTGATTGGTACAGCTGTCTCTGACTGTTCTGCCTACAGCCACTACACATTTTTGTACAATTTATACAATTTCTTTATATTTCCTGTTTAAACACCCCAAAGTTTCATCTATGTGCATATATGTGGGTGCCACATAATCAGTTCCTGTTGCCATGGTGATGTGGTGGGCATGGCAGGTTGGGGTCGAGCACAGCAGGGCACAGAGCTGAGATTAACTGTGACTGTGACTCTGGAGAGAGGAGAATAAAACAGCAGGCTATCAAGGACTGGCATGACCTCGGTCTCTCTACTCCTCCGGCTACAGGCAGCATATCCAAAGGAAACTTTTCATTGTCCAACATTTTGCCTGCAACTTTCAAGATCAGTCTTTCACTTATCTCTGTAAGCCCTTGCTCAGTGCTGTGGGAGATGTGTGTGTGTTATTGTGCCTTTACTAAGAAATAATGTACAGACACAACACAATGCTGAGGGTTTTTTTTTTTTTTGTATAAATTGTGCTTCATTGATACATGATCATTTGTTGACCAGTGGATACACCCCAACAATCATCAAAAAGGCTCCCTCTCACTATGGGCAACTGCGGGGTGTTACAGTACCAGACAAGGTCAAACTGTAGCTGTCAGTTCTATTGCTGCTGCCGGTCCATCTCAGAGCTGTCCGGCCTCTTGTCCAAAACCAACCTTGTGTTAGCAGGACAGAGGGGTTTATTGTTTTGGTGGTTGTTCTGATGGATGCCTGGCCGATGACTTCAGCTCCACCATGAACTGTCTCCTTATTCTCCTATAGGACTAGGATCACAGCCGTGCCGGTCTGGGCAAGGGACCACAGCTGAGAGGGAAGCAGAGGTCTTGCAAGATGCCAGGCATGTATAACTGTGGAGGAAGCCAGACCTACAGTATAGATATGGTGTCTCTTTGGGGTCACATTTTTTTAGAGGAAAAAAAAAAGTTTCTGTCTGAGACTAGGGTGACACAGTGCTGCAGTGGTTTGCTCTGTCACTTCCCAGCAACAAGTTCTGGAGTTGAATCCCAGTGTGTGGAGTTTGCATGTTCTCCCTGTACCTCCTTGGGTTCTCTGCAGGTACTCTAGCTTCCTCCCATAGTCCAGAGACATGCGGGTTAGGTTAATTAGTGATTCTACATTACAAGTGTGAATGGTTGTCTGTTTATTTATGTCAGCTCTGTGATAGACTGACATCCTGTCCAGGTGTACCCTTCGCCCAATGTCAGCTGAGAGACACTGGCTCCAGCCCCCCTTATGGATAAGCAGTATAGATAATGGATGGATGTCTGAGACTAATATTTTTTTTAAATATTTGCTTGTTTAAACAATCAATTCAGTTTTTATTATCACATCAATCAATTATTCTAAAATGCTTATACATAGCTATATCACTGTCAACCATTTTCCAAAGCATGCCAAAACTTTTTAGACAGCTGCTTGTTTACACATATTAACAAGTATACTGGTAATTTTAACCCGGCCTGTCAATAAATTTGACATTGTTAGAATGTTACGGTCCTGTGTTTTAAAATAAGGTGATTGTACCTTTGTGACAAAGACTTGTTCAACAGTGGGTAAAGGATCTGGTTAAAGTTATGTTTGTGGCAAGGGATAGCCTGAATGTTTATTTAACAATGTGTGGAGGAGCTAATGGGCCTGAATAAACTACAGTGCTAACAGCCCAATGACATTTTTATTGGGCCTCATTAAATGGGATACAGAAATAATGATCCTTTAGGAATTCCATGCTCTCCACATTAACACACAAATGTGCAGTTTCACTATGACCGAAAGCAGAGGTACGGCAGTCAGTAGGTATGGAGGGTTCATATGCTAAGTATCGGAATGTATGAAATGTTAGCTTGTGAGAAGGCATTATCTGCTCTTTGGGGAACAAGTTCACAGTACTAGGGGGTATTTCAGGGAGGTTAAACACCACATTGTAATATTTCTACTTCTTCCAGGAAACTCCACCTCACTTTCCTTCCTACCTATACCTTCCTCTCCAAATTTCCATCTCTGAGCCCGTAGGCAGCTGGCGAGCACCCACAAGCTCCTGGGGGAACAGCAGTGATTCTTGGAGGCCCTTTGTCCCATCAAATGAAGACCTCTCCACTGGTTGTTATGGTGAAGGCAGGCCGGCCGATGCTTGGCTCGCTGCCACCTACTTACAGGGAGACAGATGGGAGAATAAACTTGGTGGGAGGGAAGAGGATCTGGAGAGATCAAAGCTGTGTAGGAAAAGATGTTAGCATGGGGACAAATGAGAGAACACAACATAAGAGGTATTTTTACACGTGACAAAAGTTGGTGGGAAAGACAGCAAAAAGGGAAAGTGAAAGAGACAGAGAGGGAGATTCTCCTTCACAAGACAGCAGGTACATGACACATTTTTGGAATGGCATCCAATAAAAAAGGTGCTAAAAAGTGTGAGAAAGGTTTTGTAGACACTAGTAACTAAATGCTGGACTAACTTCTCCCAGCCAGTATTAACACCTTGTCACTGGCAGGGTGAAGCTGTCTTACATTTATCCATGAGTGAAATCTGCCTTTCTGTCAACTGACCTGTTTAGGTCTTTTATTTTCAGTGGTGGTTCGCTTTTATCTTTGGTAAAAGGTATGTTTTTGTTTTCTTTCTCTGCTGTGCTTCATTGTACATCTTTGTTTTGCCCTATATACCTTTACTAGGTGTATTTGTTCCATGCTGCATGGTTATTCTGCAGTAAAAGTTGATTAAAATCAAATTAATCGATTAACTAATTGATTGTATTTTAAGCCAATTTTGACTCCAAATCAATGTCAACCATTAACTTACTTCTCTTGAATCATCTCCTAAAATTCCTTACCTCTCATCATGTCCTCTCTCTTTTGCAGCAAGCTAACAAACTAGATAAGGAACAAAAAACTCTGCTACTACCCATATTTGTATTTGTCAGACCACGACCATCCCACCAAAGTGTTAACCCTTGAGTATTTACAGCCATCATATGACATAGATCCCCTGACCCAGGATTGGTGGACGAAGAGAAACGTGCTGCTTTCAAGCAGGTGGCACATATTTGAATTTCAGCAGCATGGGATTTGACCTACTTCTCCGTGGAGGTCAAGAGAAAGGGGTAATTTAGAGAATAAAAATGGTAATAATCAATATATATATCTATGCACTATATATACCAAAGTACCTTTTTTCATAAGTTATTGAATACTCTGTTTTGGAGAGAAATAATGTACTTTTTACCCCATGCCATTTATCTACCAGTTAGAATTATACATATGTCTACATATAAACATATAACAGTGTTATGTAAACATATTGATGCAGATTAAACTACCTAGTAGCTCATAAAGTACATTTAGAGTTACACTGATCAGCTACAACCTTAATCGCTACTTATTGTGCATATTAATGCATTAGTAATAATAATCTAATAATATATAATAATAATAAAAACTTTCTGATGGACCCAAATGCTAATGTCAGACCAACCTGAATATAACTTTTGAATATGGGGCATATGATTATGCAATCTGAATTTTAGAACTCTAGAGGAAATATACTAAGTGCTGAAAAAGATAAGCGCTGTACTTGCACTTTTAGTTAGTAGTAATACTGTGCTGAGGAGGAGGCAGCAGAGGGTCAGGTGTGAAGATGGCAAGTGTATGATGGTGGTAGAGGTTAAAGGGGTGGAGGGCTGGAGCGGATTGGGGTTGAGGGGCTATTCTGTGTTTGGTTAAGGCCAGATGGCAGGAGAATGGCATCTGTAGCCCCTGGTCTGTGTGCTGGGAGGAATGCTTGTCTTTTCTTTACTCTCTCTCAGTGAGTGGAGACTCAGAGGACTACGATATAACAGTGGATTAAGTCCCACATTCCCTTTTTAATCTCTCTATAGTCACCCTCAGCTGTTCACCCTCAGGCCTCTTCTCCTCTACCTCCCACTGCCTGTCTGTTGATGTTGGGCTGGCATACAGCATACACATACACACACACACCATGACCATAGACACGCACCATAACCCCATCACTTAGGTGAAATTCTCACAGGTTGTGGCTGAGGGTCATCTCAACAAAACATTTCATGTTGTTCTCTCATCTTTAGTGTTGTTAGTGAGCTGGTATTCTACAATGTATCACATACACAAAGATATATTTAATTTTTCATAGGGTCCCCAGCTAAAATGTGCTGTGTGCTACATTAGTATTACAAAAAGTAGCCTGTATTACTCTTCACTGATTTCCAACATTTCTGTCAGCTATCAAAATCCAGTTCAGTGTGTAGCTGAGTCATGATGTATGAGTGCTACTTCAATGTTTAAGTTAGCAAGACTAAAGATTTTGAAGAAAAAGAAAAAGAAAAAAAAGATAGATGATAAAATTATAGATGAGAACTGGAAAGTTGTTATTGTTTTTGGTGTCAAATAATATTAGACAAATATTACTTTGTCAAATCAAAACCAACTCTTAACTGAACTCATTAATAGAAGGATGGCCGGATGTTACAGGTCAATTCATAGCCACATAGCTAAAGAATTACCGACTGATTGTGTTGCATGAATTGCAGGCTGCATGCATTTTATGTCCCCAAATCTCAGGAATTACTTTGGTGAGTGGTGTTATCATGACTGAGAGAAATGAAAGTTGTAACAATCTAATCCACTCACTGGTGGGCTGGGCATGCATCCATTAAGGTTTCCATATGGCATTGACTTTAAGGCTGAACAATATTTTAAAAAAAATCATATTTCAATTATTCTGATAATTTGATGTTGTGATTGCAATGTGAGTCATGATTTAAAACAGAATTTTGACTGAAAAAAAAATATGACGAAGATAATTTTTGCTGGGGTCTGTGCAAAACAAGCATGTTCCCTTACATCTGGAGAATATGATTTGTGGGCAGGAGCATCTCTGTAAAACCACAATGCTTTATTTATAATTTTATGCTGTGACACATTTTACCTTCTTCAAAAAATTGGATATTACACTTGACCAATTTTATTTTGATAAAAGTTTGATTAAATGTTCAGCCCTAATTGACATTGCAAAGAAGGTTAACAGTTTTACATATCAAATTATATTGTTTTATTATGCAAAGCCTGTGTAATCATTTATTTAGCCAAACTGTTTCCACTGATGTGTATCATAATTTCTTCATTAAACTATGACATGTTTTCACCTCAAGGGGAAAGTAAATCCAGCTACAATAAAACAATCTTAGGTAAGGTTTTCAGATTTGATACATCACAATTTGGCTGAAATCCAAAATATATAAACATATGCTCCTTAACCACTCAAACTTTATACCCCCAGGTGGACCCATTCCAGGGTTACAGGGAGCTGTACTGCTACAGAGGAACAAGGTTCTCAGAGACCCCACTCCAGACCAGAAAGGCTTTCTCTGGGGCCCCCGTTAAAAGCAGAGCCCTGACTGAACCCTATACTACAATAAAGTTCTTTCCGGCTCCAGATAAATGCACACTCATAAGAGGAGCCCTCCCCACCACCGCCGGCACTGTAGCACCACTAAAAGGGTTCCTGTTCTCTGTGTTCCCCCTCTTTTTTCCTTCCCCTCTCCCCCTCATGTCCGTGATTTTCTTTAAGGGCCAGATCAACACAGTGCTTTCAGGAATTCAGGAAACCGGATCAAGCCTGGTCATGCAGGTGCAGGAGATTTGGTTCCAGCAACTGTATGGTACAGGAGGTGCCAGGAGGCGGAGGGCAGGAAGGGAATGACTGAGGAAGACAAAGACTTGAGAAGGCATAGGATGGATGAGTTATGGTTGTATTGTGGATAAAGAGGAGAAGACAGGGTGAAGATGGGAGAGAATGAGGAAGAATGTGCAAATATAGGACAAAGAATGATAAACTAATGTTTATGATAAACTAATGTGGGTCATTGAGAGGGCTTACTTTGTTACAGCTCACACCATGGAAGAAAACCATGTCTGTTTTTTAATAGATCAGTTTATACTTTGAATCTTGAATCTCATGTAACGTTCCTGACAATTTAGTCCCAGATTAAGAGAGAATATGTCACGCACTAATCTACATTATGGAATTATATTTATAAACTATACCAACTATATCTTAAATAGTGTTTTCTAGTTGTGATGAAGAAAAACTTAACTCAAGGTCCACTCATTAGGTATTTCCAGAACTTTTAACCACATATCACTGTCCTCTTTAGTGGATGGATGTGACTTATAGCTGTGACTGCTAGCTGTGTCCTGCAACTGCAGTCTTTTCTTGTTTTAGATTTATTTGTGAAAATATTTTTTCCAAAGACCAGAATCAATGTTCACACTCAAATACAAAGAGATCAACTAAAAACTCAATTAAACGGATATTGCAGTGGTGAGAGTTTGTAGTCACAGAACACACGTCCCAAATGTAACAACAGCATAAGGCTGTCACTATTTAAAAGAAATTAGAATGAAAGAGAACAAGCATGTGATTTGTTCTCATTTATTCAAGCACTACTCGCATAGGCTAATGCTAAATTACATGGTAAAATTGATGTTTTATTCATTTGTAGTCACCTCACTACCTTTGGTGACAAGCTAATGTGATTAGTAAGATCTGTTGTCATGGCAACTTACTGTAAGGAAGCTATGTATGACAAAGACAGCAGACAACCATGACTTAACCATCTGGTGATGTATCCAATATGCTTCCTCACACTACTTCTCAGATGGCTTGGTGTAATGATTATTCGTTAGCACAGCTCACTAATTTCCCTAATTTTTGCAATAGCAAAGAAAGCGATAATAACTTAGTTCACTACAGATCAGACAATTAATTTAAAAATTAATTGACACAATATAGAGTTTGATTTGGGACAAATCTTTACAGATCAAATATTACCACACAAACTATACACTGTAAAAGTAGTATGGAGGAAAAGAAAGGAAGGTCATGAAGGACAAAAGAAGAAATGGGTAACAATAGTAAGAAGAAGAGGAGGGAAAGCCTGCTAGGGCTAATTAGAGTGATAATAGGGTGCTAGAGCGTGTAGAGGCAACTGGAAGGGGTCGACGTGACGAGAAGAGTGGTAGATGGAGAAGAAAGAGGGGATGATGGGGGAGTGAGAGTGAGGAGAGTGGTGGGAAAAGGACCTGGGCCTTCCCCACACTAGGGGGCTGCTGGGTAATGGAGGGTGGCTCTCTCCGCAGACTTAAAATCACTAGAGCAGGCCCGCAAAATATCCCATGGACCTGAGATCAGCCTCTGCAAAAGTAAATATATTTTCTCAGGAATACAGATAGCCATCTCTGTACATCTATCACATGGCTACTCATGCAGTCACGCAGACAGTCTGTATAATCTGCTTCCGTCCTTCCATGTCGATTCTAGTTACAGTAGGTCTATGGCAATGGAAACCTCTGGGAGGTCCTGTGTCGTTGGGAACTCTCGCCTCTTGTTAGCCACTACATAGCTACGGTCTTTGATCAGCTCAGCTGACTCTTAAGCTCAGCTTAGTGCAGCAGGGGTCTGGAAAATCTGGAGAGAGGGAGAGAACTGAGAGGTGGGGAAAGATGATGGAGAGAGGGAGTAACTGATGGCACCCACTGAACCATGTATCCTATGGTGAGGAACTGGAAGGAACAAAGATGGAATGGTGATGGGGGATAAGCAGGTTGCAGGGTTACTGGGTGGAGAGGCCGGAGAAAGGAAGGGTCTTCTTCCACTCCTCCTCTGGCATCTGCACACTTCACGCCCACCATCACCAGAAGGTGCTGACCTAACAGCTGAACTGAAGCAGGGCATGAGAGCAAGGTCGACCGTAGAGAGTTTAGGAAACAATGGATGAGAAGAATTCATAGAATTCACTGCCTCTGTGTGTCATTAAATGTTCAAGACTTTGAAACATTAATGGAAAGTGCTTCCATCAACCTCTCACGGTAGTTTTAAGATTTGAGTGTCCAAAATGACATAATCAAAGCAATTAGGACATCAGTCACCAACAATAACCTCGCCAAACATTTAGCTCTCAAACTGTTTTTCTTCTCCACACTCTTAGTGTTGTTTTTTGTGTGTCACAGCACTTGATGCTGCTGTCTACTTTGGGGAAAAGACGCCCTGTTCAACTCCATAATGAGCAGAGCCAACAGTCTCTTCAGGGGCACTTGAGCTCGACCAGAGGAGCTCTCCTTCAGGGCGCAGACATACATTATTCATTTCTGTGCTTAGTTAGCATTCATTCAGACACCACCTTCTCATGTGGGCTGTCTGGGTGAAAAACATTAATAGGAAAGGCTTGACGTACTGTAATTATAGTTTGCTGGAGAGCACTACAAGGTCTCTGGGAATACTGCTAACTCATGTACAAGCTTGCATTCCAAGTGATATCAATTATATAGTATCTTCCAGATGTATGACTGCATACAAATTTGCTTCATGTGACATCAAAGTGAAGCTGCTTCACTGAATAATCCCTATGTGTTTTTTCAAAAAGACTAATCCACAACCTGCCTGTTATGTTACATAATTCCCCCCCAATACTGTTTACATGTCCACACGTGTCTCACTGTAACCCTGACAACACTGACTAATCTGATAGGCCCCTGATGTCTTAATTGTGTGTGCATGGGTAGGAGGCTGTGCCAACCACATTTGCTGGTTTCCTGTGTTTCCCGGGGAGTCATATCCAAGAGATAAGGGCTGAAAGTAGTGAATGGGTGTATCCACATTGGTAATGGTGGTAGAGCCCAGACTGACTGACCGACAAGGTAATGGACTGTTTGAACTGCAACATATTCACCATATCAGTGTCACTTTTATTTAGTTATTTCCAAAAGAAGGTTTACAGTTTCTTTTAACTAAAGTAAGCTGTTCTGAACCAGTGAAACATGAAGGAAACATGATGATGCAGAAACATGTTCTAGTTTTAGTTTCAGCTGAAAAAGAATGTAAATATTAGATTACCCAAATAATTAATAAACATACTTAGTTAAGAGAGGGTCCCTGTGGGGATTGTGAGAATCTGAATTATCCAGAGTAATAGGAACATTTTCTGGATGAGTTACTGTTGAATTTTACATATATAATTGAATTAAAAAATTACATTTACCCCCATTGTATGAGATATGAGATATATGTCAGAATGAGATATCTCAAAACCTAGGCAAATAAAAAGCAACTCTGTATCATTCCTATTCTACTTATCCTTTCAGGTTGTGTGGGGTACACCGTGGACAGATCGCCAGTCTATTACAGGGCTGACATATAGAGACAACCATTCACACTCACATTCACACCCTGTATCATATAAAATATAGATGCTTCAAAATGTTAATATAAACCTCTCAAACCAGACAGCATAATCCATTGATCCTTGTCTCATAAATGCAAGCCATTGCTCTTTTGTGGAACAGCAACACAGCTTATATGCTACAGTAGCTTCCTCCATTTTGGAATCCAGTGCTCTCCATCCCCTCACAGGTCAGCAACAAGCCCCCAGTGCAGTAACGTTTGGATAGTCTGGAGGAGCCATAGGATTATTTTACTTAACCCCATTCAGGGGAGCCCACAGAAAGTCAGTTGGCTTGGTTGGCAGATGTCTCCAATGCACATGCTCTCAGCAAGCTTGAGAGGGACTATAGTGCACATGCTCTATGGGCCCAAAAATGCTGCAGCGTGAGAAAGCCTGCGGAAACATGACAGACACTTTTGTGACTATGTGGCAAATGAGCAACTTTTGTATGGTCCAAATTTACCGATTCACCAGTTTCACCAAAGTTAAACCAGATGTTGAACACTTCTGCAAATTTACTTAACCTTTGTGAACAAATCCACCAGAGGCAGCGGTTCCATTGGAAGGAAGTTCTAAATTCTTTCTTTCAGAGCCAACTTTAAAGGAGACTGTGCGCACTTGAATTACTACACAATTTGCTCACTGTTAAAATGCCTGAAAAGGGTCTGTGGTTTGCGTCCTGTCCCATCAATGTCTGTGCTGATTTGTTTAAACTATGACAGCAATCTCTGCTCAACTTTACCAAAATTGTTGGTTGCCTAAAGTCAGCCATAGAGCTGGCAGGCAGATCTGAAAGTATGAATGATTTTATTAATGATTATGCAAAAATGTCCTGACAGTAGGAATGGTTAAAAAGACATGTAATTTTTGAATTCAATAACAAACCTATTTTATCATTAAGGGATTTCTGAAGGTTCCTGAAGGGAACATCCCCAAAGGATCAATAAAGTTGTTATCTATCTATCTATCTATCTATCTATGTAAACTTGTTGCTCAAGGCCTACAGGTTGTGTGTTTGACACTCAAAACTTTGGTCAGTTGAGTTGTCACTTGAACTTGTACTGCTTCAACCCCACCAATGGCATTTTGTTGTTGTGATTCAGAATCAGAAAGACCTCCACAAGCCTTGTTGGAGCCACCACCCCTCCACCCACTACACTGGACCTAAGTACTTGCTTTGCCTCTCTTTCATCTCGTCTCGCCTGCAGGTCTCAGCTGACCTCTGTGCTCTGACCACAACTCACCCCATACATCAATCCCCTCATTAGACACTGCAAACCTCAACACATAATAGTTATAGTCACACATACACATAACCTGAATATTCAAAAAAGCTTGGAGATTAAAAAAAAAAAGAAAAAGAAAAACAGGGTTGGTCTGACCCATGGTTAGATGTATGAGTCTTTCTATCTATATGTGTGCAAATTTGTGTGTGTAGCTTGCTGCTGGGTAAGTGAGATCACATGCATGTTCACATGTCCTGGTGTTTTCTTGATCTTATGGGAGATCAAGTTGAGGTTCTAGTTCAAAGTTGAATTGGTAGGAGATGTAAAAGAAAAGAAAGAAACAAAAGGAAACAAAAGGACAAACAGAAATACTAGATAACAAGTGGAACGTGGAGAGAAATGTATGTTCCTTAAAGCTGAACAATGCAGAAAACCACCATGAACATCTTGCTTTTTCATGTCTTTTTAAAAAATATTTCTACTATTTATCCTTATGTGTGTTTACATTTTTTTTTACACCAAAGGACTGTTGAAGACAAACGAGAGAGTATAGCCAAGAATATGCTTGCTGTGTAGACAGGCTGTGTGTGTGTGTGTGTGTGTGAGTGTGTGCACAAGGTGGGGGTGAGACATGTCTCTTACAGATGTGAGAAAACGGTAATGTCTCTGAGAGTGAGTGTGTCGTCTAATTGGCAGAATAGAATTATTGAGTTAGTCCGAAGTGAATTGAAGATAATTTAATGAGTTGAGTTGAAGGAGAGCCGACAGGGCGCGCAACTGTGGGAAAGGTTTCTGCACTCTCCACAGACACAAAAGGCTGGAGCGTGTCTGCGTTTACAGCTGGTAAGGATGTACAGTCAGCTGAACTCTCACTCGCTCTCTCTTTCCCTCTCTCTTCATTTGTTGGGGTTGCCATGGTGATGGGGGAGGCTTGCCTCGGCAGCCCATAATTTCTAGAAAGCCTGTCTGGATGTGACACTTCCTTTTCAGGCAGTCATTGTTTAGATGCTGATTTATGTGTGTTTGTTGCACTTTACCACCACCTCCTCTACACCTCCAGCGGGTTGGCAAAGTTTTAAAGGATCAATGTATCTGATACCTGATGAAACAACATGCTGAAGTTTTGTTGATGGGTTTGAGTGAAGATTAAGGTACAGCCAAAGTCCTCTTTTAGACTGGTACAATTTTCTAAAGAAATGCTTGACTATTTTTATTAGCAAACTTGTTATTATGGCTTTACCCATGCTCCTTACCTTCCTGAGTTACATCTTTTGCTTTTTTTCCCTTCCCTGTCTGAAACAGTGCTTATTTTCCCAACCAGGCCATCCCTCTTCCCTCCTAGTAGGCGTTCCTACAACACAGAGGAGACCAATCACAGTTCAGCCATTTCCCCATCTCTTTGTGGTCAGCCTGTTAAGGACTTTTTGTGTTCATGTTTTTTTTTCTTTTTACTTTTTTTCTGCTACCCCTCATTGAGCCACTTGAGCCTGGAGCAGATGGAAAGATTGTAGTGAGGGGAAAGTAAGCGAGCAGCAGAAAGACAGAGAGAACTGGAAGAAGCCATGCAGAGAGTGAGGCAGCCGAGCGACAATGCTTGATGAACTGAATCACTGACCATCACAAAGCTTTTCTTCCACTTTGACTGAGCTCCAGAGAAACGGAGAAATCAGACAGGACAGCCCTGAGGGGGAAACATCAACTCATCGTCCCAGCTGACAAGCCCACGACGTGGAGAGGAAAAAAAAGGAAGAGTTAGAGAAAAGGAGACAGAGGGGAGTTCTACAGATGAGAGTTGAAGCAGAGGGGCAGAAGGAGATGCTCAGAGGGACCAGACAGTGAAGAGAAAAGTGAAACAAGTGACAGGATTGCTGCAGGTGTGTCCACAAAGACTGCTCAAAGAAAGGGTGACACACCAGAATCACCTGAACAAAAGCTGTTGCTAGAGACAAATAGTGAGATCAGACAGGAGCAGAAAGACAGAACTAGATAAGGATGGCCAACTCAGGTCTCCAGTTGTTGGGTTACTTCCTGGCGCTGGGCGGATGGATCGGCATCATCTCCACCACCGCCTTACCCCAGTGGAAGCAGTCCTCATATGCCGGTGATGCCATCATCACAGCAGTGGGTCTGTATGAGGGGCTGTGGATGAGCTGTGCCTCGCAGAGTACAGGACAGGTGCAGTGCAAGATCTTTGACTCCATGCTCTCGCTGGACAGTGAGTACAATGTTTGAGTTTGGTTCAACTAAACCTGACTGTCTAGCTCCCTCTTTCTTCCACACTGATCCCCCCTCCTCTGGAATGAAATTCAACTATTGGTACAGCTTCTTTTGAAATGATTATATGCTCATTATACAATTTTATTTGAATTGATGATTATTATCATATTTGAAACATGATATAACTAAGAATATATGCAAAATCCTAAGCGGGTTGAATACCTTATGGGGAAACTGTATAGAAACTGTAACTGTGATTAAGTGATATCCACTGGATAATTTGTCAGATGATGAAAAAGTGCAATTAAAATTCAAGTAAGCCAATAATCCTCTCTTAATGCATCACCAAGAAAGGTTCCTCTAATTCTTTTAATCACACTCTTTTTTTCACACTGTATTCTCGCATTCTAAAAGTGCTTTCTTTTTCTGCTGCCCTCATTTCATTTTCTTTGATAGCAGTCTCATTGATAAGGCAGTTCTGTGTGAGATTTCAAGTTTTCCCGAGAAGCATCCATGGTGCTGTGTTACAAATCAAAACAGTTATTGTAGCTGGCCCATTCATTTGGCCATACATATTAATCAGCAGCAAAAACAGAGGCAAAACAACTCCCCAAGTCCCCACTATCTGGAACACATTAAATTTAGAAGCTGTAAATCTCACTTAAATTGCTGCTGTTTACATCTTTAATGGAGTTCAATTCTGTTGTAAAACTCCAAAACATCATGAAACATAATGTGTGAGGAGTGGGTGGGGGTCAGGAATGTGGGGTTCAGACATAAATTAGCTCAGAATATGAGCCTCTTGTCATCTCCAATCTGTAAGTAGGACCCAATGGCTCATAATTAATGGCACCCAGATTAAATGAATCCATCCATCTACTGCCTACTTAAATCATCCTTTTATTCATCCATTAGAGATTCTAACAGGGGGTGGGCTCGGTCAGAAGGTATTTTCACCATACAATTGAACACGTTGAGTTTGTCTGTTTTTCTCTGTGGTTTGGGACTGATGTGCTTATGGTTCTTGCTGTGGCACACTTCCTTGAAAAAACAAATGAAACACTTTGCAAACATTTTGGTGCCTTGGTGAGTCATTATATCAAAACATTTTCTGTGGCATTCTGTGTGACAGGGTGCCCGAGCTGATCTCCCATCTCCTTTGGTTCATTGCAGCAATAAGAACAGTGTATTGTCCTTGTGGATGAATAGGGCCTGTTAGGAGAAGAAAAGGGCAGTGTTGAGCCAAACACCAGAGATATTCTCAGAATGTGTTCTGTCTTCCCCACACGCGCACATTGTTCCATTTGTCCGTTTGTCCATTAACACACCCAGTGAGTGCGGATTCGGACTGAAGACGAATACTAAAGAAAACCTCTCCAAAGAGTTAACTATATGGAGCTCTGAAGGTACGCTGAACTTAAAAGTTGTGATCAAGCATTCTTGATTAATCACAGGTTTATCCAGGTGTTTCTCCAGACAGATTATGAAATAGAGCAGATCAGCGCTCAGTCATGTGTCCAGGGTCCGAAAAGGCACCACGAGTCTGAATCCTGATTAAACACCCCTATGGTGTTAGTTTGATCCAGCGGTAACACTGATTTGAGTTCTGAAGAAACTCTCCTCTCTGGCTACTTTCACAGCAGGAGCAGCATGTGATAGTGGGTTTAATTGTTCACCAGACTGTGCTGTACTGATCCTGCCAAACAACCGTAGTGGAAACTGCTGCAGGTTTACTGAGCGTCATGTTGAAAAAGGAGATGATGATCAGGATAATATGAGAAGGTTGGCTCTCACTGTAAGGGGAGTCTAAATGGTAGTGCTGAAAGGACAGCTCTTTAAAACCAGAAACATCTAAACATGATCTAAACATGGTAATGAAGACACGTTGACCTGCCCCTGTCAATATGTTGCAATCACATTATATAATCAATTTGTATTAACCTTTATATATATATACGTTTTTATAAAAGGGTAACTCTGATTGCTGAATGCAACTTGAGATTCAGCAGGTGGGGAAACAGCACTTAGTGAAATTGTCACTGTTACTTTAACAATGCTACACTTGTGTTTCTCCCAGTTTGTGCTCCCTATAGTTAATTTAACACTTTAGATACCTTGGCTCAACTGTCTAACAGGTCAAATCTGCTCAATCAGTGGACAAGAAACCATAAAATCAACTCCCATAAAATGACCAAAATCAACAATTTGTTAGTCTACCTCGCAATACTTTCTGGCCATGTTCATTTGTGTGTTAGTAGTGTGTTAATAGTTTTTGGACATCACTGGATCTCTGTGGACAGATATATCAGTTTTGAGTCCACACAGGATGAATTCATTGTCATGTTGGTCTTTTGATGGGGTTCATTGATAAAAAAAATATGGAAAATCATTGCACTTGTGACAGGTTGGGTCTCAGGCTCATTGATTATGACTAGTGCCACCACAGTGGCAAATATACCAGGTAAAGTTGCTGGGTTGTAGTGTGTATCTGCCCGCACAGTGAGCAATAACAGCATCTATTCCATTCTTACTGGAGAAAATCTTTCTTTGCTCATGGTGGGAATTGTTTGGTCTCTCTCTATAATTCTAATAATCTAGTATTCTTTCTAATAATCTCGAGTACAATCCACATCTGCTCTATATGAAAAGTGCCTTGAGATAACTTCTGTTATGACCAGCACCATATAGATAAAATTGTCTGAATGCAGGCACTGAGTGGTGAAACAGGATTGGAAAAGGCCTGGAGATGTTAAACATGCATGTAGTTTTATAGTTGAGTAGTGAGCGAGCAAACAGATATTACGTACGAAAGAGTCACAAGTGACCTCACAATGGGACCTTACAGTGCCTACTTATTGTACCTCACTGCCACACACTCATTGCCAGGCTGGCACTGCCAACCTGACTGGGAGGAGGCCTTAGTGGGTGAGCCAGCCCAAGTCCCTCCTCCGTCCTTCCTTCTAACCTCCTTCACCTCAAGGCCCTGAAAGTCCCTCTGTCACTGAAAGAAATGGTTTGAGTAGTGTTTATTTAGATTAACAGACACCTCAAAGAAAGGAGGAATGCTCAGAGTGGATGAAAGAAAAAATTGTGCCGTATTGCCTCTGTTGGCAACGAGTGTCTCTGCGTCAGTAATGCCATCAGATGCAACACGGATCACTCACAAACAACATTGTCACCACAGTTCGCCTCAACCTTTGGTTATTTTTAATTGTTGCCGAAGTCACTGCATTCAGTTCAACAAAGGATTTCGTCCTCACTTGGTCCTCAATATAAAATGACGTTTCACTGTCAAAACATTTACGTCGCAATGATGTTTACAGTTGCTACCAGCGAGACAGTTTCCAGTTCACATTCTGTCGGGTTCGATGGTGCAGAAACACGCATGTAATATCACCAGCCCATTCAGAGTGTTAAAAGTGAACATTCCCGTGTTTACTATACCGCCTGTTTTCGCTGCAGGCTTCCTGAGTCCATCGGGTTCATTACAGTAACCCCTCGCTCTTGTATCACACAATGTGCAACACCGTGCAGCAGCCGACAGTTTTTCTCGATAAGAAGAACGATACGTCGTCACAGCTGAGCCGAGCAGGAAAAGAACAATGCTGGCAGCCGCAGCCGATTTGATGAGTTTTGACGGTCAAAAGAATCAGAGTTGCGAATGCTTCGTTATACAGCGATACAGTTGATCAATGCCCCGTGAAATTTGTTTGGCCAGCATCACAGTTCAGTATACGGCATTGCGCAGACAGCATCAGAATACGGTGCGTAGTGCATCTGCACACGTCGTATGTGCATTTCACATCGAACTTCGTTCACCACCGGCGCGCCTTCAGCGCATTGCTCAACCGTTCGGCCCATAACCACGGACGTCCGGTACGTTAAAAAATATCATCTGACAGCGTCAGCGAAACGGATTTGTTAGCCCGGAGCATCAATCGAGCGTCTGGCTTTATGATCTGCTTTCGATTCCACATTTACCTGAGATTGGTTACTCAATCATCCTTTCAGTCTTCATGACATCAGTTATTCGACAGCCACGTTTGAAGAAGCGCTGTTTTCCGTTAATACGTCCACATTACGAAATCGTTACCAGTCTCATCACCTTTCCTTCGGCGTTGTAAGAACTCTTTCAGACTGTCTTCATAATAGTTTTCTTCTTCGTATACTGGCAAAGAACCCTTCAGACCAAACAGCTTAACACACCGAATTGCCGCGTTTTAGCATTCGCCGTTGTTTCCCCATTACGTCCCGCTGGGTCCTTGCTTCGTGAGGCCACAGCCACCGTTATGCCCAATCCGCAATTGGTCCACAAAATAACCCGACCTGTCGATGAGTCATACCATGCTCGAAATCAACAGCCCAGCAGATACCGTCGATACGCTGCGGCGAACGTTAACTTCAGCGAGTCCAATTGATAATCGTGCCACGTCCAGCGGGAGCAGCGGAATTCATCGTCCGTACGACACAACAGGGCGCAAAGAGCATTTGAGCCGAAAGAACTATATAGCAAAAGGCAGAAGTTAGAAACAATCGACAGATCATTGCATCAAACTATTTTTATAAAACAGCCACTGCTCAAAGAAATAGTGTCGTAAATAAGATGACATAACATACAACACAGAAGGAATGATGAATAAATGGTATCGAAATATTTGATCACCAGCAAACTGGCATTCCACAGGAGGTTGTTATTGTCAGCACAGCACATTTTGTCAACAGCACACAAAACACATTTCAACAAACAAATGAATGGTCAAGGTCTCATTCAGTTACTTGAACAGCCCACAACAGTGCAGGCACATGCTGAAGATCAATCGTATATCTTTGTTAGCCTGACAGTGGTACCGAGTAGCCACACTCATTTCAGGCCTGACAACAGCGCCACAGAACCGCTTCGGCAGAGGAACCATGGACACATCCTCAGATGGGATAGACCGGAGACTGTGAAGAATCCATGTAGTCAAAAACATATGTGCACAAATACAAAAGTTATAAGGCACTGTAGTAAACATTATATATGTAGTTAACAAACAAACAAAAAAAAAAAATAATAATAATAACAACAACAAAAAGAATAGGTGGTATATACACTCGGGCATTGTAATACGTTATAGAAAACATACCCCGAATGACTGTCTCTCCTAAAGTCAGCAAACAGACAAGAAAATGACATCATCTTCTCAGTCCTGAAACAGTTATTTAAACTCCCATTTTTCCTACTTTCTGAGCCTTTTCAAATATGGACTCTTAAAGGATATCGGATCAGATCTTTCTTTAAGAAATGAGGTGGCCTCTTTCACTCAAGCCCAAACACTCTGCAACCTCCCACACTCCCTCTGCCTCATTATCAGCTGAAAGTTAACAATGGAAACATCTTGTGGTTTTGTTGTGCTGATTGATTATTTCACTATATCCTATGACCTCTGTGTTTTTTAAATGTGTGTTTTGGGTTTATTTTGGTTTTCTCAGACTGTACTTTTGACTGAAACATGTCTTTTTTCCTTTGAATTCTGACCAAATGTTAAAAGTACCCCACCAGAGAAAAGGAGTACTTGTAGTTTGGGGTTTTACTCAATATATGGTTTAGGTTCTGTCAACAAACAAAACCCTCTACTGAGGAATCTAAACAGATAAAACAGAAATAAAGAAAGAACTATGAACAGTAACCTTTCAAGTATTTTGTGGCAGCATAAATTAGAGACTCTGTTGAAATAAAAGAAATGGGAGGTTTAAATAACTGTCTCAGGGGGACTGAGAAAGATGATATCATTGTCTGTTTTGTTGACTTTGGGAGAGACAGTCATTCAGGGTATGTTTTCTATAACATGTTACAATGCCCAGGTGTATATACCACCTATTCTTTTGTTGTTGTTATTATTATTATTTTTTTTTTTGTTTGTTTGTTAACTACATATATAATGTTTTACTACAGTGCCTTATAACACATGTTTGTGCACATGTATGTTTTTGACTACATGGATTCTTCACAGTCTCCCAGTCTATCCCATCTGAGGGATGTGTATCCATAGTTCCTCTGCCAGCAGTTCTGTGTACCTTTTTCTATTGTCAAATTTCTGAAAATGAATGTGAAGCTACTCTACAGTACCACTTATGAAACAACAAAGACATACATACGATTGATCTTCAGCATATTGCCTTATGCACTGTTTGTAAGACGCTGTGTGCCTGTTTCCAAGTAGCCTGGATTGAGGATATACCCAGTACATTCATTTTGTTTTGTTAAGTGCCAATATGATTTTGTGTGAATGACAGAGTCATTGTATTTTGACTCTAAAGGATGTACTGTACTGTGTGCTGTCTCCTGTACTAAGGAATGCCAGTTTGCTGAGTGTTCAAATATCTTTCTGATACCTGCATTTATTTACCATGCCATTCCTTTCTCTAATATTTACCTTATGTTGTGTATCATCTTATTTACAGTATACCCCTGTCTGTTTCTTTTAGAATGAAGTAAACAGCAACATAAAAATGGATTTGTCTGTGAGTCAGTGCTTTATCAGTTGTTTCCTAACTTTTCACCCTTGCCTGACTATTTTGCCTACCTCCACTCGTTCCTTCTTTCCAGCTCAAATACTTCTTTTGCACCCTGTTGTTCAATAATTGCAGACGTGGAATTCCACTTCTGCTCCACTGGACTGTGGCACATTCTCAGAGGTGGACTCACTAAGTTAACTTGTTCACCACCGAAACATCTGACAACAAGGCTTGAATTATCTCTTTGTTTTGTTGAGTTTCAAGCATAAAACATGTTAACTCATGAGCTTGGAATTCAGGGTTAACTTTTGTGGATTAATTTGCAGACTAGATAACTAATTAACTGCTTCGCTACCTCACAAGTAAAGTTATCAGGACATGAATAAGGAAAACAACAGAAAAAAACTTTGAATGCTAAAAACACCAGCAAATTTCAGGTGTGAGAGAAACTAGGAAGATTCTACTGTTTGAGTCTGAGAGGGTTCTTTTTGCAACCCATACAGAGAGAAGAAACTATTATAGAGACCTGAGTCTGAAAGGGTTCTCTTTGCAACCCATACAGAGAGAAGAATTTATTACAGAGACTGGTAACTTTGATTTCATGTATGGACATGTGTAGCAAGAAAGACTTGAAAAAATGTTTACTTCTTCGTTAAGGAAAGCATACCAACATGGAATAGCTTTCAAATATCATGAATTTGAGGATGATTTGAATGTATCAAATAAATGTAAATCAAGCAGATCATAAAAGCCAGGCCTTCAGTTAATTTATACTGAAACATTCTCTCCGACAACAAATCAGTTTCAACGGTGCTGAGATAGATGATATTTTTAGCATACAGACTGTCCATGAGTTTGTATATAGAGTTGAGGCAGTTTGAGGTAAATACACACTGAAGACACCAGTGGTGGGAACAGAGTTCGGATGTGAAATCTCACATACACCTGACATGTACAGATGCACCTACACCTCATGACTATACAGTCTGTACTGTCTACACAATACTAAACATATACTAAGACTATGATGCAAACCAAACCAAATTTCCACAGGGACATTTGGTCCAACTGTATGTATATATGCAGAAGCATTTCACAGCTCTGATTTATAGCACATTCATTAAAACTCACATCTAAATTAAACACACGTACCAGCATCTGACAAATGTGTTTTCCTGCTCAGCTCAAGCTATGTGAGCGATATTATCATTCTTCTTATCAGAGAAAAATCTTTACTGGCATGAGATATTCAGCTACTTGCACACACAATTATTAATTTACTTTTATTGTTAATATGTTGATACAAAGAGCAGGGGTTACTTACATAATGAACCCGATGAACCAGAGCCTGCAGCAGAAACCAAATCATTATAGTAAACACAGGAATGTGTTTTCCCACTTTTAGCACTCTGAATGATGAATGATGTGTTGCACATGCGTCTGAGTGGAACTTGCACACCATGGTTATTTAGGAATGTGAGACTGGAAACTATCTCCTTCATTGCTTAACTGTAAACATCATTACGACAATAAAATATGTTTTGATAGTGAAACTTGTCATTTATATTGAGGACCAAGTGAGGACAGAAATCAACACTTTATTGAACAGATGCAGTGACTTCAACAACAATTAAAAATAACCAAAGGTTGAGGCAGACTGTGGTGATATGATGTTGTTGATTTGTGCTGGCTGACTGTGAGTGAGTCTCCATTGCATCCTGATGGCATTACTGACATGAGACACTCCTGATTGCCAACAGAGCTGAGGTCAGAGAGCAGAACACACTTCCCACCATCAACCAGTGGGAGAGGCCAAACTCAAATGTGATCCCTGGCATCGCCAGAGTCTCTCTTTACCCTGTGACCGTATTATTAGAAATTCAATAAGTGTGAACAAAACATAACGTCTAACTTGATTATTTGGTTTTTCAAAGCGTCTTTGTGAACACCATTAAATCTTTGTAACAGGCTTGTATCTGCTCCCTTTCTGAGACCTTTTCTGTGAATTCTTCTGCCTGCTACTACTAGCTTTTCACGTTATTCTATATTGACTTAGCAGGTTGGTCTCTTCACTTTGTGTCTGCCAGCAAAACACACTGCTCCACTATGTCCACCAGCTAGTCTCTAACATTGTCTGTCTGCTGTTTGGTGCTGAGCAGGTAGTGTTCAGTGGGTTTATCAGAGCTTTATCATTGAAAACTGTTAACTCCAGCTAGAAACAACACTGCTGAGTGATAAGAGTGAACCAAATTAAAACCAAATTAGAGTTGCAGACCATAAAACCAAAATAATCAGCTAAAGGTGCCAAATCTATGGAGCAGCAGGGAATTGCAGATTTCAGTGATAATTATTTGTGGTTTCATCACTATGAGTCACTACATTTCATAGTGTACATAGTCATTTGATCCATGTTAATGTAAATTAACAGAACAGCAAGTCATCATGTTAGTTTTGAATAAAGTAACATGATGGAGACACTGGTATCTTTTCTTGCATGTGTTTTAGATAATGAATGCAGAGTTAATGTATTGATGATGCAATGAGGTTACTAGTCCTCACAGTCTGGTCTTGTTTAGATTATTTTATTACATATAGTAACATTCTAGTTAAACTTAAGATGCCAAAATTAAATACATTAATTTATGAGAATTAAAATGTTGCCAAATTATTAATATGTCCATAACAAGCTCTTGATAAGAAACATCTTGACAGAAAAGAAATTGGATTTATTTGATTAACAGTGCTGGTACAATATTGTGAGTGATTCAGATCCTCAACAAAAGAATGTGATAAATGACTACAGAAAGGTGTCATGGTAAAGTAATATAAAAGTAAATATGAGCTCAGTGGCCACTAGACAGGAAATTAAAATGTTGGTTGGACAAGAGAGGATGATATTCAGACATAATATGATTTTGTTCTTGGCTGCAAGTTTATGAGGAATTTAAAAACTCATATAATCTCTCAGTGTTGCTGAGTTGGATGATGAAACCTACTTCCTGTCTGTATCTGGTGTAAGTGCTCACCCCCTACCACACCAGGCCCACTGCACCACACACACCTGAAAGACATGCACACATTTTTTAAACCAATGCACAAACACAGTGTGAGTCAGAAGTTCAAAATTATGACTGCATGAAGTGTAAATGACATCAAACTTAATTATGTGGAAATGTGTTTGAACCAGAGAATGATATGAATCTGAAGTAGTCATTCACTGAGCAAAAACCACAAACCAAACAAACTGCTTCTGACTGGAAATGATTAAGGCTGTTATTGAGTGTAATGAGCAGCAGTGCTAACTCCCACACAGACAGAGGGTGACAGAGATCTGCAGCAGCCTGCTCTGAGCTAGCGTATTGGGGATCAGTGTTGTACACCTCAGGCTTCGTATCATGACGCAGATGGAGAGCACAGACAGCACACACATCCCCACAGATGTTACTCTCATAGCCAGCATATCAACTGTAGGAAAAAAGACAAGAAAAATACACCAGACTGGAATTTCTGTATGTCTCTGGTGACAAAATATTACGGTTCATTCTCCGTTCTAATAATGTTAACCTAACAGCTGTAGTTACTAGTCACTGTACTGACTGTATATGCTGTATGATACACTGTTATTCTAAAAACAAGTTGTTAAAAGTAGCTCCACCTCAAACAGCAACAGTGACATTAAAATGCTGCTTATACATTCTTGCAATGGTAGTAAAACAAAACTAAAATATATAACACTAACAGGTGCCACTGTGCATAACAAGTTGTTTTGAGTAGTTATTTTCTAATAATGCTAATAATGTTAGTTTTTGTGTTAAAAATACCTGGAATGATAACAGGTTCTAGTGCTGGAGTTTTATTTTTGTTTGGGCTGTACTCATTGGTCCCAGATCTTACATTTGAGTGAGGTAACAGTTCAGCAGCAGCAGCAATTATTAGACTCCTGTGCACTGATATTTATGGAAGATAACATGATTGCAATGAATGTGTTATTGTACCTGACAACGTGTGTCAACGTGAGGTCAGACCCACTGAGGTCAGCTGGTCTTTAGCTCCTTGCTGGGACCAGGAGACACATTACACTGTGTGAAAGGCCTGGTTACTAACTTGGACATTATGATTAATGTCAGGGAACACATGTCTGTAAGTCTGTCTATGAGTGATAAGATAAGGTATAGGTAAGGAAATAGAAAACATGAACAACTGCTTCTCCAAAATACACACTTTAAATCAGTGGTGTGTAGCCTGTGGTAACCACACATTAAAGCTCAGAGTTCACCCACCAGTGTATCACTGCGGACAGATAGACTACACAGTAGTGCAGCCTAGTGGTTACTCTACAGACTTTTTGCATACCAGGATTAACAGTGATTGCAGTATATATGTGCATGAGAGCAGGCATATGTTCCTACCCTCCAACAGTCCTTTCCAGCAACACAGATTAGCAGCAGCAGGCTTGTCAGCGCTATCAGCAGCCCCAGGACCTTTGCCTGTCCTCTGCTCACCCTGTCCTCCAGTCAGCTGGTGGGAAAAAATAAATAAATAAAATTAACAACTTACTTCATAAAAATAACTCAATGAAAAGTGACTTTGCAATTGCTAAACAAGTGCAGATGATTCCCTGAAAGGCCACTGTTTCAGTGACAAAGAAAAGCAGTCCTACTCTCAGATGAATTTGCCAAGCATTTGTAACGAAAAAAAAAAAAAAAAAAGACTTTTAAATGGAGTTAATGACCCATACACTTATGACATCTAGTCAGCACAAGCGGTGGAAAAACTATGTAGATCCTTCACTCAAGTATGAGTAGTAACAGTACAATGTAAAAAAAACATAATTATATCAAAGCTCTTCATTTAACATTTTGTCAATAAAAGTACATAAGCAAAATGTACTTCAAGTAAGAGCAGTCTGTGGTTAGTATTTGTGGGGTTTCTGGAATTACAAACTGACACATGGAGGGTTATAAGATGATGTATAAAATGTGACTAAGCTAGGGCCAATCAAATACTAAATCAATACAGCCATCTGCATTTCTCCACAAAACGTTTCCTCCTAATAGTATAGAGAGGACTTTGAATTAAGACTATTTTTATTCAATAGCTAATTGTATAAATAAAACATGAAAAAACTATTCAAAGCATTTCAGAGATCTTTTTCATTTCTAGTAAATAATTTGTGAAAGTAGTAGGTGTACCCTGGGATGGCCCTCAAAAGGATAACCTGTCGGATCATGGTGTGATCAGCACCATCTTGTTTTGTTTTGGTTGTATGAAGGCAGTATGTTGAGTAATGATATTGATATTTTCTATCGAAAATGCATGCCAGGCCAGCTATTTATAACCTTACAGACATGAGGGTGGGGGCGGGGGATGAGGGTAGCACTTGACATTACATGTCAAGTCTGGTACAATGCATTGTATTTTGTAAGTTTATTAATTAATATAAATAGTAACTAATTACTATATCTTTCAGATAAATGTAGTGGAGTAGAATCATAAAGTACCTCAAACTTGTTCACAGTAAAGTTGCTTCTCATTAACTAATTAATGTAAAATGTACAAACTTTCCAAATGCCAAATATTTTTGTTTTTACAAATGCTCACTTTGCCAAAGTATACATATGTAGAAAAGTCAAAGAGAAAAATAATGGACACTTACATCACAAAAGGAAGTAAAACAACATGTCTGATATTATATGATTCAAATTTAGTATATAAAAAAGATAGCTCTTAGACAACTTCCATAACTTCAAGATGGATACTGTACTTCTAAAAAAAAGTATGTTTTCAAAGAATTTACATTATCTTTTAATGAGCAAAATTTCTTCAGCTGTTAAAATTATCTCATAGTGTGGTGGAACAGCCTTTCTTTAAATATCTTGAAAAAAAAATCATAGTCGTAATCTCGCAGCTGTCATGAGGGTAATGAACAGTGCTGTGGAGCTATTGAAAAAAAAAAACACTTACCTCTTAGAAAATGCTTTTATTTCAAGGACTGATTCTCAAAGTGTCTCTGTTCATTTCCCCAAAAGAGGGGTGTGTGAGAAATTTGGTGGAAAAGCACAGCCTCAGAGTGTGTATACAAGTGTCTTTGCCCTTCATCAGTTCCAAATTAAGTGGTGTAAGCCTGGTGTAAGTGGGGTTTGGCAAAGGGCTGAAATTAAGAATCTAAACACATTAACCATGCATGACCTTCATAAATGCACTATGACTTTCTATTTTTCTCTCCTCTCTTTTTATCCTTTGAGAAGTTTCAACCCTGTCTCAACTTTGACTTTGAAAAAACAAAAAAATCCCTCTCTCCTGAAATAGAGGAGAAACTAATTTCAAGACATTTTCTGCCATTTAAGATAGCTCAGATGTGGTACAGAGATATTTGTGTTGAGATGACAAGATAAAAAGGAAACATTTAAATGCATCACAGACAAATGAGGGAGTGCAAGAGACACAGAGACAGACGGAGGCACAGACAGAGCCATATTGAGATGTTCAGATGGATTATTGGGGAGTGAAAATGCCAGCGGGCTCTAAGCCAGCTGCCTCCGAGCTGCTGCTGATAGGCTGAAGAGGGCAGTGTTTGTCTTCCTACTGCACCACCACACTGGCAAAATTTTAGTTGTTAAGCAAAAAAATAAATAAATAAGAAAGAAAAAAAAGAAAGAAAGAAAGAAAGAAAGGAAAAAAGAAAAAGCACTTCCATAATTACTTTCAGTGATGTATACTGAATCCAGAAAGCACTCTGCATATTAATACGGAATATTAATAGGTTTCACAATAATTAAAAGTGAGAAAAAAAAAAAGAATTTACAAAGATTAGTTCAGGTCTTATAAATAAATGTGCTTTAAGGAAAAAAGTGAAGGATTTGGTTGCAAGAGTTTCTGTTGGGACAGTCATTAGTAATGGAGTTGAACACAGACTGAGTGGCAAGTTAGTCATCTGTATGTATGTGTACATGCATGTGTCATCAAATTTTAATAGTCATTTGAGTGTGTTCTTGTGAATATTTCCAGTTTTTATCCTTGTATGTGCATGCATATCATTTGTACATTTTCAGAATAATTAGCAGGAATTCACATGGTGTGTATGTGTCTAACATGCATGTGTGCATGACTTTAGTTGTTTCTGTGCATGGCTGGCTCTTTGTGTGTCCTGCCTGTATTTTCAGGTCTCGCTTCATTCCCATCTTCTCTGTATTTCTCTCCTCCATCTCCTAACAATATGGCTTAAAACCTCGTAATCACTTATTGATTCCTTATCATCATTACCACAGTTAGCCTTGTATATTAGGCTTCATCTGAATGGGAGACAGAGGCAGAGCAGCATGGGATCATCACACCCAACTGCCTTTGATTCGAACAAGGTCAGAGGAATTGATCCCCTTTGATCGGAGACTTGCTCAGAGAAGTTTCCACAGGCACTGCCTGCAGAGTACACAGACCGGAGTTTCGCTGGTCCATATTTCTACACATACTATGTATTTGCTGGTACAAGACCACACATGTAAATTTATCAGGTTGTCTCTTCGTGAAGCCCACTCATTGCACTTTGGAGTACCAGTGGATGCCACATAATATTTTGTTTCTGTATAAATCCAGTAATATCAGTACCAATGCTCCATGTCCCAAATATACCAAACTAAAACCCGTAAGAGAGACACATGCTGGCAACATATAGACAAATTAAAGGAAAAACCAACATAAAGCGTGATAAAGTGAGATGTTGAACCACCATGAGCCACCAGAACAGTGTCACTGCACCTTGGCCTTGATTCTACAAATCTCTGGAACTCTGCTGTAGGGATGGCACACCATTTTTCCAAACGATATTCCCTCATTTGGTGTTTTAATGACGGTGGTGAAGAGCGCTATGTAACACGTTGGTCCAAAATCACTTATTGGTGTTTAGTTGTGTTGAGATCTGGTGATTGTGAAGGCCATAGCATATAATTCACCTCATTTTCATACTGATCAAACCATTCAGTGACACACCCCCCCACCCCCCGCCATATGGATGTAATCCTGTTTCTCATTTTTTGGGTTTTGCCATTTATTCCTTACTCATCTGTATGATGAGTGTCAAAACACCCAGAGTAGGAACCACCATACACTGTGACACAGAAGTATAATTATGCTTATATTTGCAGAGTGGAAAAGCCACTTCAAAAACTCTCTCCTCTGAGACAAACTGATAAATGATTTAAAACTGAATCACCCCATCAAGGCCAACATGCTCACCAGCTCAACCAGCTCAACTTGGAATTGCTGGGCCCTGTGGAGCCCTAGTTTTACCATCTGCTACCAGGACACTGGTGGGATGCATGGCATGGGTATTACCTGTGTTTCAAACAGTTAACAGCAAGGCGAAGCCTAAGCAACAAACAATGGTTGGGAGAAAAAGTATTACTGATTAACATTATGTTATCAGCAATAGTCCGCCCATTGTTCTGGTAAGAGGGCCTAATCCTGCTCTTTCCAGGCAGTCTGGAGGAGATGGAAGCTGGTGTGTTTTCTATCCGGTCGGTTCTGGGCTTCGATGAGTTTGCCTTCAGATGCTTAGAAACCTTCCTTCACTGACAGTGACCCATCTCAGTATGATTGGAGTAATGTAAACACACGTGTGGATTCTATATGAAGTCACCTTCTACAGATAAAGTTGTGTGAATGTCCCTCCAGAAAGGTAGTGTAGCTTGTTGCAGAAAACAACCACATTCATTAGCCTGACTGCCACTGAGAAATAGATGTACTGTTTGTCCAAGGACTGTGCCTGTATATGGGTGTTTACAGCTGCTCAGAGGTAGATGCCTCTGCTTGAGGTCCTTAAATGTGTCCCTGACCGCCAATTAACGCTGCCTATTTGCTCACTGCAAATGCTACCCCCACCAGTATCAAACCAATACCTGTTACGACCTGCCTGCTGAACCACTATGAGCCAGTGCCACTCTCTCTGCCTCCACCACTCAAGGCATATAGACTCCTAATATTATAAATGGTTGCCACCAGTATTTAATTATACTTGCTGGAAGTTAATGGATCGGCTGCTGTTCTTATTTGTAGAAATAAAGTATGGTTAACTTTTTGGTTTATTTGATCACAAGGCTGGAGTGGACTACAGAATTGGTTCCCAGCCACTAATTTTTATTCATCCATACCACAATAATACTGCAGTGGTTAAAATTCATCGCATGTTACTGTCTCATTGCTTCTCTGCCCTAATGTAACCCCTCCCTTCTCCTTTCTTCACAATTGGAGCCACAGGCTCCATTCTCTGCACTATATATTTATCTGAAAAGTTTAATATATATGATGCTTCTGGAACAAGAGTTATTTATATGCTCTTGTACTGGGAAAACTATGGTGGTTTTATATATTTTAAAATTCTTGTGTAATTTATAAGATTTGTTCATTCTGCTTGCAATCTGAGATAAATTTGTTTTATTTGTTGCCAGTAAGAACCTACAATTCCATAGTTTCATTTGTGTTCTTCTGATGAGTAATTATGTTGCCCAATCATCTAAGCCATCTACCCCCTGAAAAACATTCCACACTGAAAAGTTCTAAATGTCAGATTCTACAGTGTACATTCATACTTACATTTGCAGTCAGCAAAACATGCACATCATGGTATCATAAAACATCTTTAAGGTACCATAAACCCCAAGGAGTTGAAGGTGAGCAAGGTAGTTGATGAAACTACTGCATCTATTATCTTGTTGCGCTGCCTTTAGACTATTTTGCCGATTCTATAGCTGATGTTTCACCACCTTTTTTCTTTTTGTTTTTATAAATTTCCACTAAAGCACATTTTAACATGGTAGAAAAGGAAGCATCTAGCAGCCAAACAGGTGAAACCTGGAGCACCAACTGCAGTCCAACGACCTAAACTTTAGTGAAACATAAAATCTGAAATGCTGGATAGATTTGATTTCTACAAGTGTGTGTGTACAACTAAGAAATTAGAGTAGATTAACCTGGTTTGTGAAGTGAGCCAAATCAAATGTACATTTACACTGGATACCAGCACAGGTAAGAATTTTGTGCCGTTTTGATTATCCTCCTAACTCGTCTTGTCTTCTGATGACTAGAGTTTATTGTCCTGTGAGATCTTGTTTTGATGATGGTGCTACTGCTGTTTTTTACACTCAAATCTTTATATGTCAATTGATTTCCAAACCTGTCACCTGTAAAGAGCAAACCATGTTCGCAAAACTATGTTACTCAGCCTCTCACTCAGTTTCTAATTATAAAACACCTGGTAAAACACCAACACAATTCTTCACCCATTACACAATAATCAAACAGTAAATCTCCAAACAACACCAACTGTACACTTATTTTCCAGTGCTCCACACTCCACCCTCATATGAACTCTAATTACTTTTACAGATCACTTTAGTAAATCACTACTCCAGTATATATTCATATTTCGTGGTAATATGGGACAATGTAATTTTTCATCATTGTTCTATTCAAACTATTTTGACAAACCAGACGGATAATAATAATAATAATTCCCAAATAGTTGAATCTATAACAGAGACACATCTGTACAACTACTCTCTGAACAATGAGATCAAGCCTACAACAATGACGGTAAAAAGTCAGAATTTGAATATGGTTAATAAACCAAAACTCTGTGTCAGGACTCTGATGATTCCAAAAGTTCACAACCTTTTGGTTTTGAAGTTATTGTTTTCACAGTGATATAAAATGACCAATATGAAAGACATACATTTTTTTAACTCCTTGCTCCCCTTATAAGACTATGCCTTTTGTAGACATGGAGAGAGAGAGCGAGCCTCTCTCTCTCCATGTCACACTCGAGAGCTTGTGAGTTTGTCTATGTCTGAAGTTCCTCCATTCAGCCCCTCTGTATAAGGGAATATATTTCATTCATGAACATTCCCCCTCCTCTCTCTGCTGGTCAAAATCATGGCAGTCACTGAGTGAGTCACACACACACACACACACACACACACACACACACACACACACACACACACACACACACACAGAGACAGTAGCTTTTTAAAGCATTCATTTTTAATTGATGAACAGATAAAACGCAGGGGAAGAAGGGGACAAAGTTGTAGAAGAGGAAGGAGTGCGTAGTGAGACGTGATCCTTCATGTGTCAGAATGGGCGTGTGTGCATGCTTAAATTGCTCATTAACCCTGCATCACCACCGAGGCTGGATTCCATGTCATGATGTCGTGTTTTAGGGACAGACTGACAGACAGACAGACACACCCACATACACATCTGGGCCAGTGCTTGCGTGCAGCACTCTTCAACTCAACAACCTAGCTAGATTAGACTGGCTTCCATGTCGTGTCTGAGGGCAGAGACACCAGGCACACACAATCACACACGAACACAATGGCAAAAACATTGATGCACATAGTGACTTTTAAGCTGGAGAAAATACAGAACTGAATAAATAAGTGGAGAGACATAATGGAGGTGCTTCCATTCAGGTCATGAGGGCTCACTGAGTAGTTTGATGGGTACATAAATGATGTGAATCACATCTTCTGACTATCACGATCACCTGATTTCTACCCAACTGAACACCAGCAAGAGATTTTGGAGTGATAAGTTAGAGAGTGCTCCCCACCTCTATCATTACAACATCCCCTTGAAAATGAGATCTATTGTATGTACAGAAATAGCAGACAGAAATGTTTTATACAATTTTGTTAAAGGCACTACCTTCCAAAGGCCAAATCTTCCAAACTATTCTGAGGGTTTTTATTTGCAGAAAAATGAGAAAATCCCAATGAGAATTGGTACAGTCTATGTTGCTTTCAGCTCCTTCACCGTAGTGTTCCTGGGTCACATCTATGAGGTTTAGGGGTAGCAGCCTGCACTGATGTCTGTAACTCTTTTTATATTCCACCATTTGGGAGGACAGTGTCAAGAATTTTACATTTCTTCACATAATGACTGTTCAGTTTTTCACTTTTATTGTTTTGGATGTAGGATTTTCATTCCATCTTCATTTCAGTTAATTTGCTGTGTTTGCTGTGTTTTTATTCCCTGAAGTGACTATGTTTACTTGTGCTATTACTTTTTCTTTTTTGGTTTACAAAAGCAACAGTTCTGTGTATATATTCAACATAATGTGATGAATTTAAACATATAACTGATATCATGAAACTCCCCGTTGAATTGGACTTGACACCTCGAGCAAAGTTGGAGACAACTCATGAAAAAGACTATATATGGACAATATACAAAAATACAGGAACAACTGACCTCAGTAAGTTAAGAGAACTTCTTAAAGAAGCATTTCCCATCAGCAGATTTAAACCGTCTTGGAACAGTGATTTAAAAGTTTCAAAAAAATTTAAGAGGTTTACATGGGTTTGACAGCTGTGGGTGTTGTTATGTGTTGATTTACATGTGATGTTGATATGTGTTTCATCTGTTGTTTCATCATGCTGTGGAGGCCTGTGTGTCATCAGCCTAATTGATTCAGTTGGCACACCTAGTATTTGTTTATTGTGGTTTCAAGACACCAAATTGCTCATGATGATGGTTCTGAAGTGAGACTGGAACAATGCTCTTTCATTTTGTGGAGTGAATATCAGTGAATCTCATTGGTATGCTTTTTAAATATAGTTTTTTTATTTTTATTTTTTTATTTTTTAACCTAGGGGCAATGCAATGGTTAGCAGAACTGTGAGTAAGCAGAGGCTAACCTTAGATATTAAACCAAATGTGGCAGCAGCAGTCCTTCATTAGTTAAACCATGGCTGTATTAACCAGCTAGGGACACTTGAGGGGAAATAATTAAGTTATTTAAACTAGGTTTTCATACAGAGTTCCACCTCAGGACAGGGGCTCAGGATACAGTAAGTAATGATGCACGACCTACCTTAGAGAATAACTGAACATTAAATCCACGTCTTTGAAATGTTAAATTACATGTACAGTCACTTGCATGCACTAAAGAGTAGTAGTTGTACAAATACTGCTATAGTGTAAATTCTGCCTGTAGTACTTAGCTAGTAGTTCAAAGTGTTGATCAGTGTGGCAAATTTGTCTGTGAAGGTGAGAGAATGGGGGGGCTGAAGAGTGGCGGTGGTGTGTCTCTCAGGGTTTGAATGTGTTCTTTGAATTTTTGAAGGGGGTGTGTTCAAGCTCAAAGGGGGTGACAAGTAGCTCTTGCAAAGAATATATCTCCCTGTAGCTGCCAAATGCTCCACTGTGTTCACCAGCTAGGCTCAAACTTGTGTGCCTGCTCTTTGGTGCTGAGCAGGTAGTGTCCAGTGGTTTTGTCAAAGCTGCTTTCCCCTGCAGGTGAAGACAAGGATGATGAAAGCAGTGAGGGTGAACCAAAACATTAAAGCTGCGGGCTGGAAAACCAAAACAATGAGCTGAAAGACGTTAAAATCTCTGTAGAACTAGGGAAAATGCAGAGAATTTTGTGGAGGTTCATTGCTTAGAGTAACCTTTCACATTACACATCGTGATTTGACCCATTTTTACATAAAAATATTCATGAGTGCAGCTTTAACTGTCTGTGAATACCTGCTTGACTTTAGCCAACTGTGCAGGATTTCTTACAAGGCAAAGCGGATGTTAAAGTCATACAAAACAAGCACAGGCTACTGACATATAAGCAGTTTCATTGCTAAATAACTGCCATTGGCCTTCAAAAGCCCATGTTGGTTCAACTCTAGTGTTCAGCTGTGTTGTTTGAGGAAGGCAGGAATCCTGCTGATGTTGGTCATTTTTATTTTGGGAGCGATTAGTCTTCCCATTTGCATATTGGTAGCGCCTGATCTCCCTGGCACTTGTTCATTCATCCATATGCAGTACATCTGGAGAGGAATAATTTTCATTCTCTAGCTTCAGGCTGTTAGAAAAAAAAACACAACACCTCAAGAATAGTGTGGTGCTTGTGTTTAATGTATGAATTATATGCATGAAGCCTTTTTTTTTATTTTTTTACAGTTGATTTGAATTCCAAATTAACTTGAGGATATGAAAGGAACAGGTCAACAAGGTCTGTACTTAAAAAAAAAGAAAAGCTTTTAAGTATTTCTTATTGATCTCCTGGGGTTCAGTGGGGAAGAGAAGGTTAAAAAACACACATGATCAAACAGATCATGTGATCAGCAGATGACTTGATAGGCTGATGAAGTTCATTGCCTCATACATAAGACAAAGTGGAGCCTAAGTTTAGTTTATGTAAAACTGTGGGTACCTAGTGGTGTTTATCCAAATACTTTTACTTTTTTAAGTAGCAAATCATGTTTAGGGTATCTAATTGCAGCATAGACCTTTTTCATAATGTACTGCAGCAGAGCTGAATGCACAGCATAACATGGAAGATTTTTTTTATTTATTGATGACTGGTGAATATCATTTGGATCATCCAACAAAATAAAATAAAGAAAAAAGGAAAAACTAAGGCAACACGTCCTAAATAAGGAAAATTTGTAGTCAAACTTTTATCTTTCTAACTTACATAGTCAACATCATACTTATAACAGAGTCTCAAGTTTAGGTAAGGTAAATGTAACAAAAGGGTATGATCTGAAAGCTTGCTTACACATATAATCAGTAATATCTTAGTGGCTCTTTTACACAGAGTTTGCAGGTGTTTGCAAGTATTTCTGATCAATGTCACTCACTTCTTGGTTTGGTTGCTGGGAATTGATGCTTTCCAACAGGCAAAACTGGTCTGGGTTTGTTTTTGTTGCGCTCACTCTGTTCTCCCAAGTCCCCTAAACTATCCACCATGTGCTCTATACTTGGTTTTGTGTCTTTAAAACTAGACTGAATACCAGTGCAGAAGCCAAAAAGTGTGAAGCTTCAGACATGCTTGTAGTGATGTGGAGTTGCACAGGTAAGAAACCAAAGCTGTAGATAACTTTTAGCCACATAATTTTACATTGTTGTTGCAACATGGCAAATGTTAGCTTATGATATCAAGTCATTTAGCCCTCATCTCCTTCCATTATCTTGCTACCTTTCATCAGTGAGCATGAGTGAAACACAAATAGGACCTTGAATCTGCTGCATGGTAACTTTAGTTTAACTGTAAGTTCAAAGGGTAGCATGGTTCCTCAGTGGCTATCACTGTCACCTCACAGCAAGAAGGTCCTTGGTTTTAATCCAGCTGAGGCCATGTCATGTTGGGTTTGCAGCTCTCCCTGTTTCTTCTCGACAGTCCAGCGGTAGGTGGATTGGAAATAATGCACTGTCCATAAATAAGAATCAGTTTATGTATAGTACAGATAATGATTAGATGCCCAAGCCTCAGTTTGTAGTCAGTGCAGGTGTAGATATTTCCACTGTGAACCTGAAAAAGATACACCCAGAGGAAAATTTTACTGCTCAAAGTTTGCTCTTCTACAGCTTGGGAGACAAATGATTCTCACTTCAGCCTCATTTTAGTTTCTATTTTGTCCGTTTGTTTCTCATCTTTTTCTCCTAAAATTCACTATGAGAAATAGGTGAGACAGGACAAATAGCAAGACAGGAGTCATACTAAATCAAAAGAAGATTATTTGCCATTATGCATTATGCATACACATAACAAAATTTTGTTAGGTAGCTTTCGGCTTAAGAAAAAGACAGACAAAGACACAATACTTTAAGATATACAAACAGAAAACTATAAACACACTATAGACACACTATACATATGTACAATAAAATTAAAAAAATAAAACATTTATAAAAAAAAACAAATAAAAATAAAAGTAAAATATACAATACCATTAAAAAGTTTGAACAGACCGCCTCATTCAATGTTTTTTCTTCTTTTCTTTTTGTTATTTTCTACATTACAGATTAATACTGAAGACATCAAAACTATGAAGGAACACATATGGAATTATGTAGTAAACAGAAGAGTTTTAAACAAACCAGAACATGTTTTATATTTTAGATTCTTCAAAGAAGCCACCTTTTGCTTTGATGATGGCTTTGCTCACTCTTGGCATTCTCTCAATCAGCTTCATGATGTAGTCACCTGAAATGGGTTTCCAACTGTCTTGAAGGAGTTCCCAGAGGTGCTGAGCACTTGTTGGCTACTTTGCCTTCACTCTGCAGTCAAACCCATACCAAACCATCTCAATTGGGTTTAGATCGAGTGATTGTAGAGGCCAGGTCATCTGACACAGCACTCCATTACTGTTCTTCTACAGAGTCTTCGTGGCCCTCATGTGGCATTTGTTTATCAAGGCTTTCTGACCTTAGTATTCTCAACCAGTGTCCATCCATCCAATGTACCACGGTGCATGATGTAAGCTGCAAGAATAAAAGAAAGTACAAATTATAAATTAATTCCCTTACTTACATTAACAACGCTGTGTCCAGTGGAAATTAATTACTAAATTTTCACCAGGGAAACAGTCAATGTGAAGTTATTGGATTATGGATTCCTCAGGACGTCTAGTTCGATATCATACCCGTATATTCACTCTAGCTTTAAAATACATCTAACTGAAACATCTAACACAGGCCAACTTCCACTGCAGAGTTTCAGATGAAGCTTAAAAAGTTAAAGCTAAAAACCCAAGCCTGCTACACCTTCTGAAAAACAATATCAGCCCGTTAGTTTTAAGAAGTGACTCTCCCCCAGACCTGCCTCACTAACCTTACTAACAGGTTCATAGCCACATGTGGTCCAGGCTTAAGGCTAGTGTGTGGCTAGCCGCAAATGTGGACCAGATTCCTCATAAAGTACCAGAACCAACATAAACTTCTAAGTGTTTACTCCAATTAACTAAGATGTGGCTTACCTTCTTTTGCAAGGTCCCTCTGTGGTGTTGTCCTCCATTCCTCCAGACCAGGGGTGTCAAACTCAATTTCATACTGGGCCACATCAGCATTGTGGTTGACCTCAAAGGGCCAGTTGTAACTATAAGACTATATAAATGTATCTACTCTCTCATATTACTGGCATAACTGCCTCTGTCTCAATCCCTCAATCTCTCAATCCCCTTCGGTAATAAGCCCCACCAACTTCTCCCAGGGTAATTTCATTTTACTTATGGACTTCTCTACCTCACTGAAGATGTCCCCTTCCCTTGTCGTCCCATGCATGGTGGTCACATCCAAGAGCTCCTCACCGACAGACAAGTCTGCATTCATGCCTCTTAAAAATGGCTAGATGCACTGTATCAGTACACAGTACACAGTGCTTTCGTCAATGGCTAATTAAAAAGCCAGGTAACTGCACGCTTCTTCGGCCAGATTTTTGGCTAGCTCCTGGATTCTGTCTGTCTCTGGTCAGTACACAACTGCTCACATACCTTCAGCATACACTGCTTTAAAAATACACCCTCTCAAAAACACTTTGAAGCTTGGGCGATTTCTTCAGCCACAAAAAACCTGGCTTTCACCACTGCTTCATTTTTTGCTGTAACTTTTGCGGACATATTCTGCTAAGAATGCAGGCTGCTTTTTAATTCTTGAACCTTGTGTTGTTTTTCTTGGTGGCTAAGGTTAGCATACTTAGCTCTGTGCTTGGTGTCTAAGTGTTGACGTAAATTGTAGTCCTGGGCACTGCCACTGCTTTGTAGCAAAGAAGACATACCGGCTTGTCTCCATTGAGCACAAACATGTATTTGCTTTCCCATCTCTCATTAAATTGCCTGCCCTCTGCATCAACTTTTTTTTCCCTTGGACATTTTGGGACTATTTCCTTTTTATCCCAACCCAATCACTGACTAAAAAACCACTGTAAGAAATGGCTGACATTGAGACACTGCCATCCAGAGGCTAAGTGCTTTCATTGCACAGGTAACAAACTCAAGATGTATTCACTGTACTTCTGTAAAGTGGCATAGGATTGTATTTTATGATAGTCATGGTCTTTGAAAGCTCTAGCGGGCCATATAAAATGAAGTGCCTTGAGTTGGACATGTTTGTTCCAGACTGTTAAAGCGCCCCCGGTCCGTAGCCTACGTTAAGTGACCCATGGTTAAAATTAACCAATCACGATTGTGGAAATCTGTGAATTATTTTAGAGCTTGATGAGGTAAGGAAGGAAGAATTACAAAAATACACGTAATATCCAGAGATAAAAATCTCCATATAAAATTGAGGTACTACTGTTACAAATAAAGAGAGTTGAAATTTTGACTTTCTCTAATAATTTTGACATGCTATCTCTTAGCTTATTGTCTTATAATTGTGGACTGGTAGTTAAAACTTGACTTTTATTTAAAATCTTAAAAATTTAAGCTTCTGTGAGAATATTTATTTTTTCATCTTCTTTCATCATCTTTTTTCTGATAAGCTTGAAATTTGTTGATGAAATCTCAATGTGGAGTTTTCTGAAAAACAGTAGAAAACATGTTGTAAAAGCCTTATTTTGCTGTTACTCCCAATAAAACAGTCATATTTATTTCTCTGTTCCCCAATGATTTATGATTAATAATGTATAGAAATACATTTGGATGCCTATCTCTCTAAACTGTTGGTCCTTGTTTGAAAAAGTGAGTCATTTGTGAGTCTGAAAGAAAATGATTTCAATCAAATAGATCAAAAACCAACCAAAGCCACTGTTGGATACAAGTGTTTTGATATACTCTAATACTGCAGGTCATGCCATAATAACTACAAAGGATGCCATTTTCTGTTATTCCGTGTAAGTCATGAAATGTTATATGAGGTTATTGATGTACTGTATCTTCGGCTTGTCCATGCTGTGTGTACGTGTGAGACACCGCTCCACTTGGCGTGTTCCTTCTCCTTGCTCTCTTCTCAGATAACAGCAGGGGTGCCGTCACATGCTGTGAACACAAACCACTGGCAAGATCTGTGGTTAAACTGGGACATTCCACACGCTGCCACGCAAGACAATCACGAAAACGCTCACACACACAGATGATACAGAGACATGCTGATACATTCAAACATTCATACACCTGCAAACTTACATGCAAGCTTGCACACATGACATGTAAAATGCTGACACAGGCACACTCTACCAGTCTGCACCATGTCTTCTTCTGTGTTGGTTTATTTTTTCCTATTATCTTAAATTGCTTACCCATCTCCATAAGGTACATGAAATGCGATTACTTGAGTATCATTTACTTTATTTCTCTTCATACTAGTGTATATGTACAAGTCTTTGATCAAAGTTGTACATTTGTGTGTGCATATACAGCGTTTTTGTTTTCAGTGCTTGTCCACATGAAAGACATTTTTTCTATAGAGGACACATATCCTGCTTATATTTAAGCCTTCTGTTGGATTCCAGCTTCTCTCTACCTCCACTTTCTCCTGTCAGCCCTTGTTGTCTGACAAATCTGTACATCACTTCCAGTTACAACACAAATTAATTTCACATTTGATCTCACATATTTTCAAAATGTATGTGAAGTTCAGATATGTCTTTGAAATTAAGAATGAAAAAGAGCCTATACTTAAATCAATACTGCTCCAAAAGAACACAAAAAGCACAAAAAAATAAAATACAATGTGGAAAAAAAAATAAAGCAACTGATTACCTCATTTAAAGGTAAATTTAATCATTACGGAATACTTAATATGAAAATTTAAATACCACTATATTATAGGATTGAAAAATTGGACCTTGAAAACCACTGATTAATATTTTTATGTGATCTGAATTCCCCCTTTAAAATATTGTCAAATAATGTCAGATAATTTTGGAATTAACCAAACAAACAGTACTGAATGTATCAAGTGATGATTGAATGTCAGAATTAAATATTGAGTTGTGTATAAGGTTTCAGTGTTTATGGCATTCCTCTTAAAAATAGGACCCAGAAAAACCTACCTGACCCTAACACGTGTGGCATTAATTTACAAAAAAATCAGTCTGAAAGCAACCTACGGACATTTGGATGGAATCAAAACAGACCTGAAGATATTTAGACCAAATCTAACATGCAGTCCAAGCGAACAAAGAAAGAACACTAACACTGCAAATGAAATGAAAGATGATGTGCCAACAATACCAGCATCCGTGGTGGAGAAGAGCAGCAACACATATTATTTTTCCCTTTGCTGACATAGTTCACACTCTTTTCTGTCTCTTTTTTCTCCTGTGATGATTATTGTACATCATGTGATTATAGAGCCAGTAAAGAACCCACTCAGATCCTCTCAGGTATTAAACCTATTAATATCAGGAGCCATGGCATAGAACGCAGCTAGAGTGAGTATTGAATCATGTCTTGTTTCCTTGGAATTGAACTTATGTAGATGGTGTTTTATTTAATAGAACTTAATAGAACTTTTCACATGATTTAATTTGTGAACAATGACATCTTCAAATGAGCATAAACGTTTGTGTGACATTGTGAAAATTAAATTGTTCTGTTTAAATCAGCTTTTCAAAATTTTTTGAATTTTTTGAGTCTTAGGAAAACAGAGGGAAACCCACAATTTGATTGCTCTTTGACTCCTGTTCACCACACTACAAATCAGCTTGTTTTCCTCTAGTCCCGTGCTAAATATGAAACATGCCACTCAATGCAATTCTGACCTAGAAATCCTCACAAACTCATCTCCGTATTCATTAGTTTTGCATATTCTTGCTGAGATCTCGTATTTTGCATTTGTATTCATTTCTCCTTCTCTGAACTCTCCCCCAATCCTCTCCTCACCCTTCCTGTTTTTCTCCCCACTGGAAAGAGTTAGTTTAGTCAGGGCGACATGCCTTTGGCACTGCTTGAAAATCAGGTTTCCCATTAAGCCCTGGAAAGTTGAATCTGGGGGCACGATGGTGTGTGTGTGTGTGTGTGTGTATGGTAGTGGACTTTGTATTTTGGATGTTCTTGGCAGAGAGAACCAGTTTAACGCCAATAGCCTTTGAGCTGCTGTTCAGCATATCACTGCTTGTCAAGCATGAACTACATGTCTGCTAGAATTAACTTTATAACATGAGACCAGACATGCCATTTTACTTTTTTTTGTCTTTGTATGAGCACTTTTGGCAAAAAATGTATCATCAAGAATAATACATATATATATGTGCGTGTGTGTGTGTGTATAATAGGACATGCATTCTACACATCTTTCACTCATCACACATTATCTATAGTTGTAATAATGCTGAATCTACATCATTTAAAAGGTAAATTTAGGCAAAGTAGTTCTTTATCTTCACAAGGTGCTGGTGTTCAGATTTAACATTTCACCCTCCAGCAGTTTGCTGTTATCAGTTCCTCGTCCAGCCTTTTAAATCTCTGCCGAGTTAAAATGACTGCGAGCACTGGCAGTTGTAGATGACACATTGTGAAATGACAGACAAGAGCAGGCTGTCTTCTCAATCCATCTCCCAGCTTTTCATTGCAATATTACGTCCTGGTTTATTGCATCGATTTTTGTTGCAGCTTAATCTTTCTGCCAGGTTGTGCCAACTCTTCATGTTTTTGAAGGTGTTCCCTGCTCCTTGTGTGCTCTCTACAATCCCAAAAGCAATCCCCGGTAACCTTTCCCCGAAATGCAAAAGAAAGGTTACATTAGTGCAGATCTCTGGGCGTTAATACACCCCTCATCTCACTTCAGTGCCACAATTTGCCAGACATTTCTGCTGTTCATTTAGTGAAACAACTTTGAAAGTCACCTCTTGTCTTTTTTATTTCCTCTCTTATTTTCCTTCCATTGGCTTTGGGCATCTGAACTTCTCATCACACTAAGCGTGCTGTCAAGTTGGATTAGTCCATGAAGTTTAACTTGTGGGTATTTTTTATTACAGGAAAGGCACTCTAGGCTTATGTCTGACAAATAAACCTTGCTGAGTTGCAAGTTCAAAGTTTATCCATTTATTTTCTGCAGGCCGTTTCGCCCTCCGATTATTTCTCCTGAGTTCAAAGTTTTTCTGCTGCAGCTTAACGATACACATGTGGCATCATCTATTGTGAGGCAACCGGGAAAGGAGGGCAAGGAAAGAGTGGGGTGACTGGGAGGTCGGTTCCTGCCTCTGCCTTGACAAGGGGACTTCACTGCAGGGAGGAAAAAGAGAAGGAGCAGAAACTAGAAGCAAAAAACACAACAAGGGACCAGTTGTTTAACAAAATCTTGTGAACTTCAGGGCTCAAGGAACTGTGAATTAGTGCTGGGATGTCTGAGCTTACTCACACTACATATTTTAATCACCCTTTCTGCACGGTCACTTTAGCCAGGTTCTGTGCTCATGTTGTTTTGTCGAAAAGCATGAGCATGAATGTGAACAGGGAATCCCTGATCTGTTTTGTCCACTGACATTTCCAATAAATGTTGACCAAAAAATAAAAAAATAAAAATAAATACAAAATGTGGCTTAACTTTGTGTAACTCTACTTTAAAATGAAAGCAAAAAGAAACAAGGCTAAGCTGAATTTGTATTGTTTTATATGTGTCAAGGTGTTATACAGTACCCACACTAGCTTCATATGAAGCCTGTATAAGCCGTCTATATGACTGATGTGCACCTCCTTAAAAATGAAAAACATGCCAGGACTGTAACAGCTGTAATTGACTGCTTGCATTTTTGTGTACAATTTCTGATGCAGCTCAAGATTGTTGAGTGTATAAAACTTGCACACTGTCAAGAAAAGCCTTATTTATCTTCTCCTTTTCAGTATCATTAAGCTGCCTCTATTCATGGTGACCACCAGCTCCTTAATGCAGTGAATGAAGGGACGTAAATAAAACAAGTCCATGAAATGGTCTCATACTCAGTAATGAAACATGGCAAATCCTCCCACTGTTGCTTGAATTACAATGCAAACAAATACTGTGTGGGAGATACAGTTAAAGGATGAAATAATCTCATCCCCTATGATACGACAAATTTAGTACTGTAGTGGTGATACTAATGGGTAAAATCTGATGCTTAGGTGTAAATAAAATCTTCGTTCTAGGTAATAGTGCCATTCCCAGAGGCTCACTGCGTGGCTAAGTAGGAAAAATTTTGATCCACAGACGGCTGCAAAGATGGAAACACTGTAGGTGTTTTGCAATGAGTCTCGGTCAAGACTACAGTTAGCCCCAATAGGTAAAAAATAGGAAATCATGCAAGAAATCTGCCAATTGTTTGGGCAATTTGTCAAGTGCTCTGACTTCCCTCAAACTGAACATCAAATGACAGCCAGTTTGGCCCCATTCAGAAGTTAGTTGGAGACAGCCGTTTTGGGGTTTAAATCCTTCTTATGCCCTCCGGGCAGGATTAACATTACAGAGGGAGGTGGGAAATGGAATGTTCACTGTGCTCCACAATAATTTCACTCATTGTTCTGAGAGGCATTTTAACCATAGGGAAATTACAGGATGTGGTCTGCAATAGACATGGGCGCTGCAATAGACATGGGCGCTCCACTGGACAAAGTCAAAAGCCTCCCCAGGGATGTGAAAGAATTGGAGGTGAGACAAAGATACTGTGAAGTGAATTCAGTCAAAAATTTTGCTCCTTTGCAGAGTCATAACTCAGTCACATGTGAAGACACAGACATGAAACACTAATGGAATTCAGTGTGTTTTCCTGAGGATATCATTATCTTTAATGTCAATACCAAATAAACATCTATAAACCTGCTTAGACATTATAAAAAAGACACTTAAGGACTTGCCAGAGAATCATTTAACTTTCAAGTTTCAAATTTGATGTCTCTATATTCATGGAGACATTGCGAAGAGGAACTGCTGAAAGCTAATTTGGCATACATTTAATAGCACCAGTTTGGCAAAAAGTAAAATAAATACAGGCAAAAAAAATTGACTGAAAATACAAGGATGTAGCTCCAGATGTGATTTAAATCACAGTAAAACCAGTGAGTTCACAAAAACCAGCAGGGAATTATGGTTGTAATTATTACTGGACTGGGGGTGAAAAATTACCCACATATGTGCTCTGTACAAGATTAAAATTGCTGATCATCGCAAGTAATGTTAAAATCACCTCATCTCATCCAGGAAAATAAATTTGGGCCAGATGGGGCTTTAGTACCTACAGTGTCTGCTCATTGTGCACCTTTTAGACCAGGAGGGCAGAGAATGACAATAGGTTGTACTGGTATTGACTGGGAATAAAGGTTTAATAGTTTAACCAGTGATGGATAAGGTTGTGAAATTTCTGGAGATGTGCTGTTGCCAATGCAGACCCAGTACTTGAAAAAGACTAGGGTTTTGTTTCTTATTTTGGTAGCACTGCCAGATCCCACTAGTGTGTTCGTGTCACCAGCCATTCTCCTCTTTCTTCAGCTCCTCACCATCAACCTGTCCTTGTACCCAGCTCCCATTTCCCCATTTTCCTCTCCACTTCCTTTTATCTCTCCTGAACTTTTCCTATCCTTTGTCTCTCTCTGTGAGTTGGCTCCTATCTCCTCACCTCCAACCATGTTTGTCTCCTTCCCCCTCTCTGATTCAGTGCTGGCCCTTTGGCAGTGTCGCAGGAAGACGAGTTTATCATCATCATTATCACCATGTTAATTCCAGAGCCTTATCTTCCTAAATAAAGTGTGTGGTTTTGTCTCTTTGTGCTGACATCCCCAGGCTGCAATTGAATGTAGCTTATTTCTATCTTGCTCCACTTAGCATTGAAATGAACCGGTTTTTGGGGACTAGCACTAGCGTAGCTTGCATCAGCTCTGTGCAAGCTAATAGGGGTATCAGCAGTTGCCTGCATCGGAGAACATCAAAGCAAGCAATTCCCTCTGAACACAGAATCTGAGTGCACACAGCGGGCATGCATGCAAAAACACACACTCAGGCATGCACGTACACACACAGAGACTAGGGTGCATACAGCGGGCATGAGGGAAGGAGTAGTTTCTTGTTTTCACACAGTATTTCCATATATGTTAATAACATTCTTGTTATTGTGCAGAAACAGCCGGTGGTGTAATGAAGTGATGAGCTGTCCTGGCTGCAGGGAGGAAGACAGACAGGGTTAGAAAACAGTACAGCCGCTGAATGTTTTTTTCAGGCATTGATTTTGCTCCAAAACACACACAAACTGTATACACACACAATTCACATACACACAATTGATTTCCCGCCATTGTCCGTGTTAGTGCTGATATGAATGATGTGTTTGATGTGAGGCACGTTGAGGTGAATCATTGATGTTTCTGCTAACACCACATGATTACCCTGTGAACGGCTCCATTTGATTCTGCTTCTGAAAAACCTGCATGGGAACTGGGTCATGAAATTTCAGACGTTCAAACAATCATACTCCAAAGCTAGATGAATGGGTTTTATTTGGAACAAACACAGCTTTTGACCAGCTAACTGATGTACTATCATGTGTGACTGGAGCAATCACTGCTGCTTTATCTGCACACCACCGTGACAAACAAAACACATCAGGGCTATCAAAGTACTGTAATCATATTTGGTGAATGAGCTTTTTTCTCCCCATTTGTTGTATAATTTGATTTGCTCAGTGAGTGGCCACAGAGTGCTTCTCATTATCAGTGGAATAATTCATAATGAATTATGTTTGTAATTTCTGCTTAGTTATCTGATTTCTTTGATGTCATGGAACAAATGTATTGAACAGATAGATGTTAAGATCTCTTAAACGTATGTTTGTTTCTGCCAGTAGTGTCTTAAATCAGGGTTGTCTGAAGACAGCCCAAACTTTGCCTACATCTAAAAATTGGGATCTGGAGGCTTTCACCAGAGTGACACATACAAGGTTGCAAATATTTTGTATATTGGAGTAATGATTTAGAATAACTTCAAATACCAAAAGACTTCCATATTCACACATCTTATAGATCGGCAAATAAATGCAGCAGTTTGATGTGCAGCAGATGTGAATTGCCAAAGTTCAGCTTTGTTTGACACTTTAAAGTACACAATATTAAGACATAGCTAAGGATTGGTGTCTTCAGAATTCCGTCTCTACATTTTGCAAACCATAGTTCTGTAGTCTTTGTCAGGCTGTGATCTCCCAGCCCCAGGAATAATATTCATATTATTCATATTCATCTCTGAAACTAAGTTAAATTACATTACTAGTGTTGGTTTTCATACGATATCCTATTATCATCAAAAGGGATATTGTATGATTTTTTTCAAGTTTAACAAACTCACCTGCAACACACCCTCAGAGCTCAGCATTATTTCTCAGTAAATCAGATCCAGACCTGATCTGATCCAACCAGTAGACTACCAATTATGTAAGCGGCTGCTGTAGATAAATAAATTAATATAAACAAATAAAAAAAGCATCTTCATTTATATATTAAAATAATTCAATTATAATTGAATTATTTTAACCTTCTCACATGGCGCTGAGATTTAACCCTGCTACTTTTATCGAGCTGTTCCAAAACATTCCAAATTTGTAAAATAAGTTAATTTGGAATAGACCGGTAGATGGACCCAATCTTTTTCATTTAGGGTAAGTCATCAAACTCCATTTGTTGAAGTGGCCAGATAATTGCTTTTCTTACTGACTGTTAGAGTGGATGAAATCAAGATGCCAAATATTACTTACAAAAAGACTACAACATCAGTTATTAGTTATGTTTTTTTTTCTTTTTCGTATTGTTTTCTCCCTCTGACCTGTAGCATGCACTGTATGGCTAAGTTTTAAACTTACAGGTTTAACAAGTGTCGGTTCTCTGCTCAGCTCACTCTAACTTGGTTGGCATCAACCAAGGAGAATCTTGACAAATTAGTTAAAGGATCCTGTTGTATTATTCACAAATGACAAACAGATTGACAGATTGAGTTGAGTAAAATATATTACTAATTGTGAACAGCTGATCTTGTAGGAAATGCCTGCAAATCCACATTACTTAATACCTTACCTTACTTAATACCCTAAGTAATGACTATAAGCTTTAGATAGTAAATCAAAGAATAACAGCAGATACAGTGGTCAAAGTGACTTTCATTTGCAGGGTGGATGAGCTGAATTGCTGCACCAGTTGAGGTGGTTTGGTGTCTGATCAAGATGTCACCCAGATGTCTCCCTGTGGAGGTCTTTCAGGCTGATTGGGAGGAGATCCCAAACAAGCTGAAGGGATCAGACTGTAAATTGTAGCTGACCTGAAAACGCCTCAGGATTCCCCAGGAAGAGCTGGAGGCCTTGACTGGGGAGACATCTGGGCTGCACTGATTAGTCTGCTGCCACTGTGACCGGAAAAAGTGAATAAAGGTTGATGGATGAGTGGATGACTGTGAGGAGTGTGGCTGAAAAGATGGATGAACACACAAACCAGTTAATATCTGTTTCTTACAAGCCAACATAATCAGTGTTTGGTCAGTCTTTTTTTCCAAACTGTTTACTGGTTGTTTCTATTTTTAGTTAGCAGCTATAATACTACTATTGAAGAAAATTTGTCTGACTGCAGTTATCTGACTGCAGTTGCTAGGTGCAAGGTTTATCAGAGTATTTTGCTGAAAACAGCTGCCTGCAATGGAAACAACAATGATGAGAGCTGTAAGACTGAGCCAAAACAGTAATGCTGCAGGCTGTAAAACCTAAGCAATGTGCTGAAAGACACTATTAAGCTCCAAAGAGAGAAACTGTTGAATTGTGTGATAATTCTGTGTGGGTTAATCGCTATGAGCAACGCCTGTCACATTGCATAGTCATTTGATCCATTGTTAATAAAATTTTTGAATTAGTGCTGCTTTAATCATTGCATCAAAATAGTTTCTCTTTTATGAATATCATAGTGCTGAAACTGCCCTTCTCAAGTTCACTAAAGACCTTTTGATGAGTGCAGATCTTCACATCTTCTTCTTGTTATTTCTTCATGAACGAAACCCAAACAACTCAGCAGGCTCTCCTTTTTTTCCATCTGATTCAGAAATTGGGCTAGTATCTCTGGGACTGTCAAGAGTTTATACTCAGTGTTAGGGATTCTGTTTCTTCTGTTTTATTGATTATCAACATTGACTTGTGTGCATCAAAGCTCAATTTAAGACTGATAGCATTAACATTAAAATAAATAGGCAGACTGTACAGAAAATGATGAAAGTGAAATAGATATATAGATCGACAGTTTAAGTCAGTACTATTATAATCTCTTGGGGTAAGAGACAACCTTTGACTCAAATTTTATAATGGCTGACATTATTATGTTATCTCAAACAAGCAAAAATGAATATGAAAGAAACAATCTGTATGTTACCAAATGTCATCGACTGACAACGCTGTCATGGATGGACAGGTACTTTCAGAGAAAATTGCTTAAAGATAAGGGATTTTCAAACCCAAGTGATATTTATCCTCTTAAGCAACAGTAGTCAAACTCATCTGACATGTTTGGTGACAATCTTGATGTCAATTAAATTACTTAATGATTGACTTCTAAAAGGTATCTGATAATTGAACTTGTATTCCAGCCTGAAGCTGCCAGGCAAACAAGACATTTGTGCTGTGAGAGAAATACTGTCCAGCAGCAGAGTCTGATTAAAATCTTTATGTCAATATATTGACTTAATGTGATTCATTCAGAACAAACACATCAATAATTGGACCGGTGGAGCTTTAAATCTGTTACCATGTGGCAAACATTGACACAGTGATTATTATTCATTCATCTGCATACATACGTTACTTGGTAAACACTTACGCTGACACTTAGAGTTTTCAGCTAAGTACAGTGCTGTAGTAAAACCACAGAGCTGGTTTTGGATGAGGAAATGCTGTTGTAGCTATGAACAACAGATTCGACTATTTTTCCATGCTGAAATAACACCATGACCTGACTCCATCTAAATCTATACCCTGTGACAAAGTAACAGAATCCAAAGAACTCAGAACTATGTTGAGTTTCAAGTTTACACATCTGTATTTCATTTTAATTCATATATTTCTTTTCTCAGCCTGTGTGTACCTCATGAATTATATATGGCCTATTTACAGAGCAGCACCATTCAGTTATGAATATCAGCATGATATGATAGTGTTTGCAAAAAAAGGTGCATAGAAAACACATTGTCTGATATACTGTCTTCGGTGGCAGCCTCTCCTCCCATTACTTAGTCCCTTATAACAACAACATATAATAATAATAATAATAATAATAATTAGTAGCAGTAGTAGTAATAGCAATTGTTGTTCTGATTCAGTAATTTTTTCTTCCTCTTTTCATATAAATTTTTTTCCAACCTTACACAGGCAAAGCCCCCTGCAAACTGGGGTTTGAACCCAGAGCCTTCAACAGTGCTAACCACTGAACCACTGGCACCTTGTCATCCATACATTAATTTGTATTTTGCAACTGCCTTTATTCTCCATTTCTACATTTATTTAATCCTACTGCACTATTGATACCATGTTATTATTAGTTGGACATACAGGCATTTTATTGGACAATGACAGTATTTATTTGGTAGTTCAATAGCTGAAAAGATCAGTGTGCTGTCAGTATCCAGCTGTCTCCACTGTGTTGTACTGCTGTTTTTCTCTTACTGGGCAGCTCATATGATAATAACTATAATTCAAATACCTATCTTATTAAATTAATCAGACTTTGCTAAGTTGTCACTTAGTTATGTGTGCATGAACACAAGAAACTGGTTACTGTAACCTGGTTAATGTAAAATCCATGCATACCCGAAACAACCCAGCTGGTGATTAATATGCACACCCTTTTCCCCATTCTGTCAAATAGTATTCTAAAGTAGTGGAGCTGAAAGACATTTTGTGTTTTGTTAAGGAAAGTTCACCACACAACAGCGTAAAAATAACAAAGAACAAAACTAAAATTACCTGTACAGCGTCAAGAAGAGTGATCTGACGAGGCAATCCCTGGTGACTTCTTCTCGCTCAGCTCTCATGGATTGTTTACTTGATGAAATGTACTGTTGGAATTACAACACTGTAAGCTATACACATGCATTGTTCCAAGGTTGTTCACAAAGACTTCATTATGACTGTGCAGAGATTTACACAGATTTGAAGTCTTGTTAATGAATTTGTATTGTGGCTACTTCAGGATAGAAACAAACTTGACAGTAAATGCTTGAGTGTTTAAATCCATCTGCATTGTCTGGCACTCCCTCATGATGTGGACCTGCTGTGAGGCGATAAGAAACTCTGAAACCACTCTTTGTCATGATTGGCTTTGTGCTCTGTTCGCAGTCAGCCACGGGACATCCGGGGGACACGAGGACATGGACTCAGCCGAGGCTTGGAGAGTTCCTGATTGCAGATACAAAGTGCTATCACCACTGTTCTCAGAGAAGTCAATCAGGGGACAGTGTAGATGGTCGTTAGCGATGGGCGGGACTCTGTGTCGTCATGGGGACAAGGCTATGGCTGATAATTGGGCGTGGGACTCGGTGGCAACAAAGCAACACGGCCTTGGTAATGAGATTAATGATGTTATGTTAGGTCTTGTTTCACCAAGGAGAGGATTATCTCCTAACAGCCCTCCTAAGGTGAAGGAAAGGACAATTACTCAGACACAGATTCATCAGGCCCATTCCCTATTCAGACTAAGCTTGAAATGATGTTTCAGAGCTGGGTCAGGCTTCATTCCCACACACAAAAAAGCAATTTACTCAAAAACTCAGCAATGAACATTAAGGAAGTCAAAGTCAATTGTTTTCAACCTGAGTGTTGCAGAGTGAACATAATGGTGCTGCAAAGTTCAGATCAACTCCTGATTAAACACTTCAGGGTGAATATAAATATGCTTCTTATATGTGACCAACTAGATTGAGTAATGATGGTTTGCATCCTAGATGAAGTTTTGCAAGCTCTGCCCTCTCTGAACATCGGAAAAAGATTCATTACAAATGATCTTTGGACTTTGTGATGCAATTGCTTAAGTGATTGAGACTTTCCAAAAACATTCAACATTCCAAAAATACATCTCTCTCTGAGGTCCTTTTGAGATGCCATGTATTTAACGTTTGGATGGATTTATAGAAAATCCTATAGAGGAAGGTTGAGTGCATCAGGAGGTGAATATTTTTTGTATTTTTTTAAGGCTATCAACTTTTTTTCCTCCTGGTTAACAGACATTTTTTTATAGCTGGAGAATATATTGAGAGCTGGCGTCCTGTGACCAGCCTTTGTAAAAGAGATAGTGCTAATGTTTTTTTTGTTTTGCTTTGTTTTTTTGAGGAACTGCACAAAAAATCTGAATAACAACGACAACATGTTATTATCTCACTGACAGATCTACACTTAGTCATGCAGCAGACATGAAGCAACATTAGCATCCATCTGGAATTGTCTCTGGCCAGCTCACAAATGGAAGTTCAGTCTTAACTCTTAACACGCTTTTCTCTCTGCTTTGGTCTCCACCAACTCCTGATTAAAAAAACAAACAAAAAAACATGTCACTTGTAATCTGTTATAGTTTAGCTGCTTAATGTTGAAATCAGTTGCCGGTGGAGTTTGGAAAGGAGGTTTCTTAAATCAGTGTGAAAACTAAAACAATGAGCTAAAAAAGGCAAAATGGGTGTAAATTTTTTGTGAGCGACATCTTTCACATTACATACGGTCATGTGATCCATTATTAACATAAAAAATAGTCATTAGTACAGTGATAAACCATCATAAAACAATGATCATTTTGTTGCATTCAGCAACTACACCTCCCTTGTGGTTTAGAGCGTGCATTCGTTAACAACTGAGAGCTAGTTTAACTGAAGTGAACAGACAGGAAGTCAGCTCTCTGTTGTATTATAAATAGGTGGAAAATCACTGTTGCAGTCACACACAGACAAACGTTCCTTTATTGTGTATTTATGGACAGTTTGCACATTTATGATTTATCATTAGCAACAAGGATGATTCATCAACTGTAATAAAAACGCTCAGAGTTGTATTATTTGGAAAACAAATTAACATGAATAAATAATGAAAAGTGAATAAATCCGATTGTTGCAGTTTTTTTCTTCCTTCCAGTGACTGAACTTGCTGTATACATTATAAATCAATTAATCTAGCAAAAACATATCCTAAATTTATAAAATATGGGTTTTCAGTTCAAGTCCAGTGTCTTGAAAAGCATCCTAAAGAAAAAAAAAATCTTCTGAAACCAGTGGTGAAATGTCACAATAATACATATTCAAGAAATATTATGAGGTTCTTCTCTAATAAAAACTGACATCAACCATCTAGAGGAAAACCTACCAAGGTGCACAAGAAAAAACATTCTCTTGATGGCACAGAGGGGGGTATAAATTAGGGCTGATTATGTACTTTTGAGAGTGTTTAGATATAAACATTCTACTTACATGTTCGTCTTCACCTTTTTCATCAACACTGAGGCAGTGTCATCACATTTAATCAGAAGTTACACTTTATTTTACAGTCTGCGTAGCTTATGTGCACTATATTCCCAGCATTCACAATAGAAATGTGTTCAGATATGTACTCTGGGGTACAGAGTTATTGCACTGAATAGTATTAGTGCCAATGTTGATTCCAAAAATAAGTTTCAAATAATAAACAAGCTTCTGTACCACTTTGTTCATAAATGCCAAGAGAATAAGAGGGCTTTCAGGTGTAACACACACCTCCCAGAAAAATATGATGCAGATGTTGAAACACCAACTTTGGGATGATCCAACCTAATATATATCTAATTTTGGTAGAAAGCTAAACGGATGTTAAGTATATTAATATTGGATTAATATTTAAGGAATTTTAACATTTAAGGGATTACTTAAGGAAATATAAAAATGTTTTTCAACATTTTTCCATTTTTCACAGTTATGAGCAACTTCAGGATAAATTGTAATATAAACCACTGTCACATTTTTAATGATGGTGGTCATAAGAAAGATTTGATTTAGCCAACACTGGGAGCTTAGTGAGACAGTGGTGATTTTGGCCATCATACATTTCCAATTTATGGGATCTTATAAATGCATTTTAAAAATGCTTTGAAAATGTGTTTCTGCATCTGAAAGTAATCAAGGAAAGCATGTAGTCTGACATGCTGTGAAAATATTATATTGTGATATAAAAATGTTTTTTTTTTTGTTTGTTTGTTTTTTGTTTAACATTTTCAATCTATTTGATCTGGAACTTTTTGGGGGGGGTTTCTGAGACTTCTGGCATTTTAAATCGCAGTGCACATTTAAAATAATACATTTAATAAAAAATCTGCTAACATACTGAAAATGCATCAGATGCATTATTTATGAAATGGCCAAAATGATTTTTTATGCCTATCTAAACACATATGTAATTTAATTATTGTTATTGTTACAGTTTATTGTTACAGTGAAGTTAATTTGGAAAGAGAGTGAGCTACTTATATCACTACATAATTTTAGATATCTCTTTTTCTGGGGTTTTATAATGTATAGTTATTTATTTTTTTATGTATTTATTAACATTTTCAGACAGCTAATTCTTCAACAGACCAACATCATAGCTCCAGTTGTGGCTGCGAGGAGATTTGTGACACAACTGCAAAGCCTCTACAACACAGAGAGATTGTAGAATAAAGTGCACTGTAACTGAATCATACACATCTTCCTAGTACAGTAGTTGTGCGCTGCGCAGCTTCAAACTGGGAAGAGGGCTCTAGGGCTCTCTTGGGGTCATTCATCAAGGTTGGGCTGCGGAGAAATGTGCCTGTTGTTGGTATTAATAGCCTGGGGTGAAATAGGTCTTCTCCACTGTGGAGATGATCTGGCAGCTCGGGTGAGCCCTATCTCACTTTTCTCCACTTTGTCTGACTGGAACCTCAGTCTGGGCCTTATTCTCCTCAAGCTGTCACTCCAGGAGAGTCAGCTAGTGTCATCAGAACATTTGAAAACACCTTCATCCCCACCCCCACCCTATATATCATTCCATGTACTCTTGCTATTGCCCAGTTCAGTAAATCATATTATTCTGATAAATTCATGATTGATAAATTATCTTCTCTTTGTAGACAATAAAATTAAAATAATTTGTGTAATTAAGGCAGTCTTTCCATTTATAAACAAGACATTAAAACTCAGAAAATGTAACTGGATAGGAAAAAATGAAAGGTTGAACTTGTCCTTAAGAAGTCATGTTTACTTGCTCCATAGTTAAAACCTTTCACGTTTTGTTCTTCAATTTCTCAAGGAAAAAGTCTTGCAAAGTTTCCAAACATCTTCTTCCCCCTTTTATCTGATCTTGTTTCCCGTGGAGTCCCTCTAGACCTTATAGAGGCCTGGGTTTCTAGATTTCTGCAGAAAGAAACCTCAGCGTTGGAGTTATACGTGCACTGAAGGCACACTCTTGTTGAGGACCTGCGCCCTCATCAGCTGGACACTGGTCATGATCTTCTTCTGGTGGCCCATCAGTGTCACCCCGAGCCTCTGGATGTCCCTGTACAGCACATTCACATTTCAGTCTCAAATTCAGGCAAAAACACAGATATGAGACATATTCTAAATAGATCTTTTTGCATCATAATGTCCATGTTTAAAAATACTGTTTGCCACAATAGACTGTAAATTCTCAGATAGTGGCAAGGGCTTTAATTTTACTGTACCTCAACTGCAAAGGCTTTTATGCAAAACAGAACTTTTCCTAATTTCCCCAACTGTTAAGTATATTTTACCATAATTAACCTGTTTTGAGATCTTCTAATTCATTATTGATATTGTTTTGTGTTAATGCAAAATCAACATTTCTTCCAAGTTTAACTGTTGTCTTGATAAATATAGTACAATGTAAATTTTGACAGCATTAATTCCTTCATTATAACAACACAGTCTACTTTCTCCTCTGCTGCTCTGTTGTTCAGTGATTGTGTGCAACCAGTGGCAACTTTTCGGGGGGTATTTTACAGTAATTAAAGTGGCTATGTGAAAACAATGTGAGCGCAGTCACTCACGGTGATGAACCTACAGAGAATTATCACCTTAATCTGCAGCTCCCTTGGCTTTATGGAGTCAGATAGCGAGTTTCAGCTCATTGTTTAGCTGTCTGGCCATTTACTGACAAGTTCACCATATCAACTCAGAAAAATCCTTATGTCAGTGCTGTGCTCACAACTCACAAAATTATTGTGAAAAAAAATCATCATTGCTGAAAGTTGTAAGAACTTACAGTGTAGATATACAGTAGACAGGAAATGAGAAGAGAGAGAAAGGGGTGTGGTATGCAACTAAGATCTGCAGCCAGAATTGATCTAGAAATATTGCATTAACATGGTTTGCAATGTAAGCACTAGGCCACTGGGACGCCTCGCACACAGATATTTCAAATTAAAAGCCTCCAACTTTACTAACTGTAGCTTTACATCGATCAACTCAGCAAAGTAGAGGACATAACAATTTTGTGAATGTGAACAGTACTTCTGTTAAAAAGGCACATTCAAAACAGCAGACTGGTCAGTATGACATTGCTTTGTTGTTACTTACCATGTAGGCAGGTCAAACTGATTTTATGTGTATTCACTGAGATTTACTACAGTTTTACAGGTGTGGGGAAGCCAGAACTGTCTTGAATGTCAAACAGTTTAAGCCCTGTGTGCAATGATTTCTCATCCCACAGGACCTTCAAGCCACATACATCAGCTGGTAGGGCCCAGCAGCTAACTACTGCCAAAGTTAGCAGCTCACCATTCCCTCTGAGTTGTTAGCACTCTCCATCACAGTCAGAACTTACCCTTGGTTCATGCTGATGACATGTCCCAGAGTGTGGTATCCCCCCGCTGCAAAGTGGTCCTTGTAGCGGCCCATCTTTATGGTGTCCAGCCACTCATCTACTGAGTTACAGCTACTGAAGTCGGGGATAGCTCTCTCCATCAGTGGAGGACTATTTAAACTGAGGCCAAGAGAGAGATAGATGGCCATAGATAGAGAGAGAGAGAGAGAGATGAATGGGAAGACAAAAAGATTAGCTGGACGGAGACTGAAAACAAGAAAAGAGTCAAAAAGTGAGCAAGAGAGAGAGAGCAGCTCAGGGAAAGGTGGTTTGAAATGCACTAGTAGCTGAGGCAGAAAATCAATAGCAGTTAAAATGATAGAGAAGAGGTGGCGGCTGTGGTTGCAGGATGGCTGCTTTGGGTAGATTAATAAAGGGAGAAATCCTTAACAATCCTCCCTCTCCTCAGCCTCTTCCTCTACCTACCGTTTCCCTCACCTCACACACCTACTCACACACAAACGCAGAAGCACAATGCCATGCACCACTGATTCTGTAGGACCTGGGATCTGAACTGAGCAATTTACAAGTCCAGCTTCAGCCCAGGTGTCCTCTCAAAACTGCTCCCACATTCAGCACGGATCAATGTCAATATCACAGTGAGGCTTTTACTTAACGCACAGTGCGTCTATCAGAGATGAGCTTATTGGAAAACGAACACGACCGCTCGCTTCATCTGTCAGAGAACTTTGAGGGAAACTTTACACTGCAACTTTATCCCACCGCGCTCATGTTTGATAGCAGCGGGATGAGATTGGATTTACCCTGCCTCCTGCACTAGGACAGTTACTTAGTAGCCTTACGGTCTGTCACCATATATTTTCCAAGAGATCATCTTCTCAGCCCCTCGCAGGCGGTATCTTGCTTTGATTTGCAGCTTAATCCGCTAATCACATGAACCAATATTTGATTAAATTTTGGCGAACTGTCCGGCCAAATTAAATCAAAAGACTGCTCCGCGTGTGACACAATGCACCCATGTAGCTTTGATGAAAATATGGATCTATTCAGTCGGCCACCCACCTGCAGAGCGTGTCCATGGACTTCAGGTTCTCTGGGTTGCGGATTAGCTTGTCAAGAACGGTGACTATCTGGCAAAAGCGTGGCCTCTCATTGCGATCCTTCTGCCAGCAGTCCAGCATGAGTGTGTGTAGAGCAGCAGGACAGCCCATAGGAGCAGGAAGCCTGTAGCCCTCTTCCACAGATTTGATCACCTGTGCATGTACAGCAAAATATGACTGAGATTACAGTGTCTACCATGAAAATAGACTGAGTGTTAGAGATGGGCAACGAACAATGCTCACATCTCTGTTGGTGAGGTTCCAGTATGGTCGCTCTCCGTAAGACATCACCTCCCACATGACGACACCGTAGCTCCACACATCACTGGAGGAGGAGAACTTCCTGTATGCGATGGCCTCTGGGGCTGTCCAGCGGATTGGTATTTTCCCACCCTGTCAGGAACATAAAGATGTTCGACCAGGAAGTATCAGACTTTCTGAGACAGATTTAGAGGACATCTTGAGTTTACAAAATCAAACTCATAATTTAAGGAGTAAGTCTGGCCATATTCTATATTTTTCCTGTTTTTATCAACAAATGCCATTAAACAAAAACCCAAACCAACAACAAACTGATCTTACTAGCATTGTTTGTGTATCCAAAACCTTATATATCTAATACCTTTGTGTCATAGAGGTGGAGGCAGTGAAAAAGAAAATCTCTCTTCAGCCTCAGCATCTATTAGCTAAGTAGGCTGAGGATGGTCAAAAACACATTTCATTTCAAGAGGGAACTTGTCTACAAATATTCCCTAGTGCTGTTTGAACAACCAATTGCAGTGGAGCAGGAAGTATTCATATTCTTATTCAAAGTGTATATTAAGAATATTCAAAGTGATGATGCTGTATCACAATGTAAAAATACTCCAGTAGAAGTAAAAATAGAGCAAAATTTAGTTACAAAAGTAACAGTACTCATGCAGAGAGGCCTCATTCATATTTGGTCTTGTGTACTATAATTCTTGCTTCATTATTACCAGTGCCTTGATTTGTAAACAGTATTTCAAGTACTTTATATTCTATTAAGTAGTTTAATCAATAATTTATCATATTTTAAGTTTATAATATTTTTTGTATGTAGAATCTTAAGTCTATAATTATCAAGTGAAGCATTAAAAAAATAAAAGGATATTTCCCGTTGGAATGGAATGAAGTAAAGGTAAAAAGTAGCATAAAATAGAAATAGTTAAGTACAGTACTACCTAAAATTTGTCCTAAAGTACAGTACGTTAGTACATGTACCTAGTTACTGCCTACCACTGAGTGAAGGCAGCAAGTTAAATGGTGCATTAAAGAGAGCCAATGTGGACATGATCAGGACAAGAATAGACTTACACATGTGGGCAAGTATATGAACCACTTACATTATTTTGATATATAGCTGACACTTAATTAGGCTGACAAATGGACACATCACTTCTTAAACAAACAGAGCGGTCCCTGTGGGTTATTTTAAACATCTGAAGGTTACTCTCAAAACATAGCCCATTACAGACACCTGATGTCCTGCTAAACATTAAAATCAGCAACACGACCCAGCGGAATTCACTAACCTTAATTTATCTTTATCTAACACTTGTAGGTTCTTCAAAGTGACTTTCCTGCCAGTTTGATTTCATGCGATAAGCAGCTTTATTCACTTTATTCAAACTTCCGTAAGTAGCAGTAATGTGAACTGTATTAATCTTCAGCCATTATCAACCATTTATTCGAGATATGCTGTGATGACACTATAGTGTCTATAATATCACAATCTACAGTCCTTTTCTCCTTCAGAACGTCTCTGTGTGATGCTGCATGTAATCACCTTGCTTTCTGTAATCTTATTGCTGTGCTGTAACAAACTGTAACAGACAAATGTGTCAAATGCTGATTTCCATCTGTGTGCTACAAGCTGATAGCATCAGACTGTGGAAGGAGCAGCCTGTGCCTTTTTTTAGTTAAGACTTAATATATTTGTTCCCATCAGGCTGCAGGTTTAATATCGAGCTGCTCTCAACTGGAGCACTTACAAAGATGACGTTACTTTGCCTCCACTTTTATGGCTCTTTGATTGTATTTTTTTTTATATATCACTGTTGTGCAGTTGTGTTTGTCTCTAATTTTTATGTTTGCCTTTTTGTTACTCTTTTGGCCAGCTCTCAGTGGAACTGCCTACTTAAACAAAGGTTATATAAGAATACATGACGAAGACAATATGAAGACATTTGTCCAGACAAAATGGCCTGATGACTATGAACACATTAAGGCAAGAGAAAGCCAAATTGGTCAGTCGTAAGACTTTTTTTGTGTGTGTGTATTTTTGGTATCTTTTCATGTGCAGTTTATTGAAAGGCTCTTACAGGTTTTGAAGTTCAAAATTCAAAATACTTGCTGCTCAAGGTCCTTATTCTGTGTATAGTGCTGCCTTACAGAAAGGACTCAAAGGTTTAAACTATAAAGATCAGTTTACCTGTCACAAAAAGCACAACTCTATGAAAACAGGTGCTTTATGTCATCTGTGGCTCAAGAAAACTAATTCTAGTGATTCATCAACCAGATGCATTGGAATCATTACTGGCCCAGTTAATGACCCTGTTCTGTATTGGCCAGATGTGACCAATCCACATTACTGCTGTTATCCGTCACTTTTTTTATTTTATGTGTGAGTGTGTGTGTGTGTGTGTTTTGTCAGGTGCAGTTAGCAGGTCAATTTGAAGCATATAACATGGACAAAGTTGCATTACATTTTATTATATTAAACAAAACATGAAAGATGGATGGGGTTAAAACAAGCTCTCATATTACATCTAACTGACTTAATAACAGGAGTTTAAAAAGCTCTATGGAGGGGTTTTTTAATGTTAGCAATTTTGGTATATGAAAAAATTTTAACAGAATTTGATTACAAGAATCAATTTCATAAAATGTATTGAACAATGTAATTAAAGGGGTAGTTCATCCATTTCGTATTACAGTTAGGGAACACATAAGAAGCTATACTGACTTTTACTCCTTAGTGAGGGTCAAGCTGCAAATGTATTGCATTCCCATAAAAGCAGTTTAATATTGTCTTTGATAGACTTTCCTTCCTAGTAAGTGTCCACTGATTTCCATTTTCAATTAGTCTAAAGAGGCTTAAGCAGAGATAACCTAATGAAGTCGTGGGGTTTCAAACTGTGAAACTTCCATCATATTGATGGATGAAATTATACAAGTGTTTCCACAGGCTGAGATGTACTGACTTAGTAGAAAAACTGAATTTCATGTACAAATGTATAAAATAGATGGAAGTAGATAGATGTGCTTCATTAATCCCGCAATGAGTAGCATAAATTTGGGCAAGGAAAGCAATATCAATTAGATTCTTAGTATTGAAAATGTAGAAAGATCAGTGCTGCAAGGGTCTTGGAATATGTACTAAACTAAAAGGAGAGATATCTCTGTCTCTGTGGCAGTTTGAATCTGTCTCTTGTGAGTCCCAAACTTGTAAATGCATTAATAAATCACTAGCGTACTTTTAAATCTGTACAATGCTTCCTCACTGCATTGGAACCCATTGAAATAATGTAAGTGAATATGAGGTCATAACTTTGACACATAATGCCTTCTAATAAAGGAGATGTATATATACCTCCATTCTTGTTTGTACATATTTTAAATTATAGTTTTAGTCCCATCATAAGTGATTGCCACTCCCTGATAGAAAGAACTGTGTATGAATGAATGAATTCTTTTACTGTCACCGCGCAATGTTCAACAAAACTGACTGATTGTATGTTTCTGAATGTGTGTGTGTCAATGCATCGATAACGCACCGATGTAACTCACACACTGGTGGTGTATACGCTTGTCGGGATCATCCTCAACACTCTGGACAAGCCGAGTCAGACACCTTACACACCGGTGCTGTGACCAAGATGTTGCAGGCAGCAGGTCTCTGTGGATGTGGCCAGATTGAACTAGGTAGAGTGTACCAGCGATGCCGCATGTAACCCCACCAGCTGGATGATCGTAAAGCGGCCGCCGATGTCTCTACAGGAAGAAGACAGAAAAAGACAAAGAAGATCAGGAAGGAGGAGACAGTCAGAAAGGTTTAACAGGCGATCAAAAAAATGTGATGCTGCGGCGAAAAAGATGAAAGAGTGATAATATCTTGATTTTAATCAAGATAGAAACAAGTAAATAAAGAGAGTAAAAACATGACGAGGGATTTGCTTTTAGAAGTTATAATCTACAGTATTTTCATATAAGCAAATACTGGAGCCTGTTTTGACATTGTCAATGTAATGCAGTATTGAAATCAACCTACAACATATCTTATTAAAAGAAAACTTTCATATTTAAACCACTGGTGCCTGATAACCTTCTCTAGCAACTGTCCTCTGATACACAGGAAGTGATGGGCAATTGTTCTACTTTTGTTAAACCCTGTAGCTCCAAACACATAATAGTTATGGATACATTGAGAAAAAGTTATATAAAGAGTTATTGAGTGAGCATGATGTCAAGTTTGGAGATTTTACATTTTTTCACTTGAAGTTTTCAGTTGAAGATTATCTGTGTGTGTGGAAAAAGCCTCTTGGATATCCGTGCGGATTATTACAACAGATGCTTATGTGCTGTGGCAATCAAAAGTTTTCTTTACGTGGCTCCAGGAGGGTAGAGTGGTCGCCCACCGACCAGAAGGTTGTGATTCGATCGACTACTGAACCCCAAATCGCCCCCTGATGTGTGCATCTTGTGTGCGCTTACTTACATGCATAGAGATAAGTGCTGTATTAATGTGTGTGTGGGCAAATTGAATGTGACATGTAGCGTGAAGCACTGAGTATCAATCTAAAGAAAAGAAATTTCATGCCATTTATAAGTTAAAAGTTGCTGAAACACACATCTGTGTCATGTTTGCAAGGACATGGGCAGTGACCAATGATAGGTATCCATGCCCAAGGAAAAAAACAGAGTCAGATGGACAACTGAACTTACAGAAATATAGTAAAATAATATAATAGTAAAGTAAAAAACTAAACAACATTAAAGCAAAATGAAACCTCTAATTGTAGAAGTAACTCTTCAACAGTAGCATCAACACTGTAACCCTGAGGAAGAATCAGCGATGTCTAGTGAGTGTTGCGGTTTGCCTGAGTGAAACAGGAATAAAGCATACAGGAAACAGTGTGAGGTCATATAGAATAGATTGTCATACAGTATAGGTGGGCATGTTAGAGGTAATAACAATCATGACCAATCATTTCTTACTTTCATCGCTATTTGTGAACAGAGACTCTGGTTGTACATGTTGAAGATCTTAAGATCATGGAACCACCATAATTCCATATATACAGTAGATAAGTGCAATGAAAAAAGGGAAAACAGAGGAAACAGCATTTAGCTTCATATTCATTTTGCAACATAAATGTAACCCTACTATGATCCACAAATGAAATTGGATTTTTAAAACAACACTCCTTTGTTCTTAGAAACACACAAAAGTGAATAAAAGAATTTTATGTGGTTGTGTGTATATGAATATAGGGATAGCTTAAGGAAAGTTGTCTACAGCCCATTAAGTCTACATGGTTAAAATCATGAACTGCGTGTAAACTGCATAATATTGAGTTAGTCTCATCATAAAAATGGCATTATGTTTACTGATATATAGTTCTACTGGCAGCGTGCTCACAGGTTACCACTCACTCAGGCGGATGGCGTTAGGGTGGTGGCTGGGCATTATGGAAGCCTCAGCCAGGAAATCTCTTCTTACTCTGTATCCTGCCTTCAGGGTCTTCAGGGCCACTGGGATGTCTTTCCCGGGGCCTCACTCGCCCGTATTACCTCCCAAATTTCAATACAAAAAGCAGGCCAATTCAGCGTTCAGCGTATGAAATATTCCACTGTATATAATATGCACTATGCTGGGCTGCACCCGCCCTCTTAAGCCATGAAGTAAATGGAAATATTGTGTTAATTTGCTTGGTTGGATAAAACAAATCCACTTACAGGCTGTCTGTCCCACATCGTGCTCAACCTGAAGCATCATCTATCACCTCTCTCATTAATGCTTTATCTTCGCTCAGGCGAACTTTAAGTGTGCTTTCTGTTGTAGTCCTTGGGTCTATACTTCATACTCTCTTTGTCTGCGAGTCAGATGTTAGCAATCTATTGTGGAGCTGACACAGTGTTAGTATTCCCTGCCTGTCTGAGGGCCTTGATGACAGCCCATAGCTCAGTTCCGCTCTGCCATCCTCCTCTCTGCTGCACACCACAGCCTTTACACCAGCCAATGATTTTAAGTTAGCTCAGCCAATGATTCTGACTCTGTGTGTGTGTGTGTGTGTGTGCACAAGTTCATGGTTTTACCTGAACCAATGATTTTCTCTATTTTGATCCTGGAAGCTTCAATTTCTCGGGCAAACTCATGGACTGCCTGGCAGGGGTCCTCGTATGTGTGCGGGTCGATATAGAACCTCGCGTCAGGGAATGACACTAAGATAAACAACATTACCATTTGGTCACATATCGGAGAATGAGAGCAACATCACATCTGAGCCCCTGTCACTGGTGTGTGGAGGGAAAGTTGATGAAAGGGAAGAAATGACTCGGAGAAAGGAGCAGACAGAGAGAGGGAGAGAATAAATAGCATGCGAGGAATAAGGCCTGTTTGCTCCTATAATCACTCAGATCGTGATGAAAACTGTTTGCTCTGTGGATGAACTTTATTACATGGGAATGTTCAAGGAAGGTGATCTAATCTATTATTGGTAATAATTGAGGAATGGGTCAAACATACCATGACCATTCTGGTAATGCATCTTCTCCTCATCAGAGTCCTGGAAGGCTTTGCTGTAGCCACAGTGTCTATACAAACCATACACACACACACACAGACACACAGACACACATAGCCAGTCATCCAAACACACACACATACACACACACACACACACACACACATAAACATACAGCGGGATGAATACAGGACAATAGTGAAACATTTGTACGATCAAACTCCAACCACAGCCCAAAATTAATAAATCAATAATTGTTTATAATGAATTATTAAAGTCAACAGAGCTTTTCATCACTTAGTGTTGCTCAGTTATTTATAGGGAGCAACCAGTCAACCTGTTAATTTGGTTTTCCACTGGCAGCAAGGTGGAGAAGATAAGAAGTCATTCTTACCCTCTTAAATGAGCTTAAAGGGTCAGCACACTCAAATGATTAAAAAAAACATGTTTTCTCATTTACTCATATACTGGTGGTATCAGGTCATACAGGGAGAAGTCTTTTGTTTGCCCAGGATTTTGGATCCATGTCCATCTCTCAGATTTTTGTGGTCGCTTCAGTGCCACTCAGGTCAATTTAGAATGAACTTTTATACCACTAAAAGTGAGAGAGAAAACATCTTTTTTACATCTTTGGGTGACTCAACCCATTAAATTGATTGGGTCATTGCCTTTTTATAGTAATTAACCTGCTTCACCAGATATTCTTCTATATTCAAGTAAAAACAGTTAACATCAATATTCATGTTAAGAAGTCATGATGAACACATCTCTGGAGGACATTTAGGAGAGAAAGGGAAAACGCATTTAACATCTCATTCACAGATAAAGATTCAAAAGTGGCAGCCTGTCTCTTGCCCCTCATGGGTCTGTAGCACATTTGGCATTAGGCAAGTAATTCAGATATTCAGTTTCAGTGCAGCATGTATTTTCTGATTCTGCCACTACACTGGTGCATGATGAAGTCGTTCATTTCCTGATTTTTAACTTATATATAGATGAAGTTGCTGGTTTTACCATATATTCACAATGTATACTACAAGCTGGCATGATTGATTGGCATTGTGGTTCTGTGCGCACTCAATATGTTCCCTTCCTGTATTTCCCCCTGTGGTGCATTTAGAAATGGAGTGGGGTCGGAAAGAGTGCATTATCAAACATTATAGGTGGGTGTGTTAGAGATTCTAACAATCATGGCTAATCACATTAACTATATTCATCTTCTTTAAACACAAGACTCTCCCCGCCAACAGTTTGGGAGTTTTTCTCAGAGGAAACTCTTCCTTGTCTGGGACATACAGAATGTCAAAATATGAAAAGACCAGTTAAAACATACTGCAGATACAGCAGATGATGAGTCTTTTAAATTAAATTCACTTTTGAATTCACTTTGGAGACCTTAATGATCTTACGATCATCATATTTTCTGTGCGTAATAGCACACCATTTTATCTGTCAAAAAAAAAAAAAAAATCTGTCATAGAGTTACCCATAAAAAACTTGGACAGTGACGGTAGAAATATATATATATATATATTTTTTTCATATTGTTTTTCTGTATTTCTGAAGAATGCAAATAAATGCAGCAAAGAAGAAATTCTAACTTTTAAAATAACTCTTTTGTTTTAGCCGTCGTTGCATTTCCAAAAATAGGTTAGAATACAGCCTCTGGGCAGCGCTATTTCTCCAGAGCAGTCTATATGCTACAGTGAGTAGTCACCTTCTACATGAAAATGGTCTCAAATTTAACCAGCAGATCTGCTGTACATAATTATGGACTGACAGTGTACAGCATCACTCCAATTTGAGAAAGCAGATCCTCCCTCTCTGGTGGGTCACTGAGATACCAGCGGAGTCAAGAGACTAATCTCAGTACCAGAAAAACCTGCTATTCATTGGGAGTGGGCATTGCAGCCCACTGAGCCACAGAGATTTAAAAGGCCACAGCAATACTACAGAGGTTGTGAGAAGTTCAACTTTATGCAAATGTCCTTTGACGCAATGTGAGCAACAAACCAGGTGAGAACCAGTCACACTCATTTTAATTCTAACAGGAGCAGAAGCACAGAGTTGTTTACTACTCCTTCCAGCACTGATAGAGGACCAAAAAGCTGACAGCTCCTAGGCCATTGTTGTATTGAAGTTGTTTTAACAATGTACCATTTGAAAAAAAGACAAAAAGCTGTTCTTTAATTCAGGAAATACATTGTACAACAAGAAATGAACAACTTACGTCAGTACACAACTGTCTAGGTGGAGCAGAGTATGTTTTTTTAAGATCTCAGTGTGACACACACACGGCTTCTTAAGAGGCCAGAGACTGACTACTACTTTTTATCTCTATGAGTGAATTCAGCATGAAGCTTGCAGATTAGATTGTAGCATCACTAGCTACAAGCTATTCTTGACACTACATTTTTCTTGTAGGTAGCAAGCTACACTACAAGCAACTGAAAAAGTAGCTTACCACACTTTGGCTACTTCATATCATTTCACTCCCAGTAGCTTGATGCAATGTATGTGTTCCTCCTATTCTAGTTTACATTTCATGTCTATGTTTCCTGATGGAGTGGAGTAAAAAAACACCTCTGTATTTCAGTTTCCTGTGGGAATCAACACCAACACTATTGGCTGCAGTCTTGGCAGCTGACAGCAACACGTATTGCGTCCTGTCCCTTCACCAGTGTGTGTGTTAGACATTACTAAATTATTGCAATTTCACTTTGTGTGGCAGTAACTATTGTTATTGAATTTAACCTCCATTCTAAATTATTATCAAAATAGTACATTTGTTAGTCTGTTACAAATTGAACTGTCTAAAAGGCACATTTATCTCTGTCTGTGTAGTTACTCTAAAATCTGATGGGGTTGGTGAGACATCCACTGGCAATCCCTGTCAACTGCCCCTTCCACTCAAATAATTGACTTGTCCCAGTTAGCACAGATGGAAGTAAATGCGAACCATCAAATCAAAACAGATGACAGAGGAGCTGCTAAATGAAAATGAAAATGAAAAAACTGAGTGATGAGATGGAGACATCAAATCATCTACAAGTCTCCACATACACATCTTATGTGATAACAGGGCACAAGCATTAGCCAAAAAGCTGTGTTTTGGTATCTGACCTTTATGTTCATTAAGAGAAAATCTCATTTAGTCAGTATAGCCACTAATTCATCTGCTGTGCAGTCAGGTATTTTTAGTAAAGTAATGGTTTCTGTCACAAAGTCTTTTGATATTTTCTCATCAGTTTAATAGTGGGTTGGCCAGTGCCCCAACTCCTTCAATTTTAGTATATTCCTTGAAAGGGAACATTTTAAATTCTAAACTCCACCATGGATGTTATTTTTTGATCCCCCATCTTAGTGGCATTAAATATTTTGGACTATGCAGTCATGATAACACGATTTTTGCCTGGATAACATCTTTAAATCCTCCAACTTTTTTTCCTCCTCAAACAGAGTGGAATGAAAAACTTAATATGCATTGAAAAATGAATTAATTAAGTGCAATGAAATTAATTATTCAGTGCAGTACTACAGAGATGTAAGTTGAAGACATCAAAAGGGAGGAAAGGGGGGCTGATGGGATAAGTGGGAACGTTTGGCTTGAAAACTAGTGGACATGAATCAACATAATTAAATCCACTATGAGGTGGAAATTATGAGTTAGAAAATTAGCTAAGTAAGACAGTGAGAAGACAGGAAGGGCTGAGGAGATGAAAGAAGCTGAAGCATTAGTTTTCAGAGCTCCTCTCTATTCATCGCCCTTATTGCTGATAGAAAAGCATACAGATTATTTGTGCACTATGACATTTTGAACATTTAAACATGACAAGTGGGACTAAAGGTAGTTTAGCTTCTCAAATACAGGCTTAAATGAGATTCTTTCCCATTTTTTCAAGAACATTTAAAGGTATATTGTAAAAGAACTTCACACAGATGACAACCTTACTTTCATTCTACTTGCAGCAAATACTAGATGTGGCAAAAGCAGGGAGAAATACAGTGCACACGGGGTGTTGATCACAAGCAACATTACACAAAGAGAGGCACGGTATAGTAGTGTAAGAAAGTGTTCCACACACAGCAGCGATGGGTAGTGTGGTAAAGTGTAGCCTTGCCGTTTCCTGCAGATGATGATGGCCAGAAAGGTGACCAGGCCGGACACCAGGGCCATGCAGATCCATATAATTGTCATGGTATTGTAGCGTAGAGGAGCTGCAAAGACACACAAACACATTTTGTTAGCTGAGGAAAAAGTGCCACCAACAGCTTAGAGTTTCCAGTTTACACTATCATATACCAGCAAACACAGGTGGCAGGTAGAGTGGCCTTGGTTAAACAAGATAAACAAGAATTTGGAGCTTCATTAAAGAGCTCAGCAGTTTCTAATTACCTCCTGTTTGTATTTTGAAAGTGTGTCTGTGTCATTATGGGTAGGAAATATTCAACCCAGTGTTGTCACTGTTTTGAAAGATTGAATATTGTCTCAGACTTGCAAGTGATTAAGCCTCTACCTTTAAGTACACTGTTATAAATACACTGACATGTAAGATGTACTGTATGACAAAGAAACAAGACTTGGTCAAAATCTAGTATGTGGCTGGACAATGTATCGTCAATGTATGAAATTCAGGACATAGTGAAAAACTGGTGTGGAACCACTATAAACATCTAAATTCAATGGAAAATAATTAAGCCTGTTTGAACCGTTGCTAAATGTCGCTAAATAACAGAATATGCAGTTTAGCATATAATCTACATGACATCGTGTTGCAATTGCATTCTACCTAATGTCAGCTTCAGTCCTTTATCTGTTTGTTTATTTCTCACTCTCTCTGCACTCACTTATGCAGTATTTTAAGACAGCCAAATTCCCAATGAAGCTGTTCTCATTTACATGTTTATCTGTTTGTGTTGTCAGACAATGGAACAAATATGAAATAGTGACTGAAACATGGCCCATTAAGACTATATGTTGACCAGCAGTCACTTCCAACCCATTTCCAAGCTGCTGCTCCACACTGCTAAAATCCTGATTTTATAATATCTGCAATGTCGTCTCTATGATTTAGTCATTGTGTCTATATCTGCAATGACTAAGTCATCATACACATAAGTTGTGTTATGTGCTGTGTTACAATTTTGGCTATATTTACTTGTAAAATGATCACTCAGAGAGAAAGTTAGAAGCTCCCATTCTTTGTCAGCTGCTGTATGGCCAATTGAATGAGTGGCATAAAAAGGTGTGTATGCAGAGAGAAAGCCCAACCTCAGGTTCTTTTACAGAAGTAGCTAAAGTTTGTCCAATTCCTGAAAGTAGGACTTCTAGTTTGGTGAGCTATTTTAGTTTTAACTATATGGGGTGTGGGGGTCTAGATGAGTTGGCACAGCAGGGTCCCTAAGGCCAAGAGGGCTTCACAGATTATGTTTTGTGCTGAACATTTTTATTTCATTATCAGTTTATAATTGTTTATTTTTGTTACATGCCGTTGTTACTGTATTTACATGCTTCTTTCTTGAATCTCGTGTAATTCAAAAGAAGTGAAAGGTTTCTTGCACAAACGTTTCTTGGCCCCTGAAAGTCTAGGTGGCACAAAAAATGTAATGCAGCCTTAAACTAACTATTGAAAATTGAGTTGAAACATTGAGATGATAATGATTGATATATGAGCTTGTGTTTTACTTTGTGTGAAGAGATTAGCTGCAAATTTCTCTTTGTTTAAGTGACAACGTTACACACTCAGTGTATATCTAAGGTAGAGACCCAAAATTTATCTCAAGTTGTTGTTATTTATTTATTTGTATTTAATGGAGAGTTAAGTGTTCAGATATGTTGAATTATATACTTGTCCATAATGAAATTTAACAGGTTTCCATTATTAGCTTCACCTTCCTGTGCCAGAGCCATAAATCATTGCAAACACATTGATAGATCTGAAAAATTATGTTGACAGCACAGATACATCAGTAACTGCTGAAAAGTCATGTAATGTTAGCAACATAACACTGTTCTTCTTTGACTGAATATTGATGTATTAAAATAACATTTCAGGCTGATTCTCACTTCATACCTGAATCAAATGAACTGTTCAGAGTCACACAAACCTGGACACAACTCAGCACCAAGAAACTACAGTGCTGTTTGCAGAAACATAACAGGACACCACTCTGTGTTTGAAAAAGGCTACTCAGTCTGTTTTCATAAACTTTAGTTTTTATTGATTACTCAGCATGCAGGCTAGTGGGATGTGTGCAGTCCTCTTGTTTTCAGAGTCTGAAAATGAATCAGTATCAAGAGGAGGGGAGTTGGGGTCGAGTGAGCAGCAGAATGAAGGAAGACTATTAGTCAACAAAACAGCTCTGGGACTCCAACTAGGCAGGAGGTTGAGCTTTGTAGACCTTGAGTCTGCTCTGCACGTTATCTGCCAAAACCCCTATTAGAAAAGAAAAATATTCTAATAAAAGGTTTTTTTAGTAACGCTTAACTTTCTGTGTTGTACTTGCCTCTAGTGGAAAGACTCATGGAGACTTTGCCCCCACCCAGCACTGTGTACGGCTGTTTGAAGCTGGGACAGGCTGCAGTTCTGCTGACAGGGTTGACCCTCTAACAAAGTACAGATCAATGCAATAGAGGGATGGACTGAGGCAGTTACCGGGCTCATTGACACCCAAGCCCCTTTAGCCCTGGACCATGCTGTGCAGTCTGGTCTGGCTTTGAGAGGCTTTCTGTGCCAAGTCTTTTAGCAGAGCAAACTGTTTTCTTACTGGACTTTTTCCACTATATTAGACAGCATAAAACAGCTGAGGGGTCCCTGTGTTTCAGGGCAGGTAGAACAATTTAGTGATACAGTATATCTACTGTGTGTTTCTCTATCTCTAATAGAGCATCATATGCTGTAATACACACACACCTGCTTTTCCAGTCTGGATCTCCACATTCTGGCTGAAGCGTCCGCAGCCTGCTGATGTTCTGGCTCGGACCTGGAAGATGTACTTGGTACCCGGCTTCAGCCCTGACACTCGGGCGCTGGTATTTTTAGACTTCAGAGTGGAGTAACTCTGCTCTTCATTATCCTGTAAGAGAAACAGCCACATTTGAAGATTAGCTTTGGGGAAATTGGCATGCTTGTCAGCTCAACGATCAATGCATTTTTTCACACGGAAACACTGGATGTATAGTTATATACAGGACTGATACATTTAACAACTAAAAACATGACCTGACACCTGGTTTAGCCAAGTTTATTGTTGATGACAAATATGGTGAGAAACCATGTATTAATGCATTGTACTGTGCAAGCATAAGTTTGGGCAATTTTAAAATGTTTCACCAGGTATTCCAATTCTTAGGATTTAATCTCACTTGATTTCCAGATAGCAGACAGATGAATAAATTTAGTAATCCCCCTAGGAAAAGTGTTTTAGTAGCCCATGTCCAGTAAAAAGCAAAGAGATATAAGTCAAATAGGTCACAGAAAATGACATGAAGAAAATAATTACCTTCACTAACATCAACACTCATTCCAAGAGGACTTTTCAGAAGTTTTTTTCATGAAATTAATTCTCTTACAAAAATATATGTAATTTTTTTCTCGAAAGGAGGTTAATTTTTCCAAGCTTTTGCACAGCGTATAAAGGCTTCAACTAATCACACTGTGAAGTGACACTGAACAAATATTGTAAATGTTGCAAATTTGCATCACCAAACAAAACAAAACGATAAGGGTGCCGATATTCTCAATTTTTCAATTCCCACAAAAAGACCAAAAGTAATATTGAATTGACCTCCGTTGTTAATGAAAACTCATCAATGAGCCACACTGCTGCACTGTGTTATTTCATTATTTCATTCACCATGAACACACACTGCAGTGTGTTATTTAACTCTCATATCTGGTAAGTGAGAAAGGTAGAGCACTCTAAATTGAAGATTAGATATTATTTTAAAAATATATACAAAGTAGATTTGTTGAATTGGCAGGCAATTACCTCACACATCTTTTGATCTGCTTCTATCAGCCAGAAAAGTGACAGGTGCTTTGAAGAGTGTTTGTCTTATTTTCATGTTTCCCCTCAAATTATTGCTTCATTTAGGATACATCATTTGTTCAAATGCATATTCTCAAGCTTGTTACAAATTCTCACAACTCAAAGCTTTGTTTTTATGTACATATTTTTATTGTTTTGAAGGAGCATGTTCTTTTTTTCCAAGTCTCAATTAACAAAAAAAAAAAAAAAAAAAAAATCATTATTATCATCGTCATCACTACTATCCTCACCTTGTTTTCATCTGCCTGGTGCAGCATCTTTTTGTTTGGAAGTAAAAAAAACCTCAACAATAGGAGGAGCAAGGTGCATCCAAACAGCACAATAAGTGAATCATTCATGTGTCCTTGGAAAGGATAAGAGCCTAATTATGAAGAAGTGCTAGGTGGAGAAATAAGAGCCTTTTTTTGTCTTCATTATCATCCTCAGCTAGAATTCTGCTGCAGCGGCCGCCACACTTGCTGTGACTCATTGTTGTTTAGTACAGTTCTATAGAAACCTTAAGAAAGCACATTGCTGACTTGTCCACTTGAAATCCCCCACAGGCGTCTCACCCCCTGAGCGAGGCCAGATTAAGACACCAGCGCAAGAGACGAGCTAATCCTTCAGCTCTCCCCACACCATCCTGCTTGTATGGCTATGAGACTACTTGCTCCCAGGCCGCTCCCTCTGCAATTAGCTGATTCCTATCATCACATACACACACACACACACGCACACACACACACACATCCTCTCACCCAAACACACATGCATGCTCACATTCACACACAGACACACTCCCAGCAATTAGCTCGTCGTGAGGCTTATGCGCCCGCCAGCCGCTTGCTGTCACTGTCACTTTCACTAAGTTGGAATCTACACCGTCTCATCCTCTTTCTTGCGCTCCCTCTCTCGACCCCCATTTCCTTTCAATTAGCTGAGCTGCCAGTAGGATATTTTTCTTGGATTAAGTTATCCAGAGTCTATCCAACCGCCACTCCTCTGCATTCACAATATCTTGGCTCAGCTTAGTTTCAGCCCTTTGAAGACAATGAGCTTATGTTCTCCAGGTATAGTGAGGACTGTGTCACTTTTTTTTCTCTCATAGGCTGCCTCAATAGTTTCATGTTAACATTTTTTTTGGAAAATAAACACAATATGTTGACACAAGACTAAAACAAAAGATTACAGTATTTGGTTTTTGGGCTCTGTAAGCACAGTTTCTGAGTGGTATGAATGCAGCAGTTAGTCGAGTACCTTCTCGTAGTATTTGATGTCGTACTCCAGAATTACTCCGTTGGGCTGGTCGGGTTCATGCCACAGCAGAGTCACACTGTTCTGACTGGTGTTCTCCTGGCGGATGGCTAACACTTCAGAAGGGGCTGCACAGGATACAGAAGAGATTACTGCTTTGTCAGTTTAACATGTGGCTCACCAGTGACAATCACATATTCTAAGGTACCCTGCAATGGAGTCCTCTTTACACAAGAACTGCAATTCATGAATTACATTCAGACAAGAGATGACAGAAATGAGAATGAATCTATGGAGATTCACTGGGACTGATTTGTTGTACAGCAAGGTGACTTTAACAGCTAAGTCAGTTTGTGTTGATTTTAAGGCATCTTTAGTAAGTTTAGATCATTCTTACAGATGTGGCCATGTAATTTCAGTCTCCACAACACACTGTTTGTCACTGCCTACCTGACCAATGCAACCCCTTTCACTTCTGTTACAAATTTATTGATGTAAGTGTTTGCTGGTCTGCCAAGGATATGGTTAAAGCAGCAGAATGAAACTGTGCTGGATATTGGAGATGAATGCTGGTTTTCAATGACTTCTAAGTCTATTTAACTGATCTACAGTCCAGCATTACTTAGAACTTGCTGAGCCTGATTCTGACTATCACTCAGTTAGGCACTTCTCACCAAAGTTACATAGTGCAAGAACAGATGTTTGGGGTGCAGAGTGGGAACGACGGAGGCTCCATTCTCCCTATTACAAGCCAGTGTACCATCAACTTTATTTTGAAGCTGTTATTCTAAGGTTATATAGTTCCATAATTAGCTTTAAGGTATGGTATAAAGCTGTTATGACTAATGGGTTAGGTAAAAGGCACCCACTTACAATCACAAGAGACAGAGCAACACGTGTTTCTTGTAAATTTGTATTTACTATTCCGGTGCAGTTCACCTGCTGTAGGATGATGACTCTTTTGTTGTCACGTTCAATTTTATTTGTATATTTATAAGTCTTAAATGACCTCTCATCTTTTCTACTCTACTCTAAGGGCATCCACAGTGAGTCAATATCCTTTGATGGCACTCCAGGTGTCCATAACCAAAACTCAAGACAAGCTTGATTTTCCAACACCAAAACCCCTGAAACAACCCAAACTATCAACAAAGTTGTATATGGTCTATATGGAGCACAGAAGAGTTGGACATGAGTATTGTTTGCTGACAGTGGCAGCTATTCCACTGTCATCTAGTAACTTGTGTGCCACAACCTGTTTTTCATTATCAGCATAAAATGTTGTTGAGACAGCACATTTCTTTTAAAGATTGTTATTTTGGCACTTTTGCTAAATCTGACAGCAGAGAGAGACAGCAAGGAGAGAAGAGAAAGATGTGTGATCATGGTCCAAGGCTGGATTCCCATTCAAAATGATGTGGCTGCAAGTGAGCCATCAACATGGCCGAGGGCTCAATTTGTGTTGTTTTTTTTAAAGATTATTTTTGTGACATTTCTCTTCTTTTGGATAATTTACAGTGGGTGATTCAAGGTCAGAATTGAACCCAGGACATAACAGTAACTGCTCTTTGTATGTTATCACAGTATGCACACATTTATTACTCAATCAAAGTCTTTCCACTAGAGGACCCATAACCTGGAGTGTTTCCAATATGTTTTGCAAACTGACTTGTTTTTGATATACATTGTTGAAAAAGTAACCCTGCTTCAGATATACGTTACACTGCTGTTTAGTAGGTGAAGACAGATGTAGGATAGACAACAATGAAAAAAGTGGCCCTGATACTGACCATCTTTCAAGTTAAGTTGGAATTACTTTTACACATTGTTGTTACAAATTGTTAAATTAATGGAAGGGCCCTGTCTTTGCCAGGATATTGAGGCATGCTTGCTTGCTTGCTTAATGCTGTGGTGCCTCTGCAAACAAGTTGTTGATGTCTATTCCCCACTTAAAGAGACAACAGCAGAAGCCGTGACAGTAGATCCACATTAACGTACAGGTTGTTAAGTTAGTGGAAATGGCCTACATGGGACATGACAAAGCCTTCATGATGAGAAACTCTAATGTCATTGTTCTGAACCCTACCTGCCTGGTTTGTTGTGATGTTGACAATGGCATACAGCGATGGTTCGTTGCTTAGGTGTGTCACAGCATTCATAGCCAGGATGCGGAAGGAGTAATTGGTGTGAGCCACCAGGTTGAGCACCGTCACCCAAGGCTCTGTCAACCCAGTCTGCCGTGGGACGAACCGAACTGCTGCGGTGCCCGAACGTTCCACCATCCCTCCTCCCCCGGTCCCAATACTCGCCCCACCACCTGCTTTCCCCCCACCACTACCTCCTGGGGAGGAAGCACAGTCCTCACAGGGCCCTCCTTCCCCAGAGCATTTCTGACACAACACACTGTACTGCAGGTCACTACGACCTCCAGTATCCAGAGGACGATCCCACTCTAAGTTCACAGATGTCCCATTGACCGACGAAATGACATTTATTGGAGCAGATGGAGGGCCTGGAGAAAAGAAAGATGCCGGTTTGAGTTCCTTCACATGTTTGATCACTGTCTAAAAAAGTAAACAGTATTTTCCAGGCATAGATAATTTTGGTACATCATTCCATAGCTGCTGTGGTTTGACTGAGTGTGTTTGTTTACACGTGTCTTTGGACTACTTTGAGCTGTTCTTGCCCGTGGGATTAGGTGATCTTGTGTATGGTGTGATTGTGCTTACGGGAGCATGGAGCTGCTGGTGGGTCATCTGCTGCTCGATAGAAGTTGGAGTCACAAGGGCAGGAGATGGCAGCTCTGGTCTCTGAGTGGCTGTGTTGAGGACATTTACCACACAGGCCATCACCCGCCACTGGCTTATAGAAGCCCACCTCACAGGCTGCAGAGAGAGAGAATAAATAGAGTAAATAGAGAGCTTGCAGGGAAGGGCACTGCACTCCCATAATCACTCAGACCATGATAAAATTGAGAGAGAGTGCAGCCAGAAAGGCATGAATCACACTCCTATAGCAAGCTGTGCATATCAACGCTGCTTCAACTTTTTCAAAACTGTGTCATCTCCTCTAAAGCATTCATTTTAGGACATACCCCCCCCCCCCCCCCCCCCCTTCCCCAAATCTATGTATAATTACAGGCCTTGTAACCGTAGAGACCGTGGAGCAGGGGAGATGAAAGTCATACTTCTTTCTGCTCAGATTTGGGCTGAAAAGGCTCTGCACTGTTGATACTCCCAGTGAGACCATCAGAATCCAGACCGTGTTTCAACCTTATTCAGCTCCTCTGATACATATTCACTTTTAACTCTGCACTGATTAATAATGGAGGGAGCTCTGATAAATATATTCTCTTTCCAGGCGGTTAATAGGCTTCTGCTATAGTAAATGGGGCAGGGGTAAACCTTGCATACACTCAGAAAGCAGCAGCAGACACGTGCTCATGTTTGCTCTTCCTCACAGGATAATATATGTATGCCTCCCCAGAATGCTGTGTGTTAGTTTACAGATGCAGTGTTTTCCTAACCTTTCCTTGTTAAGTTTATAGGAGACCATTTTAGGTGCTTAGACTTCAAAGGTGCTGAAAGAACCATGAAATTGGATAACCAACATGAGTGAAAGTATAACGAAACAAATAGTTAAAATGTATTCTGGATTAATGACTGAGACAATTTCAGATGCAATTAGGAGTAAAATGTTACTATGCTTGTACCTGAAAAGTACATATGCTGCTATGTTCATCATGGCAGCACAGAAACACACACACAGTAGATGCTCAGCCATTTGACTACATTTTATATCCTGTGATGTTTAATTTCACTGATATTTTTGCAGACATTTTTTTTTCAGCTAATCTTTATTGGACTTGGTGTTGCTGTAGCTAAGCATGAAGCAGCTATTTCTTCCTAAAAGATTTGACTATTTAAACATAAAGTGTGCAAAGGTTCACATTATCCCTGAACAATCTACCACTCTTTACTGAACATAGTTTTCGTTACTTTTAAAATCACGAACATGATCCACTTACAAACACCAGCATTTCTATTGGTATGTCCACACAGACCACTGCCTGGATTCTCTGGCAGTGAAAAGTCATCTGACACTATGCATAAGTAAGATCTGATAAGTATATAAAATTTTAATTGAAATGAAAATTGAGAAGAAAGACATACACTGGATGTGGATAAAACACTGCATACATAGCCTTCAAAATTGAAATAATTTAAAAAAGAAGAATTTCTTTCCATGTTTCAGCAGCCCTCTTTTTTACTACATGGTCTAGAAAAAGCAAACAAACAAAAACCAGAAACAGAACCATCTATTCTTCTGTGCAAATTGAAACACACCAAATTTAATATACAGTACATTCATCAAGTATTCAAATTTTCACATTTTACTATGTTAGAGCCTTATGATAAAATAATACTGAGTACCATGTAATGACAAAACAAAAACAGAAGTTTTAAAATATTTTCAAAATGATTTTAAAAAAAAAAGAAAAAATTAAATATCATGTTAATGTCAGTATTCAGACCTTTTGCTGTAACACTTGAAATTTAACTCATCTTTGAGATGGTTCTACACCATGACTGGAGTCCATCTGTGGCAAATTCAATTGATGATTGATTTGGAAAGTCGGGTGGCGAGAAGGTTCTGGGTTCATACGCTATTTCACCTGGGTTTTTTCTGTATGGAGTTTGCATGTTCTCCCTGTGCCTTGGGTTCAGTCCAGGTTAGCTTAGTTGGTGACTCTAAATTGCCTGTAGGTGTAAATGTGAGTGTGAATAGCTGTTTGTTTCTATATGCTAGCCCTGTGATAGACTGGTGACCTGTCCAGGGTTTGCCCCACCTCTTGCTCAATGTCAGCTGGGATTGGCTCCAGCCCCCCGTAACTCTTAAGGTTAAGTTGTATGGACAATGGATGGATTTGGAAAGGCACACACCTGTGTTCTCAAAGTTGACAATGCATTTCGGAGCAAAAAACAAACCATGAGGTTGAAGGAACTGCCTGCAGAGCTCAGAGACAGGATTCTGTACAGGCACAGACACAGTGGCCTCCATAATTTTTAAATGGAAGAAGTTTGGAACTGCCAGTACTGTTGTAAAGATGACCACCTGGCCAAACTGAGCAATGGGGGCAGAAGGGCAGAGAGAAGTAACCCAGTAGTCACACTAGCTGATCCCCCAGATCCTGTGTGGAGATGTAAAAAACTTCCAGAGGGAACTGAATCAGCTGAATTTACAACAGGTGGAGTCCAATCAAGGTGTAGAAACATCTCAAAGATGATCAAGAGAGATAAGTGGAACCTGAGCTAAATTCTGAGATAGCAAAGGGTATTAATATTTATGGGGTACTGAGTGTAGACTGAAAAATATTATTATTTTTAATTTTGTACCTCACCTTTTATTTAATACCTCAATTAGAAAATACCAAGGTGCTATGACTTTGATATTTTTTCTTTTGCATGTCTAGGCCACCTGAATATCTCTGAGCATCAGCTTAATAATTGAAGACTTTGAAAAACGTCTCAAGCATTTTGGCACCTTGCTGTTTTACATTTCTCCTGACTTCCTAAACATCACTGTCACTGCTTTTATTTGAGAAGTGAAACAGCTGGAAACCACCACAAGCCTGCAAGCATCACCCCAATGGGATACAGTACTGTTTAGCATGGCAAAGCATAAATGAAAGGCAAATTCTAACCCATATTTGATAAACCAAAGTGCTAACCTACTGTACACATAACACTACTCAATACATATTTATACAATCCTACAATGGTCAGGGTTCCATTATACCGTACTTGCATCATCATTTTATAATTACAGTTTTAAAAAATAAGTACTTTAACCTTCTCCTCACTCAGAGATGTGCATTTCTTATGGAAACTCCAGTGAAATGATTTTCACTATATAGACTGTTTTATACAGAGAACTGCTTAAAAGACTGTTTTCAACACTAGAGAAGAGCAAGAGATTTATATGAGAAACCAGGACAATTTAAAGCTGAAAACTATGAAGACCTCAGCTGGAAATGGCTCTGACAAAGAAGAAACATAGACAGACAGTGTGACACACAGGCACAGGCAGACACACGCATTCTCTAAATGAGAAAAGAGAGAGTATGTGAAAGAGAGCGGGAAGGAGGGTGGACTGAGGAGGCGCTGGGAGCAGCTTGCAGAAAAGGATTTACCAGCTCAGTTTCCTTCCAGTGTTTACCAAGGAATCATGTGCTGAGACAGAAATGTCCGGATTTTATTTACAGACATTGGGTTGACATGCCTACAAACCTACAGGGACATGCCGTGTTTGAAGTGCTAATTTCTGCTAAGACAAGTTGAAGAATTTTACACGGGAGTCCGGGGTTCTGTCAAAAAGTTAAATCAAGTCCATTTATATAGAGCCAAATCATAACATTAGTTATATCTGGGCACTTTTCATATTGAGCAGGTCTAAACTGTACTCTTCATAATATAATATAATATAATATAATAACAAGTAATACCACATACATAAAACAATGGAGCCTCCTGAGTCACATTTATTTGTGTGAATTTAGAAACTACTTCCACACACAAATCACACAACTTCACACAACTGATTAATTTCACCAGTTCCATCAGCACATATGTTAGCTTAGGTTACTCTTTGAGATGACAAAGAGTACGCTCAGCTACAAGGGTAATTACTGAACGTGCAAACATCAGTTTGACTGCTTGTGTGAAGTGATTGACATGTTCTGAATTGAGTGTAACTCAAACTCAAACTCAAAACTATATATGGAAAAATACAATATCTAATGCAGATTATTTTTATGTGTCTTAAACTTTGTCCATAGGGCATCATAAAATGGTTCTCTATGCTAGTTTCTATTCATAATTTTGCCCAGCAGTCTACAGTACCACATGAACATGCTTTAGTATCTGCTATTGCCAATTTAGTGTGAAATTTAAATGACATTAAGTAGTGGGAAATTGAGTCTTTAATTGATTTACATTACATTTCCAGGGGTTACAGCTCTAGCATTTAAAACTGTGAAATGTATAACTGAGAATTAGCTTTACCCCTTGAAATGTCCCAACACACCACATGAACACACTGACACTCAGACTTACACAACTACTGATGATGTAAAACACAAAGCAGATGCTCTGACATGTATTTACACACACACACACACACACACACACACACAGACACACACACACACAGACACACACACACACACACACAATGCTCTATGTGTATCACTATAGATAGACAGACTGGGGGGTGACATTACTCCTCTCTTTCACTGTCATGGCCCCCACAGGTGCCAGAAACTATTTCTATTTGCAATATTTATCCCAGACTGTTCTCGCTTCCTCCTTTTTATCCCGTTAATCCCTCCATCCCTTGATGTTTTTTGTGAAGCCCCTGAGTTGAGAAGCAGGTCACGATAAACATCGGTACAGCTCGTTCATCAAGGAGAGAGGCAGCAAGCGCTTTGAAGTCTCTGACAGATTCACCAGGAGTTCTGCACACACACACACACACACACACACACATATGCGCACACACACATGCAAAGGTTATGGTAATGAAAAACATACACACGAGGTGTGTGATGCAGCCACAGTAACCACACGAAACATGAATTTATCAACACACAGGTGAATATGCAAAGGGAAAGAAAAGGCAGCAAGTGTCAAGCCCAACTGTGATAACCTTTCTCTTCACCTCTGATGTGCTGCTCATTTGGTGCTCTGGAAAAATTGAGATGTAAATGGCGATAATAATATCAGATATCATCAAAAGAAGATTACGAAGAGAACAACTGAGATGAATGTTATCAATCAGAGGCATGACAATTATTGAGGTTTGGGCTGCTGCTTGAAAAATTGTTCCAAATAAGTGAATAAATAAATAAAACTGGAAAAAAATGTTACAGTCTAAAAGAACATGATAAAATATATTACTGAGTTCTTTGTTGTAATATGTCTCCTGTGAGTCCCCCAACATTGTACAAGTGCAAGACTAAATTGCTGATGCAGGTTATACTTTTTCAATTCAATTATTCAGCTGTTGAAAAAATTCTTCACTAGTGAGATATATGGGCCTAATATGCAACAATATATATAGAATATACAATATGTAATTAAATCAAACATTGGATAAAACTCAGTACTATCAGATGCTTTGGAAAAAAGGTTAGGATAAAGCTGAATTACTAACAAAGCAAAAAGGGTAAATGCCACAGGGTGCAGTGAGACTGGGGACCCCAAATCCCTAGTTTCACTTAGGAAGTTGTATGCAATTTGATTGAAAATCTAGATAAGCAATATAGGAATTTTCTAATCAACACACCAAAACTGATTTCACTGATGGTCGCATCAGTTCTTTCTATATTAATATCAACCCACTCAAGTTAAAGCAGAGACTTCGCAGTTTAATGTATCAGCTATTATTTATTTATTTTAAATTAAAGGTGCTGAGCTCAGAGGCCATAGAACAAAAAATGCCAAGATAATTATGTTCTGGACTGTATTTTTGAAATATGGAGTATAAACAGAAAAAGTGATGGAAATAGAAAGAGAGGTTCAGTTTTGAGGCACGTACGTCTTTGTGTGGTCCCATTTCTTTAGGTAAACTGTTTACATATTGTGTACTTTAGTGAATGTGTATATCTATGTATGTGTGTGTGTGTGCTCATGTGTGGCTGCTTGCGTATTGCCCGGTGTGTCAGTACCTGTCAACGCAGTGCACTCGCTACAAGAGAATTTGCATTACAATGAATCTTAATAGCCATGTGCAGCATTGTGTGCTGACCTTGATTTATTCCCTGTATAAGTGGGTAAATAAATACATTGGAAAAGAGGGGGGAACTGGAGAAAGCACATCATCGTCCCACGCGTGAGGTGACTGAGGGAGGAGTGGTGGGGAGCGAGGTCTTATGAAATCTTACATTCAGTGTACAAGACTGGTTGTGAGCACACTCTGCTCCAAGGATACATTTAAGTAAATCTAGAAAAGTACAAGAAAATGAAAACAATAAATGCTTTTCTTAAAAAATGCTTAAAGAAACATTCTGACATTTTTGGTTCTTAAATATCCTCTAAAATGGTACAAAGTAGATTTAGGAAAAAATCCATCATCACCAGTACCAAAATGATGGCTTGCTAGCTGAAATACATTAGCATCTTCTGATGTTTGTATTCCCCTCAATTAACTGTGCTCTGCTATTTTGACGCCATTAGTTATTTCTTAATGGCCTTCCAGTAGAGGTTCTGATTCCTTTGCCCATTTTCTTCAGCTTACCTTTGTACAGCAAGTCAGTTTTTCTCTTAGTGCCATTTTGTTATGTTTTAATGCTCTTAAATTGTACATAAAGTTGCTAATCAGAAAGTTTCTTGCTTTTCTATAGTATCCATCTTTGTTGTTGAAGTGTTGTGGTGGTGCCAGTGCCAGAAGCTACCTATCAACAGTTGCACTGCAGACCACTGAAGTCGAGTCAGATACAAGGCTAAGTCAAAATGGGAGTGAGTCTAAATGGGAGTTAAATCAGACTCAAGATGGAGTCCAAACAGACCTTAGACCTGAATCAAGTCAGAGGCAAAATAATGCCACAAAACAAAACAAATAAACAAACAAAAAAGAAGAGACTGAGGATTCAGAACACTCTGTGCGGAATGATCTCTGATAACAATAGAAACCAACAGAAATTTGCCAAAGAATTTTGCCTGCAGTGATAAAAATCAGTAATATCAGAAATGCTAGAAAGTATTATATTTTTTACACACATTGGCAAAGAGGTGCTGCTGACAATAAGCACTACCTGTACAATGTTAGTATTGTATGACTTTGTACAATGATGAGTGCAATGACATTTTTTTAAACATGTAATGACAACATTTTTTTCTGGTTTTCCATTTCTGCAGTGTCTGCACAAAGCAACTACAGTATAAGGGTAAGACTGGGATGACAAATGAACTGGAGTTAAGTTTTGGTTAGGGTTAAGCAAGTAAAAAAATTCCTTAGTAAAAACAAATCAAACAAATAAATTTGGTGAAGACAATGCTCATTGTTATGTATTTCCTTTTCATGTATTCATATACTTTGCTATCATTATATGAAAAACGTTGTGGCTGCCATTAGTTTATGACAAGCTATATCTGTGGTTCTGTCCTCAAGCTATAATGGTTCAGTTGATTGTGTTTCATTTTGGTACTGACAATGCTTCTCCAGCTCAAAAAAGGTCCATTGCACCCTTCATGAAAGCTAATGATATTGCTTTGTATTTAGTATTGGCAGGGCTATGATGGTCCCTGCTGGACAGCACCAAAATGCAATAGGCCTCTTCACAATGTTTTCTGTGGTGTAATTTGATTTTAATGTGGCATGGAAAAGCCATGTCACAAATGAATTAGTCATTTACACACGATCAGTCACTACATTAAAACCACCTGCCTAATATTGTGTAGGTCCCCCTCATAGCGTCAAAACAGCATTCCATGGAACCTCTGGGGGTGTCCTGTGGTGTCTTGCACCAGGCCTTGGCAGTGGATCCTTTGGGTGCTGTGGGTTGCGGGATGGGACCTCCATGAATCTGGCTTGATCCGGTGCATCCCACAGATGCTTGATCAGATTGGCATCTGGGAAGTTTAGAGGCAAGGTCATCACTTTGGGCTCTTTGTCATGCTCTTTGAATTTTCTGAGCAGTTTAAGACTGTGGTGGGGGTGCACTGATTTGCTGGGAGAGACCACTGCCGTTGAGGAATGTGGTTGCCATGGGGGGTGGGGGGTGGGGTGCTTGGTCTGCAACAATGTTTAGGGGGATGGTACATGTCAAGTAACATCCAAATGAGCAGGACCCAAGGTTTCTCAGCAGAAAATTGTATTGTAACAAGATGATCAGTGTTATTCAATTCATTTGTCAGTGGTTTTAGGTAGGTCTGGATAGGTATATATGTACATGGGGACATGGGTCCTGTTTCTACAGTAGATTAGATTAGATTAAATTAGATAGATACTTTATTAATCCGCACGGGAAATTCACAGTTCCAGCTGCATCAACAGACTTAAGATAAAAGGTTGAATGCATGCAATAAATACTGGGAATAATAATAAAAACACTACTGATAAAAAACACAGTGAAGAATCTTCAAGTCCAGTGCAAAGTCCAGAGTGCCATATTTAAGGTGCATGGTGTACAGTATGTGTGTATGTAGTGTGTAGTCCGTCAGAGCAGTTGACATAGCCCAGTAAATGGACAAACATTTATGTTGACAAAGCACTTTGTATTCAGGAGATGAAGAAGACAAAATGGAAGAAAAAAGACAGCACATGTCAGCTATTACCCATTGTTTTACAGACTGACAACTAAATGCAGTATCTAAATATACCTATAAAATGATTTTGCCACCATCGACTGTCTGACATGCCTGGAAAGGCTGTCAGATGCTACTAAATCCTACACACTGGTCCTTTAAGGTTAGGGAGAGATTGTGGTTGCTCATGGTGGGATTTGTTGGGTCTCCCTCTGTTAATACCTATTTTAAAGATGATGGTCTAGACCTGCTCTATATGAAAAGTGCCGTGAGATGACTTTTGTTGTGATTTGGCACTATATGAATAAAATTGCATTGAATTGAATTGAATTAATGTACAGTAAAAGTAAAAGTGCATTAATTGCAGGTCTGCGATGCCCCATCAACGTCCTGAGGCCCAAGGGAAACCAAGGGATTCTGGCCTGAAATGTTTGTGTAGAACATTAAAGAATTGTTGGATTGGTGTGGAACTCACAAATGACTGACAGTAAGAAAAGTACAAGATGATAGAAAAATATTTCAAGATCTGACTCAATACCTGATTAGAAAACTACAGTTCTGCTTTTCAGACACATAATATAACGAACATGTGATGCTTCTTTTTTTGTCTTTTCATGGTGGCTATTGTTGCTTATGGTATTTAACCATTTCTTATGCCACACGTTTTTGTTGAAAGACCTACTAAATATTTGTGTTGCATCAACCAGTAATAGAGTAAAAGAGTAGAAAATTCAACATTTACTGAAAACCAAGTATCAGACAGATTTACTTTTAAATTGACCCATAAACTTAATCTGTCAACAAAAGCAGACCTAAAAGTTCTGTACACTACTCAAAAACATATCCAGTTCTGATGTCCTAGACCTCGCGCAGCGTTGACCTTGTAAAGAAATTGAGCGCACGCCAAAATCTAGTGACAAAGTTTGCCAAAGGCTCCTTAGCTGGTTCCCTAGGGAGCACATGAAGCCACTAACGAGCCACCGAAGCTGTCTGAGTGATGGATGAACGTGTCGGTGAGATCAGCTGTGGAAATGGGACACTCACCGTCCACATTGTCCCTCCTCTTATTCTGCTAGTCCAGATACGAACAGCTGGATCATCACTCTGCTACATCCCACTGCTACAAATGTGCCTCCTTCCAATTTAAGGTAAGCCTGATTTACTCAGCATTATGTCCAGGTGCATGGAGATATATGACCTTGGGGATAGAATGAATGGGGCTGGTTAAGGATCCTTAAAGAAGGATAGACAGATGGGTTTAGCTTCTTTGTGTTGTCCTCAGAGGACAAGAAAAACAGAAAGTCACCACAATCATTACTGGGAAAAAACAAAAACAAACAAACAAACAAACAAACAAACAAACAAACAAACAAACAAAAACCATTGTGAATGTTCCTTGCAAACAAACCAGTCTTGTGGCATTTTGGAACCATCAGTTCAAGGCTGTGGTTGGACTGATATTAACATCCATCCATCCAAACTGTATTTTAATTAATTTAATTAGTGTAAGTAAAAAATATGTTTTTTAAAAAGCTTTCTTTATAATTTAAACAACAAAAAACAAAAAACTATATATTATTCATTGATACTGTATCCACTGTTGTATTCACTGGGTGAAAAGACAAAGTTATTAAAAATTAATTATAAAGGTATACTTATTCTACTGGCTTAATTTGTTGTTGCTTGGCTTGTAGGATAGAGGTAATCACTTGTGAGAATAGACAAAAAAAGTTACTTGAAAAGCAAGTGGTGAAAGAAAGAACAGAAGAAAGGATAAAACAACAGGAATAAAGGGCATGGTGAATGGTTGTAAGCTCATTTTAATGGTTTTATCCCTGGAGAATGATGTCACTTTTGAAGGCGTGGTACCATGGTCTCTGCCAATCAGGACTCTTTCCTCTGAGTCAATAGGACAATGCCTTCATATGATTTCAGACATTAGAAAAAATAGGGAAATGCTGGCACCTAGTTAAAATTGGAATGTGGCGTGATCAATGACAAGGGGTTTGATTAATCCCTTGCAGAGAGAGATAAAGAGTGGCTACGTTGTCATTCTGTAGATGTTGAGTGTTTCTACAGTCAACTGGCTATTTGACCTTTAAAGTGGTCCTATATTTCTTGATGTGCCAGTGACCAATCTGGTTTGGGAAGAAAGGGTCTTCTATATTTACATCTGTCCCATATGAACTCAGCTGAACATTAAAAGGCTTGATATTGCTACAGGCTGTAGCAATGATACAAGACGAAACAGACATCAGGCTAGAAAACATCAGCAGAGAAAACAGCCAGCCTGTGAGAACATTTATTAGACTGTAAAATGGGAAGTGAGACTAAACACTGCACTAAAACGTAAAGTGAATTTCCCACAAGTGGGATAAATAAAGTCTATCTTAAAGCCTAGAGTTGAGCCACAGTTGGCAACCAAAAGCCCCAACTGAGGAAAAATGTCCTGGAGAAAAATTGCAAATTTTAAACTGTCCAAGTGAAAAAGCATTTGTTTATCTAACAGGGTACCTGAGCTTCCTCTGGCAATATGATCACAGCACTTTTTAAAAGTCATCTATCACATAATTTGCTGACCTTATTGAGAAAAACTGTGTGAAAAGAGAGAAAAACATTGCAAACTGTTGATACTGCAGCATCTGTCTACTCAAAGTAAGTCTTTTACAATTATTTAACTAATATTATTACTTAAAAAGGAAAAAAAAACTCAATTGGTGTCCTAGTCTTTGAGTAGGCAGGCCTTTGTAGGTGTTTCACAACTAAGCAGACAGGGTCAGCCGTCAATCAAGAAAGTAAGGCAATTTCAGCTGGTAACTGTAGCTTACAAACCAAGGGCAGCCAGAGTTGTACTAGTAGTGGGATTTTAAGCAATGTAGTCTGCTAACAGCTAATTAGCTATCTAACCTAAAAACTCACACTTTTATATCTATGGATATTTGTTTGGGAGCTTCCTAAGCAGGAAAAAATGCAGTATAAAACATGTGTCTGTGCCTGGAAATAAGAAAATAAATTTGTGTTGCATGACCACTGTTGGCTGTTGACCTGACCTGACCAAAACAAAAGCATAAGTATTGCAGAAACATCACGTGCATAGTAAGAAAAAAACTTTACTATACAGCAAGTCAGGAATGCTGTCTAGGATGTAGGTGTACATGTTTTCTTGTCAACAATCAAGGGAAGACTTCATGACCAAAACCTCAGAGGATTCACCGCAAGATGCAGACCCCTGGTAAAGCTCAGGGACAGAAAGGCCATAAAAATTAACAGCTAATGGCCCAAAGCCATCACCTCATTTGTCAAACATGATGGTGGTTCTATTATGCTGGTGGAACTGGCACACTATGAATACAGAGGTACATGGCAGTATTCTGTATGCTCAGATTCAGAAAAAACTCAAAGGAATATTTTATCAGGAGGACAATATGGCCAAAGCAAACAAAGAGGCTTTCAGGGTGAAGAGATGGAATATCCTTGACTGGCTGAGTCACTCGCGTGATCTCAATTTAAGTAAGCAGCACTCAACATTCTGAAAACCAGCCAGAGACAACACACTACAAGAGCTGAAGGTTCCTGAGAGAGGTTGCATGGGTGGCTGAGGCTCAAGAGGTAGAGCGGGTATGTGTGTGTGTGTGTGTGTGTGTGTGTGAGTGATAGTGCTGGATATAAAGTAAGTATAGATTAAAGTATGTGTAAATGGGTGAATATGACCTGTAGCACTTTGAGCGAATGTTACAACTAGAAAAGCGCGATATGAGTGCAGTCCACTTACATGGTTAATACTCAATAGGAATGTGTCACTTGCAGAAAATGAGTAAGGTTTCGATGATCAACTCATGAGTGGTTACTGTTTTGTGTTGTTCACTGGTAGGTTCAGAGTTAATGAGGAACAAATCATGTAGTAAGTGGTCAGTATGTTGATTCACAGATATTTATGAACTGATAGCGTAGTATCTGCCAGTGCCTCTACTACTTTTTAACTATCAGTCTTTCAAATCACAATTTTGTTTGCATTGCAAAGTATACCCGTTCTCTATATGTATACTCTCAGGATTAATGTCTGAGCGAATCTGTATGCTGTAGCAGAGAGAAAGAATGTAGCTTCAGTTGGACAAATTAGGAATACAATGACTACAGTACATGAGAATCGTGTTTTTGTTTGTTTGTATTCAATAGATACAGACATTTGTTGAGAGTTGCTGTATTTCACAGGGTACAATTGATTCCTCCCTAGCAGCCAGTATTTCTGTCTGCCTAGAAGAACCCTGTCAGTCCATATACATTCCTGCCTCTCCTTGCCTCTCTGTTGGCCTCCTGCTGGGTTCAAATCAATTCCATCAATGAAGCCATCACAAAGGGAACATTATAAGTGTTTCCTGAAAAGGCCTGGTAATTACAAATCAACGAGACAAATACATCCCGGTTAATAGCGTTAGCGGTGTTAATTATCCGATTGAATGGCTGTCACCATTAAACTGCCTGATGGAGAGAGTGGGAGAGGAGAGATGGGAAGAGTGTGGGGGAGAGGGGTTGGGAAGGAAGGGTAGCTCAAAAAGATGGGCATTCTGAAGGCATATTAGCGACAGATTGAGAAGATCAGACAGTGTGAAGTGCATGTGTGATGCAGGCGAGAGGGGAAAGGCATGGGGAGGAAGCAGGGAGGGAGGGATGGGGTGTGAGGAGGAAGGAGGGAGCTCAACTTTCGCTTTCTGACATTGGCAATTGCTGCGATGCATCAGAGAAATTAATCAACTGTTTTTGATTAATTTATATATTTGAAAAGGACAAAGTGTGCTGAGGCCGCTTGAGACAGAATCACACTGCGTAATATGGTCTAGCCAGTCTAGGAAGCTCCAGTCATAACATATCCGTCTAAAAGGGATCAAAAAAAAGAAAAAAATAAAGTTCTACACTTAACATTCAAAACAAGGTACAAGTCCTCTCTGATTCATCAAAGCACTTCACATAACAAAGAGAGTCTACATTTGGATTGAAGTATAGACAGTACAACTTGAACTTGGGTTTGATATGAATTTTCTGTGTGTGTTTGAGCGATGTTCACTCAAATAATAATTTCTCACAAGATTGTGAAAATTCTTCTCATGAATGAGAGGATGCATATCGCAAGACAAAATAACCAGTTGCAAAGGAGAATACAGAAAGAGCTGAACAGGGCTTTAACAAAAGAAACTCAACAACACCCTAGATGCTCTGATTAACCTTTGGTACACATAACTGTGACCTGTGATTTAGCTAAACTGTTTTCACTGCTCTAGGTCTTTGTTTGTTGAGTCATAAGGACAAATCAGTTTATGTTCTTGCTTTTCTGTACTGCTCTATGTAATAGGAAACTAAATATCTCACCATATACTGTAAATAAGATTATTCTCCGTGTCACAAAAATAAACAGGCCTCAATCAGCTACTCTACCCAATCTAAAGTTATGAATTTATCTAATATTTCAAGGGATGTTTTCAAATTGTTTTTTTTTCTTTAGAGGTCACCTCAGAGTCTTGGTAATAATACAGCAGTTAAGTGGTTATATGATCTATTTGATATAATGAACTATAAAATATAATATTTCTGTGAAATCCTTTTGTGATTTAATAGGATAATTAAAGGATTGAGTATGGTGACATTCTATATAATTTTATTGTAGGACAACAACAATCTAACAATCCATTACCAAGTACTGTCTGTGTAGCCAAAGCCTGATCGTGTAATTCTTCTGTGCCCATAGAGCCCTGTTGATATCAAAACATATGAGCCACACACTATTACACTGGGTGGCGTGTTCCTTCATTACCATAACACAAATTTTACTCAGTCCCATACACCATCCGGCGCAGAAACACTTTCTAGAGCACCAGATAGTATTAATCCACAGCAGAAAATAGTCCCCCAGCAAAATTACTCTGTTTCTTCTTTTAGAATAACATTTGATAAGAGCTGGCTTTTTCAAATGACCCATTTTAATGATATACATTTCAGTAGGAATGAATGTTTGGGGCTGGGGGTACAAACAGGGTAGAGGAATCTGAATACTGAGAGATGGACCAATACATGTTGGCTTTGGATTTGTTGGCAACAACAAAATATAGATATCAGGAGCCTTTTCCTTTTAAGACAACTGAATGCATACACCATGCAAGCAGAACGAGGAGAATCACTGGGGCCCACCTCAATTTTGTCCCTGATTTGAGTCAACTGAATGTTCAAATGACATTTAATTTGAATATGTTAGAGCATACTCTAGTTTTCGATGAAATGACAAACAGCTTATAACATAAACTAACATATTTAACATATTTCTATAGTCACTTTTGACTTTATGCAGGCCGTCATCACAGCTTTGATGGAAGTCTCTGTGACGTATCACAAACTGAGTCCTCCATTGAAATGCCAACATCATTACAATTCATGACACACACCTTTTGTTCAACCATCCACATCCATACAAACTCCGCTCCCCTCAGCAGAGGCCTAGAGAAGGAGAAGTAGTAAGCAGCACCTGTGCACATCAGTTTAACTCAACAAAGAGTCAGGGGTGTTGGGAGGAGGAGGAAGAGGAGGGGAGATGCAAGCAAACTGGTGTTGCATGTCTCGTTCGGCTCGTTTAGCTGACAAACTGCTTTTAGCGTTTAATTATCCATCACTCTGTGATTAATAGGTTTTAATTACAGTAACCCATGGCAACCTGAAGTATGCACAGGTCTTCGAATGAGGTCAACCTATCAAAACCACATGAAAAATCAAAAAAAGGCAAAAATAAACAGAACGAAGACAAAAGAAAAGCAGAGGATCAAGATTCTTTGCATCTCAGATGTCTCATTATTCATTATAGATGGCTGGATGAGAGAAGAAACCGAAGCTCAGAAAGACCCACAGCTATTTTCTCTGTATTTACCTACTTGAGATGAATATTAGACCTCAGAAAAGCTTTTGACCAGACCTTGAACTTCTTCACTTCATTTATTTTTACATGAGCCACAGTCAGAGCTTCAAACAGACTTCTTGATTCAGGAGAAAGGTTAGAACTTTTTCAAATTCATGTGTTGTTTCGAAGGCTTTTTTCATTCTAGAGACATTTCTGCTGATGCTCTGAGCTCAGACAATTTTACAAAGAAACTGGAAGAAGAGACTTTTACCAAGTTAAGTACACGAGCAGCTCTGATGCTTACATGATCATATTTCTACTGAGAAAAGAGGATGGCAGATTTGCTGAAAATTCACCAGGAAAAAAAATATATATGTACCTGTACTTTCCAGCATTTTAATCTGCTTTCACTTGTTGTTTTGCTTCAGTTGGTCCAAACTCATCAAATTCTAGTTCAATTTTAGTCCTAACTTTGTATTGATGTGACAACATACACAAAGAAGTAACTTTTAAACAGTTTGGTATTATCCTGACCTTGAAATTCTGTCTGTGTGGTTTGTTCAAATGAGGCAGTGTAAAGTTTTATTAACAAGAGCAAACTGAATAATTAGAGCAAATGTGCAGCAATAATACCATAATACTTAAAATGTAAATAAACTGAAAAAATATTTTAATTAGATAAAATTTTCTCCTGCATTTCATTGAATGTCTGCAGCCACCTGAAGGCAGCATGACACATACACTATCTTGATAACTCTGCTGCCTCTGAATTGAGTGGTGCCGCAGCAGAGTGTAGTGCCATTACAGACAGCCGTCTGTTGTCTTTACCTTTATCAAATCACATGCAAATAACACCAGTCTGCTACAGTGTAACCACACACACCTTTTATCAGTTTCTTATTTTATTCTTGAGATACATTATGATGTAGACCCTGTTGCGTCACATTTTAAGATATGATGTTTTACAACATGAGATTGAGTAGAATTAAGACTATAAAGGTATCTGATTGATGAACTCATAAACAGCTTCAAAAAACTTTTAAAGATTTTTTTTTTCAATCTTTATTTCTCTAATTAACTCTTGTCTGGTCCAGTGTGTTCACACTGTGTCATTCTGGACAACAGTATAATTTCCTGAAAAGGCTTCTTTCCATTTTTTGCGCTGTTGTTGTCATGTTTTACTACGATTGGCTCAGCTGTTTCTGACCAATGAGAGCAGTGATAAAAAGAGGAAGCAAAAAGTACCCACTTGATTTATCTAACTCCTCACATTATCTTCAGTTCAACATCTGTGCTTTTTTTTTCACAGAATGAGGGCTTATCACTTCCAAAATTGCTTTTAGAAAAGACTTTTAGTAAGGACAGGGGAGCAATTACTGTGCAGCAATCCATAACTCTTTTAGTGTACATACTGTAAGGGCATGTCAGTATTGTTGTGTGCAGACTGTGACCTCATCAAAAGTATTGAGAACATGTGTAAGAAAAAACAAAAAAGGAAACAGTTCAAAAACAGAGAGCAAATGGGAAAAAAAATATAATCCACTTTATCAGGTTTTAGAGCAGAGCCACAGCTCAGCTGCAGTTCACCTCACTCTGATGAAGTTCACTCACCTCACCAGTTTTACATTTTGTGTTGCTCTCTACCCACTGTCTCACAAAATCTACAATTTTTCACGTCTCTTTTTAAGTATAATTAAAGTATAAATTGTCCATTTTGTTTTGATAAAAGAAAAATGTGAGAATTTGTGTTCAACTATTTTTAAGGTCTCCCAGGTCTACCCAGAAACAGAAAAATACGTGGCACAAAACATTTGTATTTTAACTTCGTTTTCACTTACACACTGCACATATCATGGTTACTAAATTATCTTGTAGGGGTGTAACGATACATCGATCTACATCAATCCATCGATTCAATTATCAACCCTCCAACACTATCGATCCCTCGTCCCTCGCCAAGGAAGCGCGGAGACGTCAGCTGGTCTCGTCACAACTTTTATTAGGCCAATAACACAGGCTGCTGTGGGCTACTGAGGCCAACACTGACAGAAATAACAACAACAACAACAACAAAAAAAAAAGAAAAAAGAAAAAAAAGAGCCCCTTTTTCTGTGGAAAAATCCAAAGACCGTCTCCATACCAGGCAGCTGACATGTTCATTAACCCTGTTCATTAACCCTGGAATAACAGTACTTTAACTTAACAGTCTGCACAGCGTTTCGTAACTAACCCAACACTAACATAAGGTATAATATCACAGTCCGTCACGATTTAATCAATGGTAAGACACGCCCTTATTTTGAAATTCCCCGGCACGTCTTTTCTCCGCTTCAGCGAGCGGCACCATGACAAGTAGCTAGACAAAAGTCAGTTAAGGTATTGCCACCCACTGAAGAAAAAAATAGTGGTCTGGTAACATTTTGGATTTTGGAGAAAGAACGTGTCAACTGACAAGTTGCATGCGGTGTTTCAGCCATACCACTTCGAGATAAAATACTCAGGTTTACACAGTATCCTTCTTTAATGTATAAAATATGAATATGATGCTCTTTCAATTTTCTGTTTTAAAGCTCAATATATCAGAATGTGGCACTTAGTAGTACATACACAGTAACATAACATAATTTATCTATTTTTATTAAAAGAGAAGATTATTTTCATTTAAATGGTTGAGCTCAGGAATAAAAATGTCAAATGATATTTTAGTTGCTGCTTGTGATTTGATATGAATGGAAGTGATTCTATTAAATCAGCAGATGATATCGTCTCATATCGATTGCTGGCTCCTGAATCGAATCGAATCAAAATCGTATCGTAGCAGACTTTGTGATATCGGCAAACATTGAATCGTTGTCCATTGAATCAATGTAATATCGTATCATGATGAAACTTGTGATTTACTCCCCTATGATCTTGTATAATTTTATAGATTGCGTATATACAGTAGAGCACTTAGGAAACCCCCTCTTTGACAGTTCCCACAATCACCATGTTGATTGAATAGATTTAATTGTACTTTAGTTTTTGAATTCAAACTAAGGTCACATATCTGTAATCACAGAATCCTGAACCTAGTCCTCTTTACCTTCACACCACAAACAAACTGCACCAGATTTCTCTGTGTGATTGTTTTGCACCAGAATTAAAATTACAGCACAACCTAAGGAAACCAATTGAAATAGGCAAAAGCATTGGAGTTCCTCTGAAACAGGTTAGGTATGAAAGCACCCCCACTTAACTTACCCACACAGGAGTCTCTGTGCTCTTCGAATCCAGCAGAACACACACACCTCCCAATGGGCACCAGCCACTCTCCCTCGGCACTGCAGTACATCTTGGGCGTATCCCTCTCCTCGGCATGATCCACACACTGACCCCTGACCTCGACTAGAGAGGATGAGTCAGCACCTGTCACCACATCGGTGAACACAGCCAGGTTACGGCTCACCCCCACACAGCGTTTGTAGTATACCCGCACCGAGGTGAGGGCGATGCAGGCACCAATGTCTTGGAAGGCCAGGTAGAAGCCTCGTCTGTTCAGAGGTCCCACACCTCGCACCTGTGAGGAGAGCAGCAGCTGACACTTCATCTCACGCACTTCAGGTCATCATAGAAGTGATCATTTCTTCATGACAGTAACAATATATACATATACAGTAGGATATGGTTCAGTTCTACCCATATTTACGAGACCTCCCTAAGACTTACAGCACAACTAGAGTTTGGGAAGTTCTGTCTCTTTTTCATGCTAAAGGCTCAAACAGTGGCTGCCGCAGCGGTTGCTAAACAAAACAGGTGGAACAGTGTGAGCACAGTCTTAATTTAATCTCTGGACTGTTGTTTGGTTTTGTGCTTTGGCAGCAGTCATTAATCAACTGCTCTATTTCCAACAACAACCTGGGAACATTGATGTTATTACATTTTTATATGCTTGTTTTTTTTTTTGTTTTTTTGTTTTTTTTGTAGACTATCATATCACGGTTGACTATATTGTTAACGCCCAGGACATTATTTAACAAATATAATAAGTTTGTTGTTGAAGCATGTGAAAATATGAGGACACCTTTTTTGGCATTAAGATTTGCAAAACATCTGATAGGGTCACAGCTCAAAGTAGGAAGTAGTATATCTACTTCTAATTGACATTTACCAGCTACACGTAATTAAAATAGGTTGATATGTCTCGAGAGATCCACTCTGTCCATACATGTAAGTACAGGATTTTTTGTAATTGATAGCCATGGCATAAAAGCTCTTTGTTGCACTGTATTTTTTCATGACAATGAACTACTTGATGAAGTAGAAGAAAGAAGAAAAAGCTGGCAAAAACTAAGACACTAAGCTGACAGTATTACAAATGAGGAAATATTGCTTTCTTTATCTCCTCATTCCATCAGTCAACATCTCACTGTAAGTACTAAGCGCGTCTTTGTGAAATAAAAGCTTTGTGACGTAGTGACTGTATTTGCAGGGGTATTTGGTGAATTGCTAACTGCACTGCCACCTGAGTTAGTGCTAGTGTCAGTCACAGTAGCTCCTGGTGCTTCTTCTGCTTACTTCCATCTGGTATTTTCTTCCACATTGCACACTGTTTGTTGAATAAAAAAAATTGTTGATGAAGGAAAATAAAGCATCAAAGCTTATAAACAAACCATTAATAAGTTGGTAGTGCATTAGCTTAGGACAATATATTCACACAGGTTATCAACATTTCTAACTGTGCCATTTATTGCTGTTTGCAAACCATTACTCTCAAAAAGTTATAACCAAAAGTTAAAGTTAATACTCCAAAAGAGAAAGTGAACATGGTGCAACACAATAAGCTACAATTTCTTTCTCTTTAGATTCTTTGGCTATCCATGGCCCCATAGGTCAGAAGTTGGGTTGGAATGGCTGGCTATTGGTCAACGCGGCACTGATTGCATCTTTTCCTTGAGCTCTATTGTAATGATTAATTTTGTAATTTGTAATGACAGATATAACACATTGTGTTTTCAGCCCTGTCTGATGACATTCCACAAGTGGCAGAAGGGGAAGAGACTGACTGGCCTCAGGTGAGGTTTTCCTACATACTACAATATCCACTGTTTCTCTCACTTTACAAGATGGATTTTGTATTTCTCCTATATACCGATGTACAGAATGCACAGAACTCCTTTAAAGTAGCGGTGTCTACATGTTTAAACAGCCCAATTAGTAGCTTTGTTTAGAAATTGTGATGATGGATTGAATAGATTTTTCACTGCCAAACTGACTTACTGAGCTCCTGATATATCAACACTGTGTGCTAATTAGACAGCTAATTAGGAGTTTTGCGGATCCTTCTGAGCTATAATACAGATGTTTTTGTTACTATTCCAGGTAAATGACAGAAATTAAACATCATGTTGTGTAATCGGAATCAGAAAAGTACTTTTTTAGAATGTCTCAGGATTTTTTTTTTCCTGCACTGTGTGCTAACATTTTTCAGTTACGGACACACTGTATACACTGTATGGTCAGCTGTTTTGGTGTAATTTTTTCCTACCAAGTGATATAAATATATCACATATTCTCATTACAATTAATTGTTTTTAGATGATACAGCGGTGGCAGTTGACGTCTCTTGACTAATGTCTATTAGTGTCTACATCTGTCTGTAAGAGAGTAAAGGTATCGCACAGGTGGGTATCTAATCTGTCAGAATCTGAAATAAATGTCCAGAATCACATGATTCTTTCACATTTTAACTATGAGAACTATTATCTTATAGTATTTGCAGGACCAAAATATGGTGAGATAAAATTACTAAAGAAGTAAAAGTAAGTATGTAAATAAATGTCAGCCATAAAGATGTATATACTGTAAATGTCTATACATCCAGTATATATGTGTTTCTGTGTGTTTAGATAGATGCACACATGTGCACACATACACATGTATGTATATCTATATCTATTAAGAAACAACAAAAAATTGCATCCTTACGAGCCAAACAAGTAGGTTTGCAGTAATCATGCAGTAATATCAGAGTATTACTTAAAATTCAGCTTAGTTGACAATATCATATTCTTATTGTTAATAAATCCCATGAAAAGAAAAACCAGAAATGCATTAGTCCAGCCTTATTGACATTAGCAATATACAAAGCTACAGCTATAACAAACTTTTATTTGGAATGCTCTAAATTGTCTTTTTAATTGACTGTAATGGCAGCAAAGAGAACATCTCTGTCAGTTCAGAATTCATTAGGCAAAACACCCTTGTTTTTAACTTGAATTAAATGTTTTAAAGTTGAAGTAATAAATCAAGCATTGAATACAACAGCCACTGTGAAGCAATATATTTGTCAGCCTTTTGTAGCATTGTCTAAATATTCTCGCTTTGCCAGTACAGAAGGAACAAAAGAAAAAACAATGAGTACGCCAGCAAAGCCACCGTATCTACACAACTGCTACCTAATTCAATGACTAAGGATTAATATATAAGAAATATAAGGATAGTGAACAATGATTTATACATTGTCTTTCATATCTTCATCTTTGCAACAATGTAAAATATCAATAAAAATGTTGTTCCACTATCCAACATCAAATTCAAAGCTGTTATCAATATCAAAGTATTTCCCATGATACTGATCTGAGCCCTGCTGTTTGTTTTCTTTTACAGATCTGCAAAACCGAGCACAAAACAGCCTCAGTGACGAGACTGGAAGAGGCTCTCCAGGGCTGTGGATGTTTCCAACTTGTCTTGAACTCCTATGGAGGTGTACGTGCTTAGAATTCGAATGAACTTCCTATCCAAAGTGAGATATTACTTCAGAGAGCTTGGCCTGACATTTACTTGTTGTATCGGTCATTATTCTTGCTGTTGTTTAGCGTTGTAGCACATACCTCAGTGTTGAGTTTAAGTCGGCGGACCCCCAGGTCCACCCCTGTGAAGCTCTCATCAGCAGCAATGGTGTCAATTTTGATGAACTGGTTCTCCCGTATGGCTGAGCCCACCGCTCTGTCAGACTCATAATAGTAAAGGTTGAAGGTTTCCTGCAGAGCAAACAAGGGTAGTGTGAGTACTGTATGTATGTTCAGTACAAAAAGCCTTGTTCAGACTGGATATATTTCTCTAGAGGAGATAAGATGATTTTAGCATCACTTGTGCTAGTCAGTGTGTTTGGGTAATTTTTCACCACCACCCCAGTAATAATTACAGACATTTACCTACTGCTTTTCTGTGAGCTGCTCCACCTGTAATTTAAATTCCATCTGGATGTTAAAATGGATTTTTTTTTTCTTTTTTTTCTGCACATAGAACTGCTTGGCCTTCTACTTTTTGCATTTTTTCAGCCTAGTGTGAAATTTGACTTATGTGTGAAAATGGACAAAGTCACAAATGTTTTGCTAATCTGGAGAACATGCTAATACCAACAAATAGCACAGGCCTATTTGGATACCAGTATGATGACAGAAAATATTCAACATAAGACCTTGTAAAAGCTTAACAAATATACTGTTGTAATGTCAGCTACTGGTCAGTTCTGGTATTCACTTTTGAGCCCCAGTTTTTAGCCTACATCATTAAAATAGTGCCATTAAACATACGCCAAATTAGTTATTAGCAGTGCATGTTTGCAGTGAACCCATGGACGTATAGATCCACCCCGGGGAGGCTTTGTCCTGATGAACATCCATGTCTAATACAGCTGACATTTTGTAATTTTCCAGTGGTTAAAAAGCCATTGGAACAATGAATTAAATTACTGAGGAACAGAGTGAATATTTTAGTTACCAACATCCCCCTGCAATCTTAGTACCAATGAAACTTTGGTTTATCTAATGTAAAAAATAAATAAAATTATAAATACAACCTGGAAGCCTTACAGATGGACTGAAACCACCTCAAGAGGTTTTGAGATGTTGAAAAGATGCACCTATCTTTTCAAGAAGCACATTATTTTTTGTCCCTCCAACTATACAGTAATTATGGCAGAATGCAGTCTGTAGAAGTGGCCACTAACAGGATCTTAGCCTTCTGATGGCAGCCAAAATTAGAGTTCTGCAGTCACCTCTACAGTATAGTACAGAAATAGGTGGCTTCCTTAGTAAACTAAAATACAGTCAAAACTCAAAAAGGTATGTCCCACTTCTGAAATGTTTTGGTCAGTTTCACATCTATATTACCATTTTCCCAAAACAGGTCTGTCAGGTCTATTTTTGATCAGTAGGTAAAAACTCCCCAAGTTGTCCCATAAAGCAAAATTTGTACTTTTTAAATTTTGAAGTTAACTGCTAACTGTATACTTACTGTATACATGTGAGATGAGATATGCATTTATGAACTCTTAATTTTCAGCTTTGTCTCTTTCTCATATACATTTCCATCCTCCTCCCCCCTCTTCCCTGGCTTTCCCAGCCTCTCTCTCTACCTTGCAGGTGCCCAGTACTCCAGGCATGCTGTTGCAGTCTCTCAGGGTGAACTTGACCTCGATGTAGATCCTCCTGGCTCCCTCTCGAGGGATCCAGCCTGTCCTCAGCCAGTTGTTCTGGCTGGGACTCATCACGTTACAGACCTGATTCAGAGTAATGGTTATAATCATCACAAGCAACATCATCAAGAAAAACAAACATTACAGTCATTAAAGATGCTAATTTATGTGTGGGTTCGTTTTTCCTCACAATTTTGATGCTTTTGAGCTCTGTTTCAGTTGTGACTTATGCCTCCTTGTAAAAGTATTAATGCTATCATCATCTTGTGTGGCTTCATATTCACAAGACTGGCTATTTTCTCAGTCTTTGCTACCACTGACTACAATATGGTAATGTTTATTATTATTTATTTAAACATTTGGTCTATAAAATGTCAGAAAATAGTGAAAAATGCCCATCACAGATTACCAAAGCCTTCAAATTGCTTGCTTTGTCCAACCAGCAGTCAAAATATCAAGTTAAATGTACTAAAACTGAAAAACAGCAAATATGAATATTTGAGCTTCTGAATTTTTGGCATTTCTACTTAAACAATGGACTTAAATGAATTCACATCAACAGTTGACTGACTAGTTGATTCATCAGCTCATCATTTCAGCTGTATTATAGACTATATAATTAAGCTGTGAACTGATTAATTATATTGTCTGTAATACAAAGTTTCCCTGGGACCAAAGTGATATATTCAGCTGAAGTTCATCTAATAATTAATTCTAATAAAACTTTCAACCCTCACTGCACACTGAGAACATTACACGGTTACGGCTGCTGTTTAGTTTACGTTGTAAACTATTAATGTTGAAGCTAACCTGCAGCGCATCGCTTACTTGATATCTGTTGATGGTTGTCAGGACCATGTAGTTTGCGTGAATGTGTCCCTAAATGTATTGTGGATCAGTGTCTTATTAGATCAAGACTTAATTCAGCCGCATTACAACACAACAAGCACCTATGTTGTAAGTTAAAACTAAGTTCGTTAATCTACACCAGATAAAATAGTCAAAACATCTGGTAAAGATTATGCAGAGGTTATAAGATATCTTAATGAATTTGAATTGGTAAATTATTTTAAATCAGGAATTCATACTGGATAAGAAAATGAATATCATATTTACATCCAGCTCTTTCACACTGTAGCATCTGCATGGTGCCTCCTGTTGTTAGCCACCAAACTCATCTTTAACAGCCAGAAGTGGAAAGCAATGTCATAGTGATAGTGCTGATAGCAATATGCAAAAAAAAAAAAAAGAAAAAGGAAAAAAGTGTGCATATGTGTGTATTTGTGTGCAAGAGACAGTAAGAGAAGTAACAAGGAGTTGGAGAAATAGTTAGTAATGGCTACAGACTGTGGGCTTTTGACACTTCAGCTCATCACTTGCTCATCCACATCATGGCTTCCTGACGGCACACATTACTCATCACACACACACACCTGTACTGTCAGCTGTATCGATTTTGGGGTGGCCGGTGGATGAACCTGTCATGGCCAACATAGATCGGACTGGAGGATAATGAAGTCTTCCTGCCCCATCTGACAAGCTCTGTGAGGAAGTGATGTGTAGAGAGAGAGGGAGCCAGAGTAAGAGAGAGAAAAACAGAGAAAGATGCTCCTGGGACAGCCCACGGGGTAACCATTGCCTGAATAAATTGGATGGAAAGAAGCCCCTTGAGTCGAAGACGTGATCTGTCATGATGTCATCTAAACGAGACTCGCATTGAGGGAGAGGTCAGGGTGCTAATAAAGACCTAACCCACACACACACATTCACAGTTACACACACCATCGATTGAAGAATAAGTGCAAGCTGACAATCTTCAGCTATTTTCCTGGAAACATTTTAATCTGGCTGTAACAATGCTTTAAAAAATCTGCTTCCTTCTCTCTCTCTATCTCTCCATCCTTATTCCTTCCTTCTCACCACCTTGCTAGGAGGACGATCTTAAACTTGGGTGCTGTCTGTCACTTTTTCTCTCATTTAAGTGTTGGTCAGTAATTTACTCACTTGATATTTTTTTATTGTCAACAAATCCCAAGGAAGGACCAAAAGTAATAGAATGTTAGTCCAGTTCTCAAAGCTTCCTGTCTGTGACATTCCAAGCCTATTAATGGCAAATGAAGTTGTTTTTAAAAACAGGTAGAAGTATAAGCCACTGATAAACAAACAAAAAAATCATAAATAAATAAATAAATAAAAAAAAATTTTATGTTACTCAAACAGAAGGGAATAGTAGATTTGTTGTAAGCCATTTTCAGCCACAAATTAATCCACCTTTGGTTCTCTATTGTGTATTTATAGTAACAGATGTTCTATGTGAGACAGTCAAAATTAAACTACAGTGTGATTTCATGGTAATGATGGAACATGTCTGTGCCACAGTGTGGCTCATCTATTGTAATACTTTTTGGGATATTTTAGCGCTCTGTGACAGAGGAATAAGACACATGACGCTTTGGATGCACACATAATACTCATGTCATTAGGATCCCTTCATTGTTGGTTTTGGTCTAGAAATGGAATTGCAGACAATTATAAAAAATATAGAATATTGATCTTATATTTTAAGTCCTGTTCAGTATTTACTAGTTCAAGCTACAAGCTGTTATTACATATTATTATTGTAATAACATTATTGTTTGTTTGCTTCTATTGTCACTAATAATTCTCTTTTGTTTCATCGCTATGACTGAGCCCTTACATGTTTCAATGTATTTATTCGGTCCATTGCTAATATTAATAACTGATTAGTGTGGCAAAAGTCCAAATAAAACGGCAGTGAGAGCTTTGCTCATTGTGTGTGGCTCTTTGTGAGCATGGAGTCTCTAAAGAACCACAGCAGTTTGGAAAGGGATACCACCGCTTTATAACTGTGGAAGACAGTTTACCTGTGGGGCAAAAGAATAGACCACAACCACACTCTTTTGGCAATTCTAATACTTTACCAGATGATATCAAACATAAACATTTGACGTAAATGCAAAGGGGATTCATCTGGCAAAAAATAAAATAATGAATTAAAACAGTTGTTAGAGCAGAAGAGTGGAAATACCTGTATCCCCCGTCCCTCTGTCTGAAAATGATTTCACATTCAGGAAACTACACCTGGTACTTTTAATCCATCTTCTTCCAGCGAGGACTGACACTTATTCCTTTGTATTCTGTGGGCAACCTCTATCTGTTCCTCTTCTCTCCTCTCACCCCTTTTTGCCTTACTCACTGGCCACAGTGACATGTGTGTCGCCTCTTCAACAATGACTCAATGTAAAAATAACATTATTGAACCAGCAGGATAACAGCAGAGCCAAGTTTGAAGTGTTTGTTATGTAACACCACACTTCACATGATATTGCAGAATCCAAACTTCTCAGCAGCTTTGTGAATCAAACACAGCGTGACCGCACATACACAAGTCACTCTCAGCATCAAACGAGAACGCCTTTTTGTGACAGACAGAAATCTTTCCCTTCCACTGCAGTTGTATTTTCTTGACCTAAGACCATGAAAGAGCTACTCCTGCCGAGAGCAGAGGGCAGCTGAAAAACTGATGCTGCTAGCATGGCACATTCATAACACTGTAAACTGTCAGGGTGGCAAAAAATGACCTTATGCTGTATGTGTGAATGTGCTGGTGTAAATGTGAAAGAGTGAGAGTGTGAGAGAGTTAGAAACTGTCAAAACATCCATTTATCAAAGACCCCATGAGGTCTCAGCAATGTTTTTCTCTCTCTTTCACACACCCCTAACAGACACATAATATACTGTCTGAGGCACCTTGCATAACACTCACATTACAAATAGAATCTCTGTTAAAGAAAAGGTTCAGACTTTTACAAGCCTGACCTTGACAATATAAGCCAGAATTAAATCTGCATTAATCAATATTTTTATTTTAACAATAGCTCAAATAACTATAGCGTGAAAGGTGTGTATTGTTGTTACAGACACACTGAAAATCATTATCATACTCTGCAGTTCCCTTAAGATCTACAGAGTGTTTTAGCATCTATAAGCTAATTGTTTTGGTTTTTGGCCCCCTACTGTACTTACTTTATTCACTGTCAGTGCTCTCATGAATCTAATTTAGAGCGTTACCTGACTGCTTTAAGCCAAGAAATACAGACAGACAGAGTTAGGGACCAGCTGGTGAACACAGTGCAGCATTTAGCCACTAAAGAGCCCCATATTTCCCTCAGGAGTTATTAGAGACCAAAAAAGAGCTGTGTGTGTCTTCGTTCTGACAATCGTGTGCAGGTTTATCACTGGTATGAGGTTTTTTTTTTTTTTTTAACACCACACAGAATGTAATCTTTGACATGTAGTGTTATTTATTATTATATCACATTTTCTCAGTACCTCCCTTAACAATAATTCCTGATAATACAATTCATCAAATGCATGCAAACTTGAGCCAGATGACCGAATGAAACACTTAATGTTTTTTTTTCTTAATTGACACTCATGAGTTATTATGAACACATAACCCTCGGGCTCACAGCTTAGCAAGGAAAACAAACTTAGTAGGAAAACCATTTTGTACTAAAATGACCACTTGATTTGTTGAACTCAGAAGCTGAAAGCTTGTATTAGGTCCAGCTGAGGATTTCCTCATTATCATTCTTATCATATCCTGACATATCATTTATTGTAAGTAGCTATATGTCACATACTTTCAATATTTTTTACAACAACTTTAAGTGAAAGAATTTACTATTGTTATTATTATTATTATGGAGAAAATGTACTGAAAAATGTTGTCTTTAGCAATGCAAGAGCAGACCCACAGCAATAAAGTGCTGCTGCTGCTGCTGCTGCTGCTGTGATAGCTTTGCTGAAGAATCATTTTGAATGCATCATTATCAAGCTCAGAACATACCCAGTCTACAGTGGCACTTAGTTCTCTGAGTAAATCAAACCTCCCACTTGGAAGAGAGCAGCTTCTTCATTGTTGTGACTTACTCACACCAAGCCAGCCAACCTCTTTCTATCTAACGCAATGTACACACACACACACACACACACACACACACACACACACACACAAAGACTGTCAAAACATACTCTGCTGCCACAATGTAGGGAATCTTAATTCTGTGTCTGAGCAGTAATGTATTGTTGAGTGAACTCTTCGTGTATACTGACAGTTTGAACTCGGCATGGCAGAGGTACTGAATGCTTCAAATATTCTAAAGCAGTTCACACACACAGTTCAAAGGAATTTTGTGTTTTCTTTCAAGCCTAATTTTTTTCATAATCTTACATAAAATTGTTTAGTGCCTTGTAGCTTCTCTTCTCAATGAATTATTTGTCACATGATCACTTGATTTGTCACCGTGATCTAACCCCTTAAACTCTGTGACCTTGACTTTGTTTTATGGGTACAGTTTGCATTACAAAATATGTTTAGATTTACCACTATTGGTGCATCTAGAAATATCATTAGGAGCTCCTGGAGATTTTGCCAATTCTTTAATAACAGACTGAACGATACTTAACAAGTCAAGTGATATTATCATATTACTTGTTTTCTGCAAACTATGATATAGTAAGCTATGCAAGCCATGCATCAGGCCATGTCATAAATAACACTGTCTACTACATCGTGCAGGATATATACCTTCCAGCATTTTATCTGAGTGTCTGAACTGTGAGTGTGAAATTAATGTGCTTTATGGTGTCTTCAGAGATTTCCACAGTGCAAAAGAGTTGTGTCCATGCTATGTATGTTACTGTCTGCAAACAATCCCTCAATGCAATGCGTTACAGATCAACAGTGCTGTGTTGTGAGGTGATTTTGTCAAAATTCCACATCACATGACGCACTGGCCGAGAAAAACTGTTCTTTACACACACAGTCATTACAAAAGGAAGGGCTGTAAAACCAAAGTCACAAACAATCAATTGTTCTTAACTTAATCTATACTGTGATGACACAAAATGATGATTATGAAGTGTCTAAAGTCTCTGTTTACTGATTGTCACTGACACTGGAGTAAATTACAGTATGTAAAATTGAGGTTCCCAAAAGAAGGTGTCCATGAAGATTTGTTAACTTTACTTTCAACACAAAAATTGCTGAACATATTAATCACATTTTATATGACATTTTTAAACATACTGAAGTGGACAAAAAACACACTTACTAACCACTGTAATTATACCACAGCTTTGTTGTCACAGTAATACAACATGTTCTCTGGCTGAGCTCTCCTGCTACACAGCAATAGAAATAGCAAATGATTGAAAAATGTGTCATTTCAAAAGGAGCTCAAAGAAATGCTGATGCACCTTAGCTCTCAACAGAGTCTGAAAAGTCCACACCTGAGGTAATTAACAGAGCTAAAATCCAACTATGCTGATGGCTACTTAGCTCACAGCTTTACAGTTCTGACTGCGTTTGGATGGATATCTATGGGGATAAAGTCCTATGAAGGGGTGCAGTGGTTTAGAAAAGTTTGGGAACCACTGACAGTAAAGAAGGAATGCACAAATCAATAACTAAGTAGTTCACATGAACTATCATCTGCACCTTAAAAGGCAACAATGTGGTCATTTTGCCCTTGTAGATGTATGCCAGCAAGTATCAAACCTCATACAGCTTGTTTCACTGTCCAAAGGTCCTTGTCATTCAGCACAAGACGAATACCTTACGTAATCTAACCATAATGCCACAAAGCTGAGCTCCTGCATTGAATCCATTCATTTAACATTTCATGTGCAGCAGCGCGGAGTGAAAAAACATTTTTCATCAAGTTAGAAGTGAATATTTCTGGCATATTGAAACAATTAAATGAAACACTACAGGCTGAGTTTATGTAATCTAGATGTAATAACACGAGCCTGTCAGGATGGAGCACATTCACTTCTCATGCTGATTTTACACAGAAGGAGTCATTTCGCTCAAAACTCTAATCCAATTCTTCCACCTCTTTTCTCAGGACTTGAAAGACAATCCATCTGTTCCTCCTGGCTGGCGTTCAATCACACCGCCTTCTGTTGTGTGGGCTGGAGGTGAGTTAAATGTTTCTACCACTCCACTGACAGCTGGGGGAGTCAGGGACACTGTGGCATCTCGCTGCTATAAAGATCACGGCTGGAGCCCTAATTCATCACCCCAGGCATCATCATGTGGCATTACAATATGCTAATGTAGCGACGCCATGCCCTCGCTGTCACCTCGTTCTCTCTCTTTCATCTTTCTCCCTCTCTCCTCCACCTTCCTCTCATCTTCCTTCCCCCAGGAGGGCTGCAGGTCCCCCCCTACCTGTGGTATGCACCTTGCTGCCAATATGTGTGTGTGGGGGGGTTAAAAGTGATGTCGGAGCTGATGTTGGAATTAGGTGAGTGTTGTGTGTAGTTGTCTGGCTGCAACTGATGAACATGTAATTAGCCTGTGGTGACAGAGTTACAACCAGGTCCTTTTTAATAAGCACAGGCTCCCCCTGAACTGGAAAATCACTACCTCACATTCCTTCAGATGGGATAAAAATAGGAAAATCTTTGCAACAGGTGTTGCTTTGTGGTGGAAATTTGTACAGTGGGGATTTCAGAGAGTTTCAATGAGGATTACCCAGAAAACATGAGGAGGCTGAGTAGATGTTGATTTAGTGTTGATTCGATATCTACATTTTTTCAGAAGAGTTTACTGCATTGCTATCGTGTGAAAGTTTTGGTCAATGATAAATTCCTCAGTGGACATATTGTTATATATGTGTTATATTCTTAAACCTTACCCCGTGCGATGGATATGTTAGCCAGCCCCAGTCTCCTGTGATCGTCGTCGTATCCAGCAGATTCACTGTGGAGAGTGAACAAAAACAACAGAGGTAAGTGATGAACTTTAAATCATTGTTTTTTCCATCCTCCCCCATCCCTCCTGTCCTTCATCACCATCCTTCGTGGGCACTGGCACTCGGCAGAGTCACACTATACACACGTACAACTGTCTGACAGGTGTGACTGATGAGGCAGGACTTTCGTCACAGCAACTCTGAGCCAGGTGTCACAGTGTGTGGTGTCACCTTGACCTGGCTCACCCTCGGAGCCCTCGGAGCTGAGACCTCAGTGGTCCAGGCTCAGAATAGAACAGGAAACAAAATGTGTACTGTTATATGTGCAGTGTGAAATAGAATCTCTGTAGCAACTGCTGATTTAGATATGAAAGGTTAAACACATTACTCTGTTGAGTTCCTTTTTTTTCTTTTTTAAAGTTACAGAAAGTGACAGATGAACATATAAACATTTTAATACATTTCAAGTGGGTACATTTTTATTTTATTTTAATATTTTTACTAATATCACTACTATTTTTAAATATGTCAATACAATCTACACCTACAGTATTGAGTAATTTATGAATGCTTATTTTCCTGAGAGCTTTATTAGATTGAAAATATTATTGGAATAAAAGTTTTATCAATTAGGTGAATTTGACCACTGGAATGTTTGTGCAGTCCATGTTTATTTGTAGGTGCAGTGGTTAGCCCTGTCGCCTCACAGCAAGAGGGTTCTGAGTTCGAGCCCTAGTTCACCTGGGGCTTTTCTGTGTGGAGTTGTTCTCCCCGTGCCTGTGTGGGTTCTCTCCAGGTACTCCAGCCTCATCCCACTGTCCAAAGACATGCAAGTTAGGTTAATTGGTGACTCTAAATTGCCTGTAAGTGTGAATGTGAGTGTGAATGGTTGTTTGTCTATATGTGTTGGCCCTGTGATGGACTGGCAATCTGTCCAGGGTGTACCACGCCTCGCACCCAATGTCAGCTGGGATAGGCTCCAGCCCCCCCCATGACCCATAACAGGTAGGCAGTATGGATAATGAATGAATGAATGTTTATTTCTCCCAGACCATCAATACAGACTCTACAGAGGTTAGCTTTTGCTAGCACATAAACTACTAGCTAGTGTGACTGTTGGTGTTCAGCTCAGACTCAGATTTCAGAACCCAGAAGAAACTCAATTTCTTTGTTATTTTTTCTAGTTTCTCTCCATTTTCCTACTGTCTCTGTTTATTTATAAAGTCCTTGCCAGAGGACATGTTTAATAAGTTTCAAACTTGTTTGAATGTTTACTAATATTCACTGTATTATTACTCATCTACTGAGCGTCAGTGATATCAGTGAGGTGAGCCTACAGAGAACCCGAAGGATACTAACAATACCCCAGCCACAGCCTGTTCACCCTGCATCACCTGCAGTATCGTTTCTGCTCCCTTTTGAGCAGTTTCTTTCCTTGGACCGTGAGACCACTGAATTCAACCTCCACACTCCACCACAATAAATTTTATGACTTGATTATTTATTCATTCATTTATATAAGTTTTGTTTTTTGTGAGTGGCATAAGGGACTGCATCTGTAAATAAACTATACAATCTTGTGTTGCATAATGATAATTAAATTAAATCTTGAATTATTAAATATGTCACTATCACTGATTATTTAATTCATTTATTGTCACTTTTGGATGCTAACTTATTTTCCATAAGTCCAGTTCTGTTTTCCTCCATTCTGTCCTTTAACCCTCTATTTATCATTTAGATTCATAAAGTCCAGTAATAAGCGCAAAATTTTGTTTAATTTATAACAATTGTAACTCACACAGATGTGTTCTCTCTGCCAAGAGCGACTTTGCATTTGTTTGCGCCCACTCACACCTGTCTATCAGCTATGTATGCAATCTTACCACATCTAAAATTCAGTTCACATCTTGTCTGAGCACACCTTTAGTTTTGAGTGACAGGATATTACAAGAGAGGATGGATGGATGAAGAAAAAAATGGATGAAGAACTTAGAGAACCACTAATTCTACCCACTGGCAGTGTCCACATCTTACACTCGAACAGGTGTGTGTGTGTGTGTATGTCTCTCCCCTTCAACACCTCCAGCTAATATGATCTCTGCCCCAAGGCTTCTTGTCAGGCTGCCAAGTGATGTTCCTCACATTAGAATGAGTTTAACAAAACACTTCACACTTCTTAGCTTCTATCTCTCATCTCTCATCTTTTTATCTGACACTTGCTCTCCTCCTGTCTCTAATGCATGTTAAAGCTACAATACACAACTTTTTTTTTTTTTTTTTTGCCTTGAAGCAGGAAGTGTACTGCAAGGCCTGGCCTCCACCCCCTCAGCTGGCCAAGTTCATGTCCAGATACCTATTTTTTCCTATTTTGTCCAGATTTACTCATACTGATGAGATTTCAGACAAACATTCAGAGATTATCTAGCATCATTATGTGGCAACTTAAGAAATGTTGCAAACTGAAGAAGTTCAAGAAATATTTGACATTAGATGTTCTGATAAATGTTTCTTAGTCCACTAACAAAAAGGAAATTATGAGATTAACTTTATTTTTTAATATGTGGTGAGTGACTATCATGGCTGAGAAAGCACCACTTACATAAACTCAAACTACCACCCACACACTTTGGCTGACAAGTGACTTTTGGCATTTGCACTATGAAAACTGTGTCTGCACTCTTAAGGTCTTTACACACAGGGGTGGGGGGGTGGGGTGGGGGGTGGGGGGGGGTGACAAATAAACATCACAAAAATAGAATCTAGGCTTCTCACCTGCAAATATACAGGAGCTGAAGCTCCATTACCATTTCTAGACATATTTTAGGATATTGATGGGACAGTTTGAAGTCCTGCTGGTTAATGTGTTAACAAGAAGTTGTTTGCTCTGGACGTAAAAATCTACTCATAATCCTTTCAGTTTTTTTTACTTCAGCCTGGACAAAAGTGGTTGCCCAACCACTACAGAACTATGCTGATTTAATGTTAATATATAGTATAATATAATATTTGTATAAATACAAATTAATATTAAGTGATCAAAACTGGTGACTTTAACAAACTCTCACCATACCTCTGCACAGCTTCAGCCTGAAAAAAGATCTACAGTAATTAGCCACAATAACTGAAAATACCTATGTGTGCTGACAGGGCTTTAACACAAATGATGTCCCAAAAAAACAAATCACTGATCTTGCAGATCACTTCATTAAAACTATTCCAGGCAGTCTGTCTCTTTGGTGACTCCAAATAGCAGAAGTCAGCCATTCTGTAAATAATGAACTTCAATAGCAAGAACTCTTGAAACATGACAGTAAACTGCACACAGGATGCTCATTTTTACCAACCTATGCAAAAGAACACTGAAGAGATTTGATCTAATCAGGGTTAGCTCAACATTAAACAGTACTTTGTTGCCGCTTTTATAGATGGTTTTGCGTTTTGCTATGAAGTGTCGATTTGTTACTTCCTATGGGTCAAGAAGTGTCTACACCGACAATTCATAGAGGCAAATGGGATTTGCGTAAAATATTGTAATGGGGATAAAGCACTCTTGTCTGCTGCAGCTTCATGATTTAGGCTAATAAGACGGGAGTATTTTTCCATAAAAATCTTGCCAAATGGAGCCTCATGATCTTCTAATTTCTCTGTGCAAAGACTGTTGCTTTTCACACAAACACAGACACACAAACACTCACGTGTTGCAATTAGCTAGTGTGTCACTTCTCCTAATTTGGGCATTGGGCCGCTGAGGAGGGCAGTGGGTCAGAACACACAGACAGATGGCAGTGCCACCATCCTCTCATCCCTCCATCCATCCCTCCCCCATATACCAGCCTTCTCTCAGCCTCTCCCTCCCTCAGGGCGCCGACATCCCGTTGTCTCGTATCGATGATGCGGTGGCCCCTCACGCTATAGCCAAGGTCACAAATGGATGCCGCTGATGACACTCCACTGAGTGCTCTTCATCAGCCCACCAAAGTGACATAATGAAAGCAGTGTACAGGCGCAAGTGGATTTAATAATTCTTCAACGCACCGAGGGAATTTTGCTCTGCTATACTGTTATTATTAAAGGACAAGAAAAAAAAGACAAATATATCCCCTCCCTGATTCGGAAAACATGTGAGGTGGTGTATTATCATCACAGCAGACCATGTGATGATTCACAAGCCATTCCCAGTGGTATTAATTTAATTTTCACCCAAATGAGAAATCCCTGTCTTTGAAGGTGGTGGGAGTCATTTATCTAATTTGCTCTAGTTGTCTGAATTATGACTTGTATACAAGTGATGGGGTTTAGTGGAATGTCTGGTGCTTTGCTTTAATGTGGCAGGAACTGTGTGAATAAAACAGAGGACAGGCAGTAATTAGCGCTTTACCCCCCCCCAACTTCTTCTCATCTAACATGCAGGAAAACAGAAGTGAGCACCAATTCTCTTTCTCTCTGTATCCCACCTCAACCTTCTTGGCAAGGCTTTTGTTTTTGCAGCTGACTTCTTCAACCTAATTCTCAGGTTTGTAATGACAGTGAGCTAAAAAGGTTGCTTCTCAATGAAGTCACACAACAGATGGAGTGAAACAAGACCTGTTTTTCAGGGTTGTAGCTAACCTTCAGAACACCTTGATGTGAGGTAGTTCTAAAGTGAGAGGGTCCTGCAAGAGAGCTCTGACAAAAATGTCTGCAGCAGTGAAGAGGTTAAAGTCTTCATTTGGCGGAGGAGGCGGGTGGAGGGACCAAGTGCTTCTCCTCAAGGACTCTGGGCTTGAAATTGAGTTTGTTCCTGTTTCACAGCATTCTGTTCATAACAGAAACACAAACCACCAATACCAGCACTCCCCATGTCCCCACACCACCACCTCCACCAATTTCTATCTCACCCTCTCTACCTTGCACACCTCCACATCTTGGAGAGCACCAAATGAAAAAGCTGTCCAGCGACTTGAGAGCTTGTTTTCGCTCACTCACAGACACGCCACATATTTCCCAGGGCAGTGGTCAACTTTCCTCTGCCATTACTTTTCCCCACTCGCCCGCGAATCAATCTGGCCAGTAGGTTAGCTGGTGTGTGGACGCCTGCGGCCTGGCTTTCCTGTCCTAGGCATGCATCATACCAGCCAGGCCCGCCAATTCTTTGAAATGCAGTGACGCGCGCACATATACACAAACACTCTCTTTCTCTTGCAGTGGTCATGGCAGACTGAGAGAGAGGGTGCATGTGTCTGAAGTCAACGTAGAAGAATTATGGGCTGTCTTGGAGGAAGTGGAGTTTGTCTGCAGCGCCTGCAGTGACTCCATACAGCCGCAAACAACAATGACGCCTTTAAAAAATAAAACACACACACAGAAGGGGGAAGTATACGGAAATGGCAGAGTGGAGCAGATGCCCTAAACCTCATTTCCACTTGAAAAGACATGGCCATACATTTCAAAGGAAAAAGTGCAGCCATTATTCTACACCAAGTGGCTAAAAACACACTCACTAACACACACCTATACTATATATACATACATACACACGGATAGCAAACAACATGTGATGGCAATCACAAATGTGCATTGTACCAAGAATGCATTTGACAAACGTACAACCTCACAAACGTACAAATACACACACATAGCTGACATATATGTACACAGACACAGTGATAGTATAGCTCTTGGGCTAGACAGGGACTCTGACAGCGGTGTAATTATCTCATCAACACCTCCCTTCTCTAACAAGCTTCTTCTTCTCATCTCTCTCTGCTCGACGCCTATAAAGCTCCTCATCAGCGCTGCGACCAGAGGAGACGATAAAAGCCTCCATAGAGATGAGAGGAGCTCCACCAAAAACACCAAACCCTCTCTTTCTCCCTCTCTCTCTCACACTCGCACACACACACACACACACACACACACACACAAAACAGCCATCTTCTATCCTTTCTAGTTTTGTTTTGCATTTGCTCCACAGTCCTAATGCCAATTCCCCACTCTCCAATTACTAGAGCAAGTCCACATAAATTACTACCTCTCAAAAAAAAAAAAAGAAAATGTTCTCAGCCTTTGCTCATTCAAGGCAGCAACAAACCAATACAAAATGACTAGAAATAATTGTTTTTATCACCAGCAGTGCCCCTGGCCCCTCCTCCTCCTCCTCTTCAATGCACATTTATTTATCACAGTTTTGTTTTTTTCAACAGTAATGCTGATGACAACTAGTGATAGGTCTAGGGAGGCATGTGAAATAAAAGCTGGAATAGAATTAGGGATATTCAATGACTCCTTTGATTCACAAACTGTTAATTTGGTGCAAATGAGAATTAAAGAGAAAGGAACAGGTAGTGGATCATTGCTGCACTCAAGGACGCTCAAGTACACAAGCACGGCAGGTGCTTAAAGCAAGTCTCTTCAAGCATTTTCAGATCGAAACCATCAAGTAAGACAGGCAAAATCATGGCTCCTCAGGCATGACTGTGATGTCAATAAGGATGTCACCTACTTGAAGACACCATGCATCTGTAAATAAGACAATAAATTTATTCCGACTTTATAAAGAACATATCCAGATCTGTGGCCAGGACTCCACATTCACATTTGATTAGCCACCAACCAAACTCTGTATTCAGTATTTACATTAAAAACTACTAACACAATCTCACATTTTATTTATTAATTTAACTTTTAACATAAAATTTTTCTGTAAATGATGTTGTATTTCTATAAATTACTATATAAATTCTCTTCTCTACTAAAACTGCCCTGTGGACTTTTTGAGCTCTAGCAGTGCAATGTAGCAATGTCTTTATGACTGGGTCTCCATTTTGTTTATACCGGGGCCATGAAAGAGTGTATGACTGATTCAAATCTTGCCAGTGGACCAGAAGAAGTGTTCTGCTGATCAGCAGCTGGTGGCGGTGCAAATAACTATAACAATGCACCAAAAAAGGCACTGAGGAAGAAAAGTGTTAGAGCGCAAACAGAAATGGAAACACTGCAGTATCCAAAATATCTAAAAAACTGGCAAATGTTTCATGAGAAAAAAAAAGTGATTATGTGTTATGTGAGCACACACAGTATGTTTTGGTGATAAACACTGAGTATGAATATACTGTAACTTTTGTTTATTTAAAATAAATTTAAATGTGTAACGTGTGTCTAATAATAGAATGTAAACTCTTCTTGATGTAATTTAAACCTTCAGATTCCCCAGATATCACAGAGGATAGAATCTTATTACCTTATTACTAAGGCCCTGTATATATCATTAGACATATCCAAAGCACCAGCTTTTCTGCCTTGCAGAATCAACAGCCTGGCCAATTTTTGTGTTTGACAAGATGTAAACAGTGCATCATTGAAAACACACTCTAAGTTTACTCAGCCAGTAATCCCTTTTATTTTACAGACTGGGGAACAAAATTGTGTGGCTTTCAGGGTGACAAATGGGCTGTAAATAAACCACAACACATGGGAGCAAAACTCAAAGCTGGGATCACACCCAATACATAACATATTTGTGTTGCTGCAACTGCTTACCCACAGACTAACATATGTCATGACACATTATGCCAGCCTTGCAACATGAACTGTGAAAAAGTAATATTTCACACTTTAACACATAATAAAATGTTATAGTGTAAGCCAATACAAGAAATATTTTGAGTGATTATTAATGCATTTGTCGACAACTCGTACTGTGAAGAATCCATAACTAGTGTATAAGTAGATAATGAATGAATTACAGTATAATATGACACAGTTGTGATCATATGAAATAAATCTTCTATATGATTGAAGATGAAAGTCATAAAATGGAGTTGAAAGCTCGACGTGAAATGTAGTATATGGATCTTGAGTTAAGAATTTTTTGTCAGACTACTCTATTTAAGGTCAAGAATTAACCTAGCTGACAAATATGTTGATAAACACTTTAAATGTTGTAATACCTGTTTATAAATGCATTATAGTTTGTTATAACAATTCATTAAATGTTAGGTATTACTTCGAAATGCTAAATAGAGGGGTTTAAAGGAAAGAATGTGGCAAAAATTAAAAAATATTACTTTATTCTCATTAAAAAAAGCTACAATTAAAACTAGATTAATGCAATTAACTTGACCCAATGCATAATTTTGAAACACATTTCTTTAGGAAAGTAACTGTCAGTGCATTAACAGTCATTCCTTCCTTAAGTGTAAAGTTAACTTCAGTGCTGCTCCCCTCTGTCACAGATCACTACCTTCTCATCAGCGATGATCATTCAGTCACATAGTGTGTGTGTGGGTGGGTGGGTGCGTGTGTGCGCGGTCGCATGTGCGAGTGGTTGTGTGTGTGTGAGAGAGAGAGCTATCTGAGGCATTTATTCACAAACGACCCACCTCTACTCATCACTAATCTCAGTATGACAAAACACCATTAAGCTTCTGTATACTCTTAACACCACTTGTTTATCACAGGAAGATGATCAATAAGAGCAGGGATGCAGGTTACAGACATGGAGATCTTTTTGGAACCAGCTGTGTCAAGAGTTTATGTCTCCTGGCAGCAAAATGGCTGATCAACAACAACATGATCATCATAACAAAAGATGAAGTCCATTGTACTAGATGTGTTAAACAAGAAAGCGAAGACAACAGTGTGCTTACATTAAGAGTTCAACCTGCCGGTTTTGTCAGATGTCGGTGACAGAGTCCTTGACACTGTAGCTGGAGCGGCATGTTACACTTGGAAGAGTGTAGACGAATTAATAGTTATTGTAGACATTCACTGCTCTCATGAATTACAATTAATCATGTCGGTCTACTGTTATGTTCCTGTCCATCTACCCCACCCAACTCAAGTCACTGTTTACTACAGTCATGTAAATCTTTAGAACTAAATAAATGTATAGTTTAATTCTTAAAAATGACTCAGTAATTTTCTAAACTAGCTGGATCACGATGATTTTCTTAACAAAGTTTTAAAATTGGGTGTCGTGTGCATTCATTTCAGCTACAGATTGGTACGTATTACCTCAGTATATATATAAGTGGTAAACTACTATAGTGTGTGTGTTCATGAATCGTGGAATGTTTCACTCAGTTCAATAGTGCGGGTCACAATCACTGATATATTTTTAATATTTAGCTTACACTGTCAGAGTATGTAATGACGAAAACATCACTAAATTGAAAGATTACTGTTTTATGACACCAGACTTACATTTGCTCAAAAAAGCTTATGGCTATCACGGATGATCATGTATTTAGAAATAGACCAGGCACATATATCATAATATGTAAAGAGAGCCAACACAGCCCAGAACAGACACTGACAGCTACTATGTTGCCCTGTCACACTCTGATTCCTGCGTTACTGTCGACATGCTACCTAAAATCACACACTGGGGCGGCATTATACTGGCTTTGTGTGGTTCGGTGTAAACAGAAAAACGAGGCGGTGTAATCAAAGTGCTTCTTAATGCCAGCACCTTTAGTCTCTGGGTAGGGGCTACAGAGACATTAACAGCCCCAACACATTCACCTCACATTCACATCGACAGCCAATTAAGTCTCCAGCTCAGCATACCACACATCTTTGGAAGAACCAGCTCACCAAATTAAAATGACTAAATACGCAGTTTGTCCATGCAACAGACAGTGCATTTGTTAAGGTTAGAGGACCTTCATCATCTTGTTGACTCTTGGAAAACAAAACAAACAAAAACTGTTTTAAAGTCTGATGTCTTGTTAACCCATCCATCTACCCTGATCTCCTCCCATACCCAGACTCTATATGACGATCACCATACTGTCTATCCGCGAAAAATCACTCATTTGGCACTTGAAATAACAATATTGTTCCTCTTCTTAAAGGGACAGTTCAAAACTCACCAATAGTGCAAAATGGTGCAGACTATGGAATTTTAACGCCAGACACATGTTCCCTGTTTTGACAAATGAAGAAGAAGGTTATACATATTATTTTTCACTATGGGGCTGAATTAATACTTGTTTTATCTGTCTTAGTCAGTGCTGTATATAACAGTGTCTAATCTAAAATGTTGAGCTAAATTGTGGTTTGGTCAGGTGTTCTCTCCTATGGTAACATAGATTTGCTGTGACAGATCTTTCTTTCATTTTTCTTTCTTTTATTATTCATGCTGTATCCTCTTAGTATTTGTTGCAGCAGTGTCCTATTTTCCCCACAGGGATCATTAAAGCTTCATCTCGTTACCTCTACACCTACACTCACCTTCTTCCCTCCTCCTCCTCCTCCTCATCTCATCTTTCTCCAAACTCTCCCTGAGTTTTTCTCCCCAAGAGGCCAGCTTCTCTTTTCTCCCTCGTCTCACATGGTGCACTTGGCTTTGTCATGGTGCAGAAGCAGCTGCCGAGCGGATGGAGGGAGAAGACTGCTGAGAACTTATTCCCTTGACACTCCCAGTGCAGGCGTTTCCCCAAAACACTTTGTTGTCCTTTTCATCTTCTTCTTCTGAACTGCTTTGTTTGTATGGGCGAGTGCAGAATTAAGATTTCAGAGGTTTAAAGTGGTAAACAGAGCCAACAACCCATAAAAATAACGGTAACCAGCCTGAGCGTCTTGTACCCTTTGCACTGAACACACACACATTACGCATCTTAATTATATAGGGCAGGCTCGCCCATATCTTTAGGTTTTGATGATTTTCCCATTTTCAATGAAGTTTGACATGACTGTATAGATATAGTATATACAAACAAATGGTATCAACCTATGTGTCTTCCAAAATGTGCAAATATAGAAAACCTTCAGAAAAAGGCAAAGAACAAACCCCACTAACTCTTTTATTTTGCAATCACACACTTGTTTTTCTTTTCCTTTTTTTTGGCGCAGATATGGCCACTTTAGAGCAAAGGGCCCAGCCTGATTCTCATCCCCACTGACTTTCAGTTGAGAGAAAATGTTTTTGATCAGCCGATTGACTTTCTTCGTAACATACCTATATTATATATTGATGTGATTGTGCCAGTTGTACTTAATTCTGACACATGCTGCAAAATACAATCTTATGCTTAGCTTTCAGGGTGAAAATATTGTACAACATTTTTCTTACTTGTAGTTACTTTACAGAGAGAAAAAACAAACAAACTTCTAAAAATACAATACCTTGTTAAAGGAATAGTTTGACATTTAACTAATTCTTCTTGTTGCTTTCGGGTAGAGGTTATTTATCATATCTGTCAGTTACATATGAGGTTACAACAGAGGCAATGCTGTTCCTCTCACAACAAGGTTCGGGTTTGAGCACCCCGGTTACATACAGTAATAGATTTGCGTATTTCTCCCCTGTATCTGCGTGGGTTCTCACCGGGTGCTGCAGCCTCCTCCACGTTGAACATGCAAGTTAAGGTTAATTTGGTGACTCTAAATTACCCGTAGGATGAATGTCAATGCTAGATAGCTACTGTTGTCTGCTTATATTGGCCCTACGTGGACTGGCGATGTCCTTGCCCCACCTCTTGTCCAATGTCGGCTCGGGATAGGCACCACCCCCGTACAACTATTAGCGGATAAGCAGGTATAGATAATGACTTTGAATAAGACAGGAAGCATAACTTATGTAAAAACTGAAACAGAGGTAGAGAAGTTGTACTGATTACCAACCAAAATTGCAAATTCGCTCAAGAGCATCAAATTGTACATTAACACAAACAGCAAAACAACGATTGTCCATTCTTACCAGTGTTTTCTATGTATTTCTACTAAATATGAAATTAACAAATTCTAAAATATTTTTGCACCCTAAAAGGAGTAGTTAGGGGCCTCTGTCATGATATTGGGATGTCTACAATTTGTAAAGGAACATTTAAATCTTAATTTCATTTAAAGTCATGTTCAAAGAATTAAAACTACTAAAAATATCATAGTACAATACTAAAAAAAGATTGGACAAAGCCAAAATATGAAAACAAATTCTAGTAGCACATTTCTTCTTTCTCTCCTTTTCTGGCATATTTCACCTTTGTTTCCCTCCATTAATCATCTGTTACCGGTTTGATCTGTCCTGGTGGGAGGACCCTGACCCCTGGGTTGGGGAACCACTGGACTAAAGGGCCTTTAGTCACTCATGTTCATTTGCTGTATTGTTGGATTGTTGCTGTATTGTATATATGATTTTAGCACTTCTACTATCACTTTAACAAGCAATCACCAAAATGAAGTATCCAAACGGTATTGTCGTATTGAGAACATGATGGGACATGTTTGAACAACATTTTCTTACGCATGAATTACTTTACAGAAAAACAAACAAACTTCTAAAAATATACAATACCTTGTTAAAGAATAGTTTGACATTTTGCTAATTAACACTTGTTGCTTTCAGGTAGAGAGTTATCATATCTGTCAGTTACATATGAGGTTACAACAGGGAAGCAAGTACTGTTGCCTCACAGCAAAAAGGTTCCGGGTTCGAATATATCCAAACAGTGTTGTCATATTGAGAACATGACGGGACGTGTTTGAACCACAGATGTTCATTATCAGGCAAATATGAAAATATTAACTCACATATACTTATACACAAGCAGCTACAAAACACATTCAGTAATGAAAGATTTCACTGGTTAAGTCTGAGAAGAAGAAAATAAAAAGCAAGAGCCACTGTTGTGTATGATGCGTTACAGTTAGGATAATTCTAGGAAAAAATGTTTATTATATTGAACAAATCAAGTCGCTGACATTTAACATCCATGAGAATATAAGTAAACAGACTAATGGAGCCCACAGGCCACAACTGGTCACCATGCAGCACAGCAGGGCCACTTGGGATGCCAGCAGACAGACCTGGGATTGAAGACTTGATTTGTTAGGTGCACTAAAGTGTTTCTAGCATTATCCCAGAGTAATAGGACTCACATGCTTGATACTTCTTTGATGAAATTGCTACCTGTCTCATGCATTTTTGATTTGTTGATTTTGCCAGATCAATGTCACAGGAGACAACAAGCATAGCACAGAATTCCAATATGTTACTAATGTACTGATGTCAAACCAACATAGGAAGAGTTTTATTGTTACTTTTTCCTTCTATATAATTAACAAATGATTATAAAATGCAGATATTTATTTCTGGTTTTGGTGTATAACACAAAGTATCTGTGAATATGCGTGTGCCATTTATTGATGGATAAGCAGCCATGACGTGAAATATTTTTCAATTAGAGAGTCATACTTAAAAGGTTCATCACTTGATTTATACTGTTGTGTATATTTTTTATAGCCTTATCTTGTTTTTATCTTGCCTTTACTCGTATTTATGTCTTTTTCTATCTTTTCAATCACTTATTCTGCTGCAACAATGTAAATTTCCCCATTGTGGGACTAATAAAGGATTATCTTATCTTATCTTATCACTGAATCTGTAAATGACGTAGAAATCCCAAAATAATTCATCCATTGCATGCATACATGGATCTGCCATTTCTGTAACCTACAAATATTTTTACACAGGAGACACAACAGCACACATCATCACCGCCAGAGCATCCAAAATTGTTATTGAAATGAAGCATGGAACTGTGCACTACGCAACTTTTTCCATAATATCAGCATAAAATGCAACAGAGACAGCACTTTTTCCACAAAAAACAAATAAATAAAAAACCTAAACACGCCCTAGTTTACCCCTTTCCAAAATCACAAGATTAGGTCAGAAAGAGTGGGCAGTGGAGTGTCTGCTCCTCTGCTGGAGTGGTGACGAGATGATTCGGTTTATGCTGGCCAGAGTACCCCAGCACAATCCCTCATATCTTATTTTAGCAGGTGTTCCCAGGCTGGGGCATGGGACCCTGCTTTGTGTATCCCGGCAAGGCATCGTGTTTGCTGCATGATGGAGGGTGGAAGATGCTCAGGGCCAGTGAGGCTCATCCTTTCCCAGGGGAAAGTAGTGAATAGCAGGCTATACTGCTGCCCAGGCCTGCCTGGCTTCCCCAGGGAAAACATTCAGAGGGGTATAGACGCATTGGAGGGGAGGCATGCAGAGCTATTTATAGAGCAGGTAAAGAGGAGAGGTGAGGGAAGAAAGAGAGGGGGGAGTGAGAAAGAAGAGGGGAGTTGAAAACAAGAAGAGGAGAGACAGAGGAGTCTAAAAGCAGATGACAGTGTGATATCTGCAGCCGATAGCGTCCACAGAGATCTGGGTTGACGTTGTCTGCAACACCTGCTGAACAGAACAGAGCCCCTGACTTTTAGCATGGCCTGTTGGTGCAAAAACTAACAAAGTATGCCTCAACTTATTGATTTATGGTAGAGAGAGTTCATGCAGAGGTTAGCTGTGCTGAACTGAGAGGGAGCAAGACAGAGCAGAGAGACAAGAGAGAATAGTTGAGTCAAGATGACAGTGATATTTTATCAATACAGACTCAACTTGCAGCCCAGAGATTTTTGTGATGTTTCTATACCAGCCCAGTTCTCACCCTGCCTTCCTCTTTAATAAATAAAATTATTTTTATTCTTTATTTATTTTCCCACTCTCTACTCCACCCGCAGGCCTCCACGCTGTCAGCTCATTTCAGCCCTTGTACAGCATGTATGTCTCTATTTCACACTGATGCCCTTTAATCATTTTCATCATTTCAGTGAGCTGACATTTTACATAAAGAGCTCTTATCATCCCTGGCTTAGACTTAATGATGAATGGTGATAATTACTGTCAGTCAGTGTGTCTAACGTGCCATGGTCACATCACTATTTCTGTTCTGGAGTGTGCGTGCTTAAAGAGAGAAAGGAGTCTCTGCAATATCCAAAGCTGCATAATAAAGTGGGCCACATACTGTACTGAACCAGACGTGATCATGACTCCATTTCATGAAAAACCTACAGTAACATATAAAAAATACATGCTACACTAGTTAGGTCAGTTTAAGCAGTGGTTCCCAGTCTCCAAACAGTGGAGCAGTACTCGGTCATGTAAAATTTGCTACTACACAAGAAAAAAATAAATACAACTAGATGACTCTATATAGGCTATTATAGACTGTTTGTTCAGTAATTACATTGACTTAGTACAGTCACGACAAGATACTGATTTTGAGCTGCTTTAGGTCATCCCTAACTGAGGTAATCAGTCCATCGTCACCAACTGAGCTACTTGATGCAGTCTACCTATTACATCCCACATTTCATCTTTTTGGACCAGGATTGGATTACTTAGGTTTTGGCTAACTCTCCATAAAATAACATAAAATGTTAGGATGAAGCTACATGAATCCCTAGTTCTCGCGTCATCAGTGGTCTTGATGAACTCTTTTAAAAAATAACTCCGGTTCACATGGATGTGAACAGCTGTTTTTGAACCTGGATCTTATTTTCCCATATTTCTGTAAATGACTGGAACAAAAATCTGAGTAGTATATCCGACAACCACAAACAAATGTTTGAAGATAGAACTTATTTTTTACTTTATTTATTACTCTTTATTAAAGAGTGAGATCATTTTTTACATAGAAACTTCACTGTATATTGCTACCAGAGTCCATTAACAAAAACATTAATTTTGCCTTGCAGAACACAGGAGCTGCTGGAATACAACTGTTATGTTGTATTGTGTGGTACTTTTACTTCATCCACCACTGAAAGTCACACAATGACATGAACAAACTAACTGTTCTGGTCAAACAAGAAGGATCTTACTCTTAAATAAACGGGATCATCAGCATAATGTTGTCATACACTTGTGATAGAATAGGCTTTTGTTGTCACTGTACAGTTAAGTACAACGAAATTGTGGGTGCTCCACAAAGAGTGCACGATAAAAGAAAGGTATATACAATAAGAATACAAAATGTACACAAATAATACAAAAATACAAATAATGCAAAAATTTACACTAATGTGATAACGATCTGTCTGTCAATGGCAAAAACATGCAATTTTTAGAAAATTGCCCCATTTGCAACTCATGTTCTCAGTTGCCAGGCACACCATTCTTGCTTTAAATTGCATTGATTGCTAAGATTTTTGTCCCTATCAATCATTTATGCCCCAAAACATGGAAAAATAAGGCCCAGGTTCAAAAATACCTGAGCTATCCTTTGAGTATTCATATCCATGTGTATGACTTTTTGCCTACATGTTCCTGTCTGTGTGTGTATGTGTGCAGCTCAGTCAGGGTAAAGTCCTGATGCTGTACGCCTGAATGAGCGCCGTCACGCAGCCACCAGCTGTCCATGCAGTGACACCACAACACGACGCACTTACCCTCAATGTTATTAGTAATGACAAAAATAGTCTGAAGATAGAAACATCAGCAAGAAGTGAGGTGTATGACTCAGTGCAAAAGCAGAAATTCTAACACTTAATGTGATGACATGCTGCTGAATTAATGTGTTTGTTTTCACCGCAGAATGATGTGTCGGAGCGTGGAAAGTTGCAGTGTTGAGCTAATTCAAGCTTTTCCTCTGTCTTCTATCGTCACAACCAAGAAAAATCAGCAACAGTGTGTCAGCTCTGCAGCCTCTCAGGGATACACAAGCTTTGTTGTTAATCTAGTTCGAGTGTAAGTAGATGAATGAATTAAGCTTCATGCATTTAAAAGGGCCGGGTATGAACAGAAGACGAAAAATGGCAGAGAACAGAGAAAAGTGTAAAGGAGCTTTTGGACTCCCTGCTTTGGCTCTGTTTGTGGGTTAGCTGCTACTGAATCACTCTATTAAACATCACTGGAACAGATGTCTGTGAGATCTTCATCTAGTCTGGAAGATTCTGGTCCTCTTCCTCTTTCTGTGCTTAACTATTGCAGTTTGGATGATATTTATTTATCCCATATTAGTTTTTCATCTGTAAATAATTTCCTGGCATTTTTTCAGAATCAACTATGATATTATTTATTTTTAAATTTGTTCTCTGCCAGGGGACCGCACATATGCAAGTCTGCCCTGATTAGTTGTGTTAGCCACTCACATGGTGATAAAACACAGTGCTAGTGGTGTTGTGAGAATAGATAAAGATGAAAAATTAAACACATTTACAAGGAGTAATAAATAAAATCAATTACTTGCAGCTGGCACAGTGACTTGGCAGTCTGGGAGATTGTGCTGTAAATGCAAAATTACAGTTTTTCCCTCTTAAACAGCCAACTTTATCTGATTGTGAGGTATTTTGACTGGAAAACATTATATCACTAAAGGATCTAGAAATACTCTTCGTGTCTTGGCCTGTGCTCTGAATGTGTCTTGGAGTAATGATGAATTTGGTGTAAAACGGTGATAGTACACTGTAAAAGTCAGGAGGTCAGGACGGGCAAAGGTTCTTTTTAGGCTTCATTTACCACACAAACAGTCATGTCCTCCAAACAAGGAGAGGGTATTTCTATCACTATTTTTTTTTTAACGCTAAATGCTGCTGTTACTTCAGCAGGAGGTAACTCACAGGCCAGGCGCTGATGCAAGACATTGAAATAGACTTTTACAAACCTTTTTCCAAAATACCCTTCATTTGATTTATTCACTCTCTCCTCTTCTCCTCCTTTTCTCTTTCTCTTCTATCTGTGTGTGTAAGTTAGACATTATGAATGCTTCCATTCCCTTTAGCCTAATGCTTCACATATACCAGGCATTAATATCATTGCCACAGAGATAACTCAGTTAGGTGGAGTGTGTGTGTGAGTGAGCGCATGTATACATACATGCGTGCCCGTGCGCATCTTTTTGGATTGTGTATGCACACGTGTCTGGATTTTCATGAGATGAGAGATGAGTTATCTGCCCTACACCCCCTCCCTCACCACATATTAATTAGATCAAGCCTGTGATATATGGACAGATTACTGGGTGTAAAACACATTATTTCCTTTATGGAAACAGGCTCCAGGAGAGATCCATCAGCCTACATCAGGGTTGGTTTTGGGCTCACTACATCATACATGATCATCCAGCTTACCTGCCACAATCAGATAGGGAATCAAACTGCAGGAAACTGCATGAATTCTAGACCATCCTCACAAAAAAATGATAGCAGTTAAAATACCTAAAACAGCCATGTGTAGGTTTAAGTGACATTGACCTCTTTTGACCTCTTAACCTCTTAGCGAAGCCAACAAAGCAAATAACTGAGTAGCAGCAGCTGAGCAAAAAAAATTTCACAGACGTAGCCACGCTGACCAGTGTTTACTTTATTCTCATACACTAGTATTAGCATGAGTCATACTCATCCTGCAGTTTAGGCTGAATAATCAGTAGTTTCAGGTCACTTACTCTTTCAACAATGACTGTTATTTGTACAGCCGAACTCACAAGTATTATGAGTAAATCATTAGGAATTACGTACAGTATCTTTTTTTTCTATACAACCAACGTGTGACATCGTTAGCCTATGCAACCCTTGATAAAAAAAAAAAGAGGCAAATGTGGCGAATTACAAGCTAATGGCACATTTAATTTTTCCCAAATTTGTCTATAGCAAGCCTGAGATAACAAAGATGTTTAATGGTGACTGCACTGACTGACTACTTCTAGTTGTACCTATAAAACTGTTAATACAGGTATACCTTCTATCTTCCAGTAGTGTTTGGTCAGAAATAATAGTGATGAATTTCAGTATTTATACATAAAAATATATTATCCAAGAACTTAAAGCAGAAATGCAGCTAAAATGCACATACATCTATGAAATGGTTAGATACTAGAAACAGGCAAGGTTTAGTCTGTGGTAATCACGGCCATCCCTTGGTTTCGCCACTGCCTAGAGATCAAAAGATCACTGTTCAAATATTATCTCCAATCAACAATGGAATTTGTTTCATTTAATGATAACAATGACCCTGACCTGTACTTTTAATTGCCTAAACTTAACCAAACCTCATCAACAGAGGTGGCAGATGAGAAAACAATCTTGGAACAGCCGTAAACATTTTGGAACGCACTGACAAACAATGCTGTCCTGCTGATTGGAGCACCAGCAGAAAAATCTGGTATGAGTCACACAGGTAATGACAAGTGACCTATTTTGTCATTTAGTTTAGAGGACTTGTTGATGAATTCACACACGACGCTCTCAGCTTGTTGCTGTTTGAGCTGCTGTGACTCAGAGGAAGCACTCTTCACAAAGTGAGCTGAGCACAAACTTTGAGTTTGACCTTATTAGTTGGACGTCTCTTTGTTGCCGCAGCAATTGGAACAGGTTGGCAGGTTTGCCAGCGTTTATCAGAGCATATTAGACCTTCGCTGGGCTTCTATTAAACTTAATGAACATTTAAATCCTTTAATGGATTGAAGGGAATTGAGAGCGGCAAATTATCAGCTAGACGCTCTTCGCTGGTGTTGATAAAGACACCCGCCGATGGAACTTGAAGAGACGCATTTGAGACAGCAGCCTCCCCCTCTTTCCCTCGCTTCATCTCACTTTGTTCTCTCGCTGTGACCGTCTCACATTCTCCTTGTTTCTCTCCTCTCTCTCTTTGCTCGTGTATCCCTCTATCACACAGCCTGTCTTTTGTTTCTAACACACGCTGTGTTCCTCTGTCTGTCTATAACAGAGGAGAGGAGGCTGTTGCTGCAGAGCCAGATCTCCGTCATTCATCAGTCCCCATGAAGGCAACATCATAGAGATCTCTCTCCAGGAGGGATGTGCTAACACAACCACAACACCAGCCCATTATAGAGCTGTCAAGCGTCGCCTACAACCTTCTCTCCCTGTCTCTCACTCCTTAGCTTTATCCTCAGCCATCTCAGTGAGGGATCTTTTACCCCACATTCTAGCAGAGCAGAGAAACATAAATTACCCAACGATACAGCTGCAATCACAGAGCACAGCAGAGCCGACCCAGGGGCTGCTGAAATCTAGCCAGCCCAGCATCAGGTCCTGCTAATGGGTAGAAAGGGCTCAAGAGAGGCCCATGCTTTGTGAGGCCTTGCTTGCTTCTGGCTGCAGCTCAGGAGGACTGGCAGAACTGGCTGTATTGATCTGGTAGTTCCCTATATTCCTGTCGACAGCTGGCTAACAAGGCTGATGTCTCAATAAAGACCAGTGCCTTAGGGAGAAAAGGGGGAGCAGCCGGTCAGCCGACAGCAAACCTGTGTTAAGACAAACCAGCAGACAGAGGGAGAGAAAGGTTCATGCCCTCTCTGGTTTTTTAATGTGCTCCCACAACGCTGCACATACAGGCTTTCCCCCTTCAGGAGGCCACAAGAAACTGTTACTATTGAGCTGAAACTGAGAATGGGTCATGGGGCAAAGAACAATACAATTTTAACATTACTGACATGATTGATGTGGAGTATTACTTTTAAAGTGATACAGAACAGTAGACTGGAGTCATTTGCTGTCATTACAGTTAATATCACTCACACTCAAAAGACCATATTTTCAGGGTGAAATTCTGAGTAATTACAACAAAGCTCTGCTAGCACAGAGCACAACCCCTCACAGACTTTTCCTGGATCCTACTGCATCTCCTAATGCCCTTCTATATATTATTGACTGGGAACTGACAGCTGTAAGTGATTGAGCAAAACAAACAAAAGGAGCAAGTGTGTGTGTGAAAGAAACACACTGACAGACTGATTGATGAGGCCGGTGATCTGATTTTGATACGTGAGACTTCAGGATATAGTTTGGCCACTCTCTGTGTGATGACGAGGTAGAAACAAGCAGCTCTACGAGTCAGTAAAAGGCGTTAGGAGCTGAAATATGAGACACCACGAAGGAAAACATCTCTTCTTGTCAGCAAACCTGCTGAAGTGTCCTTGAGCAACACACACTGCAGCAACTTCAGCACTTAAAATGTTTTTTTTTCTGTAATTAGTTACAGAAAGGTTTCCCCATCACGCTATAAAGTGTCTTGCATTTTTCCCTCATGTAATGTTACTAAACATGCAGCAGGTACCCTATTGACTGAGGAGAGATCAATACAACCAGCAGCGTCTGAGCCGACTGTAGCAGTGATCAAAATCAAAAGCCTTGCGTTTTCTTTTCACAGACAAAAATTTCTTTGCCTTTTATTGCTCCAAGAGAAAAACTGCAGCTCCCAGCAGTCTGCCCTCTTTCAACTTCTCCCTCTTCATTTCCTGTTTTCCCTCCGATTTTGTTGCTTCAAAATTACATGTTCAAATCTTAAAATAAGGCAAAAAAAAATCTTTACTGTTATTCATCGTTCCTTTCCTCTGTCTCTCTTTCTCCCGTTGGTCCTCCTGCAGCAGAGGTATGTGGTAATAATCATCCACCTACAGTTTGCTCATTAGCAGTGAGTCCTGCTCTCTGCATGGGTCTTTTCATGTTCCTCAGTACTAACAACAACCTGGAGGAACGCTCTCTATCCTCACTGGAAATGTGACGGTGTGAAACAGTGTGCAGGAGTTGAATCAGGGACAGTGCCCGCAGACAGGAGGAGCTGCTCAGGGAAACCACCACCTCCATACAGGCAAATGATTCAGTACATACACACACACAACAAACGTGGGAGTTGCTGGAATTACAGCAAGACCTGTCTTTATTTGTTGCTCCACATGTATGCCTGGCCTATGTGATTTTTCTGAAGGCTGATTCAGATACTGAAGATTGCTATTTCATGCCAATAACTTTAATGTGGCCATTTTCATCCCCCAAAATAACAGAGATTCAGTGTTTTCGCCCAGAATTGTTCCTTGAAAACATTATTTCTGCACCAAATAGCTCCTGTTTGAAGCACTTTTACTGCTGTGGTTATGTTTACAGTTTATAGCCTCACTAGACTTCACAAGAAGAAAGTTTCTGTCCTAGTATTGGTGTGTAATGTTTATCGATTTTTTGCTGTCAGTGTGGAAAAGTGTCTGAAGCAGAATGTAAAATGTGAGATGCTCAATTTTGCTATTGTACTGCAAGGAAACGCTACTTCCTGTGGAAACCAAGTGTTCAAAAAAGAATGAATAAAAACATTATGAAATAATCAATCATAAGAATAAATAAAGATGATGACCGTAACCATAAATTTAAAATAATACATTACAATATATCAAATTATATTGCAGGTCACTTTTATTTCGTTGTAGCAGTTTTTAGTTTTTAATTCAAAATGTCTGTCTCCCCGGTTGTATGACTGCCTGTTGTTTCTGTTCAAATGAACAGCAGTCAATTGTTTGTCAAGGTTAGGTGATACGGGGAAAAAGTTGTGGTGAAACTCAAAAATGAAAAAAAAACAACAACAACAATGAATGAATGAATGAAAAATGACCTAAAATAACATTTCATCATAAACCAAACAAGGTTTATAAATGTATTGTGTACAATATGTATTTATTCATATAATCAAAATTTTATGTTGCACACTTTGGGTCTCCATAAAGTCAGTGGAAATAATAAGAAGAAGAAGAAGAAGAAAAAGGAGAAATTAGGACATATCGGCTTGTATATATTCTACATATTGTTGAATAAATAGGATGCTAAAGTTAGTGATTGTGTTTTGCAGTCAAAACCTCCCTCATTACTTTTCTGAAGAATCAGAAATTACACTTTTGTGATTGTCTGTAATTTTGAAAGAATTTTTGCATAAAAATAGTTTATGGTAAACAATTATATGAAAATTGTGGCGATAGATGGAAAATAGATAGAAGTATTGCTGTTCATCGAAAAATATACTCTCTCCAAATCCAGTGATTTAAAGATATTTTTTTAGATAAACTGAAGGATTAAATGTTCCTTTACGGCTTGAGAAAATTAAGATTGTACTAACTAAATAATTTAAAATTTTTTAATTAAAATTTCTTTTTTTAAATGAACAAAGTCACAAAGCCAAAAACAGACCTGTGTCTATTAACTCATGAAACATTTTGGAGATATGTGGTTTTCATAGGAGGGCAACGGGATGCATCGAAAGCCAGTTATTTCGCTGTCTTTTTTTTTTCTTTTTTTTTACATCATGAAAGAATCAAATAATCAAACTTTACAGCTGATACTGTAGCACCTCCTACAAATTCTTCTACAAATTTACATGAAGAAAGTAACGCTTGACATCTGATAAGCCACTAAAAGTGAAATGTGTGGGTAAGCTAAGGGGGTTTTACCTTTCTCCTCTACATCCCTGCTGGTCTTTTACTGATTCCAGCTCCCTCTCTTTTTTCTGTTCCTGAATAGAAAAAAGCAGCAATCTGATTCTATTGTAATTACTGTGCCTCCCAGGATTCACTGTAAAATTCACTGTTTTATTAAGGAAACACACAAACATGTACGAGACGTCAACATATTAAGACTAGCTCTCCCTTTGTCTCTTTGTCTCTTTCTAGCTCTGACCCTCCTTATCATACATACACATATATAAATGTACATACAAACACACACACACAAACAGCGCTCCAAAACAAATATATAAATGACAGGGTTTGAAGGACACTTATAATTCAAAATGATTTGCGCTCATATGTGTGATTGAAAACTGCTGTCAGTGAGTAGTGGCGGTGGAGCGTATATCCTTATACAAATACTTGTGCCCATTTATATGTATCTGCACAAGATGAATATGACTGCAAACATGAACAATGAACAAAAACAAAATGGCTGGCCATGGCTCCTGCCCGTACATCAAATGTACGTACAAACACCAGTCACAGTGTCTGTCCTGTGTGAGCGCTCTTGAGCGCTTTATGTGTATAGCAGCAGTGTGTGTATGTGTTGTCAAGCGCAGCCCTGTGTGAACAGTTACCTGTTCTTCCACCAATTTAATTTCCAATTCTTCATTTCTTCCAAAGGTTATCTCATCCATGTACATGTAATATTTGCAATTGCCCTCAAGTCGGACTGCTGCTAAACCAAAGCACAGAAGAGAAATTAAATTTTCGGTACTATCATTTCTGAATGCAATCAGTTATCTTCTAGACATCAATTATTTTCTTGGGATTAATCACAATTTTGCCCTTAATCACTCCCAAACCAGACTGAAAACAGTGGCTAGTCTTTTGCAGGATCTTGAAATATTGATTTGTTTGTGTGTGTGTGTGTGTGTGTGTGTGTGTGTTTATTTAGATTAATTAGTCTGGAGGAACATTATATTCACAACTCTCTGACATTTTTTATTGAGTGAGAACATCTTTATGGGATGAACTGGTGTGAATACAAACCAACTGATTCATTCCCATTAACTGATGTATTGAACCCATTATACTATGACTTTTTCAATCTGCACAGCTTTCATGACAGAACACTTTCCAGCACTGTGTTTAACATCTTTTCGTTTTTTCAAGCATATGTGACCATATGGTAATATTCAAATTTTTCATGTTTTTTTGTTATTAGTGGTAGGAATAACATGGAATTTGTTTTAGTGTCACAGGTCTAATAGCTGTTTTAAGGGTATTTCCAACCCTGAAACACTCAATTTCCTTTAATTTTCTTGGGCAGAAAATAACCACATTAAAAAAAGTAGGGAGGTCTTTGGAAACTAATGGTTAAGGCGCTTAAGATATGATTGCAACATCCCTGGTTTGCAGATGGGGACCTTGGTTGCCATGTCACATCCCTCTCTCAGTCTCTCTGCACAGTTTCCTGTTTATCTCTACACTGTCAGCTATTCAAATGCTGGCAAAAATGTGGAAAAAGTGGATCCTTTAGGCTTAAAAGTAAACGTTTAAATGTTGTTGATATGATCAAAATCAGCACTAATTAAAGCTAACAATTAAATCATATTGATTTAAATGGTTTTCCATAGCAGGCGGTATTTTGTTCTTGCGATCTAGCTTCAGTAGCAGTTTGCGTGTGACTCATAAGTTTCAAGCGAGTGATTCAGTTACACTCCGTGAAAACACATTCAGACAAATGATGGTCGGCAAAACAGATTCATGAAAAATGAGACTTTTCAAAAGGAAGTCTTGTTTTCAGACTTACTGTTGCACCTGGATTCAGGCTGTCAGGTGTGCTTACTCAGTGTGGACTGCGATAAAGGATACAGATACCTTTAACCAATTTCTTAAATTCAGGGAGCAGGGAGTGGGTGACGGGACTAAAATAAAGTGTGTCTATCACTCTATTTATCTAATCACACTGAATCATTCATCAGTAAAGGGCAACAATCATCACAGGAGCGACTGAATGAATTTGAATAGCAGAGACACAAGAGAGGGAAAGATGAGGACACTGGATGCGGAAGTCAATGAGCTAAATTATGGTCCAAACAGGAGCAGCGGGAAGGACGAGGGAATAAAGTCTGACATGTAAATAACACAGGCCTTTAATGGTGGGTTATAATTGTGGCGGTCGCTGAGGCAACTCACGCAAGTACAGCACGACTAGATGGACCGTCTTTCTTTCTGTCTGCATGGCGGTCCATGTCTCCTCTGTCTGACCTGAGGCAGCCCGGCTGTCCCACCCGGACTTTACAGAGCTTAATACAGGATAAGTGGCTGCCCTCACCTTTCCACTGCTGAGGTGATCCCACCTGAACCATAGTACTGATCTCTCTCTTTTTCCGCTATCTTTTCCTCTTCTTCTGCTGCTGCTTTTCTCCCTCAGTGGTAAGCTGAATGTTGCCATCAGGGGTGAGGAAGGCCCTTACAGTCGAATTGCTGCTGTCACTCAGCCTCCTGAGACCAGACCTATGTCAAGGACCCTGTCATGCACACACAGGCAGACATACACACATATAGAGAAGGTACCAGGGGACTTATTTAGATTAATTAGTCTGGAGGAACATTATATTCAATAACTCTCTGATATTTTTTATTGAGTGAGAACATCTTTATGGGATGAACTGGTGAATACAAACCAAATCGGATTCATTCTAATAACTGATGTATTGAACCCATTATACTATGAATTTTTCAATCTGCACAGCTTTCATGGACAGAAACACTTTCCAGCACTGTGTTTAACATCTTTGTTTTTCGCCATATGACCATATGGTAATATTCAAATTTTCATGTTTTTGTTACAGGTAGGGAATATGAATTTGTTTTGCGCTCACAGTTCATGATGTCAAGGCTTCTAACCCTGAACACTCACTTTAATTTTTCTTGCAGAAATAAGGCTTGAAAAAAGTAGGAGGTCTTTGGAAACTAATGGTTAAGGCTAAGATATGATTGCAACATCCCTGGCCGCAGATGGGTAATCTGGTTGCCATGTCACATCCTCTCTCAGTCTCTCTCTGCACAGTTTCCCTGTTTATCTCTACACTGTCAGCTATTCAAAATGCTGGCAAAATGTGGAAAAGTGGATCCTTTAGGTCAAAAAGCAACGTTAAATGTTGCTGATAAGGATCAAAATCAGCATCAATTAAAGCACAATTAAATCATATTGATTTAAATGGTTTTCCATAGCAGGCGTATTTTGTTCCTGCGATCTAGCTTCAGTAGCAGTTTGCGTGACTCATAAGTTTCAAGCGAGTGATTCAGTTACACCCGTGAAAACACATTCAGACAAATGATGGTCGGCAAAACAGATCTAAGGAAATGAGACTTTTCAAAAGGAAGTCTTGCTTAGACTTACTGTTGCACCTGGATTCAGGCTGTCAGGTGTGTGCTTACTCAGTGTGGATCATGTATAAAGGACAGATACCTTTAACCACCCCTTAAATTCAGGAGCAGGGGAGGGTGACGGACTAAAATAAAGTGTGTCTATCACTTATTTATCTAATCACACTGAATATCTATCAGTAAAGGGCAAATAACTCATCACAGGAGCGACTGAATGAATTTGTTAGCAGAGACAAGAGAGGGAAAGGATGAGGACAATTGATGGAAGTCACGAGCTAAATTATGGTCCAAACAGGAAGGCGAAAGGACGAGGAAAGTCTGACATGTAAATAAATATATACCTTAATGGTGCTATAATTGTGGCGGTCATGGAGGCACCCACGCAAGGCTGGCACGATCAGATGGACCGCTCTTCTTTCGGTCTGGCTGGCGTCCAGGCCTCTGTTCGATTCCGAGGCAGTCTGTCCCACCCGACTTTACAGAGCTGGCAGGATAAGTGGCTGCCCTCACCTTTCCACTGCTGAGGTGATCCTGTAATTGAACCATAGTACTGATCTCTCTCTTTTTCCGCCATCTTTTCCTCTTCTTCTGCTGCCAGCTTCCTCAGTGGTAAGCTGAATGCTGCCATCAGGTGAGAAGGCCTCATAGCCGACCTGCTGCCACCACCAGCCTCCCCTGAGACCGACCTATGTCACAACTGTCATGCACATATTGGTAAGCAGATATACACACATATAGAGAAGGTACCAGGGGACTTGGTGGTGTGTGTGTGGCATTAGTTGAACAAGTGACAACAACAGTTTTCCGTCTCGTGGTGGAGAGATGAAGGACAGGAGGATGGAAATAGACAAACCCAGGCTGGGCTTATATGTGTATGCACATATATAGAAATACACATATTCACAGGCATGCGCGCATGCTCACACACACATCATTTAAGAAACCCAAAAGGAAATACACAAGTGAAATCCATGAAGATGTTCACCTCAGATCACTCATATAGGGAAACAGTGTAGACACACACACTCTCACTACACTTTTCACCTCACAGCAGTCACATGCGTTGTTACTGCAGCTGACACGCAACCCAGGCAAATATGAGCAACATGTCAAGATGAGTTCACACACACGCACACAGACATCACCCAGATTTCCTTGAGTCATTGTGCAGAGCAAACTTTGGTATCCGGGTTATGGCACACAAACACACTGTCTGTTAGTGTGTGTTTACATTTGTTGATGCGTGTGTTTCCCAGGAGCTCCACATGTATGAAGTTAATCCCTGCTGTCAGTGAAGATGCATTATTAAACTGTCTATTCAAAAGCACGCACACACACTCTTACCTTCGTTGCTGTTAGTTCCCACTGTGCCCAGAGCCTGTAGTGATATAGTCCATAGCAGCATCGCAGCCAGCCCCGGATCTGAGGCCATGGTGTTCTCCCTTACACCCCGCCAGTCTCCCACCGCCTCTCTCTCTCCTCTCTCTTCCTCTCGCTCGCCTCCTCTCACTGCCCTCTCTCCTCTTCTTCTGTGTCCCAGGGTTGAAGCAAGAGTGAGAGCCGGTGCTGAGGAGAGTGTGTGTGTGTAAGGAGTGTGTGTGAGTGTGAGGGCTGCGAGCTCATTGGGTTGGAGTTAGAGCCTGCCTCTGTGGCTCGCTTCAGTCTGCTGGCTCCCTCACACACACACACACATTCATACATACACTTTCGGCAGGCAGCCGGAGGGGGGGAGCGACAAGCACGTCTGTCAAAGTCTCAGCAGCCAATAAGAGTGCAGGATCAGCCAGGGCTGCACATTAAATGCCCCCTCTGTTGACACACCCTCTCGTCCTACCTGCCTGGCCAACTCTCACTTTCTGTTTATCTCTCAACAGCAGGCACTTCCCTGTTATTTACCCTCATTTGTCACTGGCTCACCCCACTCACACATACACACAAGCACACACTCACCTACCCGGTGGCAAATATCTGACTGATGGGATGAACTGAAAACAGCAGCATGTCTGCCAGGCTCAAATACAATGATCGGTTATCGATCCACAGTATTGGTATTCATAAAGCTATTATCTACAGTATGTCCAGGTGCAGCAGAGTGTGAACTCACATGATTGTGTGTGTGTGTGTGTGTGTGTGCCTGTTATTCAAGGACTATGATCGTGTATTGATCCATGTGATGGTGGGGAACTCTGCAAATGTGCCAGATCACAATACCTGTCCTAATCAATAGTTTTACAGTCTGGTCACACAGTGACCTGAGTTGTATTGAAGTCAATCATCACACACACACACACACACACACACACACACACACACTGTGGTTGACAAAGCTGAAGAGAAATAAGATTTTATGTCATGTGTCACCCCTCCAACACTTTTTTAGCCACATCTGTATTCATGAGATAAGATTAATGTTAATTGATGTTATAATACTGTACTGTACATTCACTTCAGAGCCCTAACACCAGCTACTGAGACTGTTTCCTCAGCTGCTGTCTCCAATGTCAGCAATGAATTTTTAAGTTCAATAATAAGACACAGCTTTAATGGTCACAATGGCAATTCACACCAGACATATTCAGTATTTACTATTCATAATATTACTAGTACACCTACTACTAATAAATGTACTTCTACAATGACTAATAATAGGGTTTTTATATTTTTGTTTTGATACTCATGATGTGTAATTTTTTTTCCTCCAATTACTACAATCTCTGTTTCAACTTTGTACTTAATTGTTACAACTACTAATATTATTAGAATATTAATAATTTGTGATGGGTTTAAATAATAATAATAATGATAATAATAATTGATTTAGTTTGTCCTATCAAAACCATAATAATAAATACATTGTTATAAATTCCAATAATACTAATTCTAATACTACTAATAACAGTTATAGTAGTGTATTTTGTACTTTGATGCTGCTGCTACTACTACCACTACTACTACTACTACTGTTATTATTATTATTATTGTATTTGCACTTAGTTTTTTTTGTATACTTTGGAATTGTTAAAGATATGTAATAATCACTCCACTCCAGGTATGGGGTAATCTGTAACTGTGTGCTAATGTGTACAGGATGAGTGTGTCACAGCCAGGCTAAGAGATCTGCCAGCACTGCTGCCATGCTGAGTTTTCAGACTGAACTGTATGGCCTTTAAGCCCCGGGACAGGACAACACAATACTGTCACCACTCGGCTGCCATCACGACAAGGCTACTGCTGCTGCTGCTGAAGCATCACTGCCGGGACCACTTGATTTGCTTTGCACACAGATACAACAGGAAGAAAAGGAGTTCTGCTCACCCAAAATATTGTTCTTGAATATTGAGTGTGAACATATATGCAGCTGGCCTGCTAAGTGAAGGAGACGGAGGGTTAGTCGAGATGAGTGTCCTGGCCAAATTCAAGCAGCACTGTGCCTGCCAAACCCCCACCCCCACCCCCAACTCCCTCCACCCGCCCCTCTTAGGCCAAGAGACACAGGGGTTTCTGTGTGAGTTTATAATGCTTCCTCCACATCATGTATAGGGGAGCCTTGTGCCTACGTGCAATGTCTTGATAAAAGGTGGAGCAACGCAGACACACATATAAACACAAACACAGAAATGCAGAAGGATATGCATCATGTTCAGGCAGATGTGGTTATTCTGTTTTGTCCCCAATCTTCAGTGTGTGTTCATGTGTGAGGCTCCGTTGCTTTACCACTAGGCTGCACTGTCAGTCTGCCTGTCTAATAGGCTGCATGCCTGTGAAGACAATAACACTGTCATCTTCACCCTGATGCTCCGATCTTTCAAGACCAGAGGAAAGAACATTCTCTGAACCCTTAAACGCAACCATCTTTACCAGAAAAAAATCACGGATTTTTGTCAGTGCATGAAGTAGATGCATGACCAGAGGGATTTGTAGGAGAAAAGAGTTCAAACACAGAGAAATTAAATCTATATTTTTCAATTATTAGTATAACATGAGGAATATTAGAAAAACAACCATCTACGTGGGAATGATTTTCTATTAAAATGTTCAGCCTGGAGCTACTCACCAGACACAGAGTGTTTTTGCTATGTTTTTAGAGCCAAACATGATCGCTTTCACTGTTTGTATTGAATCAGAAAATAAATGCGTATCCCCAGAAAACTCACCCTGGCTGCTGTCTCAGTCACCTTTCCCATCTTTGGTAATTGATTTTCTATGCAGAGACACATCAGTGTAACACCTCAGTTTAGGCAAAAGTATAAACTCCTCTCTTAGACAGAGGAGGTAGAAAATTTCCATGTTTAAAATAAAAAGTCCAAGAGTGTGAGAGTAATAGTACTCTGAGGCTCAGGTATTATAAAAATAACAGTGTGGCTCAGAATATGAATATAAATGTGAACACAATTAGAAGTAATACCAATATTGTAGGGTCATTTTGTCCTTTTACCATAAATGAAGCAGTGTGAGGGAGAGAAATGCGTGATAGATGCGTTATTATATACACAGGCTGAACCTACACACACACACACACATAGGCAAGCTCATTAAAATGGCTCCCCATGGCTCTCTGCTTCTTTCAGAAGCCTTGTTGTTGTATACTCATGCAGTATATGCATCCACCATAATGAGAAAATTTACTAACGACTCCATTGCCGTGGTAACAAAGTAGGGAGTCCCCTGTATGTGTGTGTCTGAGTAGGACCACCTCATGACGGGACTCTTAATAAGTCCACCTGGATTTACCTGGGGGTGTCTATGGTCTATGGGCAGCAGTTGGCATTAAAACCTTAAGGTGTGTGTCTGTATACAGGGACTGTGTGTGTGTGTGTGTGTGTGTGTGTGTGTGTGTGAGCGAGAAAGAGTGAGCAGATGGTGGGGGTCAGTGCGTGCCTACTGTTGTGGGGCTTGTTGGTGTGTGTTGGCTAAATATAGCGCAGTAGTGACAGAGCTGCTCAGAGCACAGTCACTGACTCTGTCACCGCTCTCACTTTAATTCTTTGATCAGTTCACCTCCGTTCATTTCGCCTCAGTGTAATCGAGTCACTTCAAAGCAAGTGAATTAATTTCAGGTAAATTAATTTCAACTATAAACCAACTAGCCATGGAATGACACTGAAAGCTGTAATTTTATCTGACAACTCTTATCGTCACCAATTAGCATAGTGATTTTCCCCTAATTTTTTGTCTTTAACTTACTTTATAGTAGTTTGATATAATTTACTAGTTCTGTATATGGTCAAACAGAGACTGGTTTTTCATTTCATAGTAGAGACAGGTCTTTATTTCTAATTTACTCTAGGAAAAAAAAATATTTTTTGCAGTGTGCTCCTATTTTATTAATTTATTTGCTGAAGATGCTGTTTGCTGTTAATGCAATGTCTAAACTTCCTCAATGTTTGCCTGTTATTCTGATAAATTCAGGATAATGTTCATTTCAAGTATTGTCATACTAGCAGATGTTTTCTGCTCTATGAAATGTATTTTTCAATTTTAATCATTTAATTATATGATTCAATTCCTACTTTCTTAGTTCTTATTTTGCTATATTCTTAAAATAAGACATTGGAAACAACATGTGGTCTTCCATGTAAAAGTCTGATGTTTTGTTGACCTCAACCTCTTCTCTCTGCTCTAAAATAGTGTCATACTGTGTCCTCCTTTGGGCATGGTGGTGCAGTGGTTCAGCTGTTATCTCACAGCAAGAAGGTTCTGGGTTCAAGCCCCCGTTCACCCAGGGCTTTTCTGTGTGGAGTTTGCATGTTCCCCTTGTGCCTGTGTGGATTCTCTCTGGGTACTCCAGCTTCCTACCACAGTCCAAAGACATGCAAATTTAAGGTTAATTGGTGACTATAAAATACCTGTAGGTGTGAATGGTTGTTTGTCTATATGTGTTGGCCCTGCGATGGACTGGTGATCTGTCCAGGGTGTACCCTGCCTCTTGCCCAATGTCAGCTGGGATAGGCTCCAGCCCCCCCCCCCCCCCCCATGACCGTCAATGGATAAGCGGTATAGATAATGAATGCATTAATGTGTCCTCCTTTTGTCCTGATGGGGAAGAGTTGAGATTCCTACAGTCACTAGAGGGCTTTGTCATTTGAGCATAAATATATAGTAGGCTTATAACCTTTTTGCTGAAACAGAGAGGCTTTAAAAACAACAGGGAAACAAGTTGAGGATTGAATCTGTCCCTGACTAAGCCACTACTCACTCCTTACAATTCAAAAGCCATAATTCTAAAATAAAATAAATCCGCAAGAAGTGTTGAGTTTCACTGATGATAGCTTAACAGTGATCAAATGGTGAAGGAAAATAGTTTAGAAGTGAAAACAGTATTTCTGTCAAAAAGAGAAACTAACAGCAGATTGGTGAGTATAGTAATGCTGTGGAAATAAACACAATACTGAATTTATCAAGACAACAGGTATACATGAAGGAAGTTTGCGTTTTGTTCAGTCATTAGAGCTGGACATGGTATTTTTTTGAGCCATTATAACCCCAACTTTTATTTAAGACTTTACAGCATGCAATGAATGTCAGACATACTGTGGCATGAAAGGAGGTATACCTTTATTTTTCCAAAGGGGTGGGGTAACTCAGATGGATTCACTCTGCTTTGCTGTTTTTCCCATTCTTTGTAAAATGATCATCAATACAACTCAACACTTTGTGCACAGATGTGTCACATTCTACAAAAGGGTGGGTAAGCCAAGCTCTACTACCTTCCCAGATGAAGGTAACTACTCTGTGTTTGCAATCATAGTCAGCCAGCCGAATCAGCCAAGACCCTCATCTCAACTAATTTCCCTCTCATCTGGATGGCTTGTTTGATCAGCTTAGCACCAGTGAGGCTCTACTGCTCCACTGTCCACCAATGTCCTAACACATTCCGCTTCTTTGAGATAATAATTCTCAACACTGTTCTACCCCCCCCCCCCCCCCCCCTGGCAATAGCAACAGAGAAACACTGAGTATCTGAAACTATTTTGATCTCCTGCAAAACCTTTTTGCATCTCCTCATCTATTTGGTCTGTCATTCCCCAATTCTCTGCTCCACCCTCCAACACGGAGGTCAGTGAACTCTTATCAGGGTGCTGCAGCTTACACAGCTCCAGGTCAGAGGTGCTGCACTTCACAGAGATGAGCTTTTTGAGAAAGGTTGACTCATAACAGGCTGCAAAAAATGAGGGTCACATACTCAGCAAATGATGGGACTTTATGCAAAATTATCTCTGTCAAATAGCAGATGGTGGATGATAATAAGATAGTTTTACAGATACAGTATTTGATGATGCAGACTTTGATAAGAATTCAAACACAATGTCAAGTAATCAAGACAAAAAGGACATCAACAGTCAAAGTTCTACAAAAATCTACAGGGCCCGCAGACAATCACCTTTCACCAGTCTAATAATGTAACTGTCTAAACGCAGGTCATCATGTTTTAAGGCCTTGACATCTCCAGAAGACTCAGCTGTGACATATCATTCAGCACGTCTTGCCACATGCACCTGCAAACCAGGTATGCATTCACTGTCTCTGTCCATGTTGGAGTTTATTAAGGGATTAACATACAGAACAAGGTGAGGAGTGGCAGCCCCAGTCTGAACTGGAATCACAGTGTATTTTTTCTTTACTGGAATGTGTCATGTTTTTGTTTTTTGTGAGCTTCTGTGGTCTTTCTCATTTCAAAATACCACTCTATTCCACAAAAATGTGCCTTCAGATTCAACACAATGCATAATTTCATCTCACCATCACAAATAGCAAATAGACCTGTCAACCTACAGTACAGTACAGAGTTTTCTCCAATTTAGCTTTTTGCTCCTGTCACTGAGCATCATGAAAATGGGTCACACAACTTTGGACAACTGCAATTGAAAATTGCAACATTTAATCGCAGAAAATGTGTCTTTGCCTAAATTTGTGCTGCCTCCATAGAAAATATGCATTAATTCTGGCTATAAATGTTGCTTACGACAACCGAATGCTAGTCACTCCATGCTATGAAGTGATCTCAGAGCTGAGGTTTAACTAAATGTTTCAAGCATGGAGCAGCAACTCTTTCCTCTTGACTCCACCTACATGCTCTTACGGGCACTGTCTAATGCCACTTGTCGTCCGAGGCAATTTTCTATATTGCCTATTCTTAGAACCACATTTGATTAAACCCCAACAATACAGAGAGATTCAAACCTAGCTAAATAAACATCATCCACCCCTGGCACTTTCCGCTTCCAGACTACTACAAATGCATATAATGCTTCTCTACTCATTTTACAATTAATCCCCCCAGCAAAAGAATCTTGAGATGGCAGGTCAGATGGACAGATTATATCAATAAACCAAGCAAGCTTTCACACACTAGCTGTGTCATGTAGCATCATTTGACATGATAGTCACCACAGAGACAGAAGATGCAGTCAAGGTGCAGCAAACAGCTTACCAAGGAAGTAAATGTAATGAAAATGTTGACATTTGCTGGTATGTGGCCTTACATTAGAAAGCAGCAGGCTTGTGTGTTTTGATGTGCATCATACAACACCAGTATGTGCTGCTTTACACTGAGACTTGGGAGCCTTAGCAGTATTTCTGATGAAAAAATAAAAGCTCACAATAAACAAATGTGATTAATTCATTATATCACTGTAATTATTCCTTCATCATATCACCAGGTAAAACATCTGTTAATAGAATTGGGCAATGCTGCAAAACTCTGGATTATACTCAATGATGACTTTTTTTCTTCTTCTTTTTTTTTAACATTCATTGCCAGTGTTTTGTAATTAACTAAACCAGTAACCCAAACTGCATTCCCAGCATATATGGATACAGTCAGATGTCTGGGCCAACAAAGTCCCTTTGTTGTATCTGTTATGTTAGTGCTAATATTTACTGTAAGATTTAAATAATTTCTTCAAAGTAGCTTTCTTCGAGTAAATCTTTTATAGGCAACTATTTCAACCTGACCATACAACCCGACAACATATCTAAGAGCATTCAGGTCCACTGGATTTAATGAGCCCCCATTTCAACTAAAACGTTTCTGCTGCTGATCTATGCTTACATCTACACTTCCCTTGAGCAGGCAGGACCAAACAGAGTCCAACTCTGAGCTGTCAGAGCTGCTTGTCTGGCCAACCTTGACGCACAGCTAAAGTACATTTACACAAAGTGATGCAATCTGCTGTGAAATCAGTTCCCTCAGACAAGACTCACAGTCTGATTAGTATGTTATGCTTTGACTAATGAGCGTTGATTATTCAGTTTCATTTACCTGCATATGTTACTGATTGCTGTTTCACTGTTTCTTTTTCTTCTGTGCTTTTTTGTCTCCTGCTACACACAAATGTGTTACTGCTGCTGGCAGTTTAAATGCTCACACACCTGTGATATTTGTGTACATGGCCAATCATATCAATAATTGAATCTGAAAATAAGTTTTATCATCAAAGGCAGAACTGTGCCCCTGGTAATAACACTACAACATGTATTATATGAAAAGCAGAGTCACTGTTAACTTGTCACAAAATGATTTCTCATGCGTCAAGCTGTTGGCACTTACTTCTTTAATGTGTAGTTGAGAATGTGAAGATATTTTATCTTTTCTCAACTTTCTTTTCAGTGTTTCTCAACTATTCAGAAACTATGAAGCAATCCAGACATCTCACCCTGAAACATTTATACTGCTGATTCTAACACCAGTAAATATTCTTATTCATTTGAAAAACATAAGCTAAAGACTGCACATATTGGTTCACAGAATATTTGACTTATCTATCTACCATCGCTGTAAAGGGGTGGAACCTAAAATTTTATATTTGTATCATAAACCTCCAATGGAAGGTGCCTAGGAGGCATCCTGATTAGAGACCCAAACCGGCTCTACTCCTAGCTCCCTCCAGATGTCTGAGCTCTTTATACACCCAGTTTGGCCACTTATATTTGGAATGTGGATCCTGTCCATGAAAATCACAAACAGGATCAGAGACAGAGGACAACTTTGGTGGAGGCCAACACCAACTGGAAACATGCTTGACTTCTTGCCAAGAACACAACTCTCACTCCGGTTGCATAAGGGCCGGATGGCTCATAGTAACAGCCCTGGGACACCATACTCCCACAATACCCCCCACAAGACCCCCAAGGGAGGTGTGGGCTTTCTCCAGGTCCATAAACATATGTAGACTGGATGAGCAAATGAGAGTAAAGAGTTGATTCATTGGGGGGGTCTCCTGTCTAGCACCCGAGGATAAGCTTTTCTGGGGAACCTGAGCAGTGTGATGCCCCAATAATTGGGAACCACCACCCCAGTTTGCCAGCGCACAGGCCTCCAAACGGCACTGGAGTCATGTTAGCAATGCCCAACAATGTCCAGAGCCTTCAGCATCTTAGTGTGAGTCTCATTCACACCTTGCCACTAAGTAGGTTTTTGTCTATCTCATTGGCCTCTGAGATATGAGTGAGGCATCCCCTAATCTTCAAACACTGTCTCCTACTCAGAGGACATGTTGGATGTGTTCAGGAGTTCTTTAAGTGTTCTCTCCACTGCCCAACAATGTCCCCAGTCTGCGTCCTGATTACCCCTTGAGCCTGGGTGATCAGATCATTTGAAGTTAATTAATTACAGCATGAACAATATAAAGGCTAGGCAGTGTTTAAAAACAAACCCCACTTATGTTTGTATAACCTGTATTATAATGTTCAGATGATAAATTGACATATTACACGGTACATGCTGACCATGCTGTTTCCAAGAAACCTCTTGAATAGAATGGACCTACTGTTTTCATCTGCCTACATAGTAAAGTTTAGGTGCCATCCTTTGCTATTTTGCTCCTT